>PKRV01001710.1:526094-612701 GCA_003709505.1 Hyphantria cunea | reverse complement strand
TATATACAAATATATATATATATATATATATATATATATATATATATTATTATAATCTAAAATTAAATGTGTTTGATATTTCTTAACTGGGGAACTCTCAACGTTTAAAAGTTTTAACCAAGTACAAGATACAGATAATTGTACTATAGATAAACAAAAAACAGAATCTGACCTTGAAACTTTGCATAAAGTTTGTATTAAACATTTCGAAATGTATCAAGCCCTAAACGAACGAAGCTCTGGACAAAATATTCACGATTTTTCAAACTTTCGATACTTTTCACAACTCGATAGCTTCAACCGCGAGTGATTAGAAAAGTTTTGCAGCTCAAAGACATGGCTTTTTTTGTTGTCTATGAATAGGGTCGAAGTTGAGCGCGAATTTCTTTTGTACCATTACTCTGTCAATAGTTTAGTTTTTTTTTTAATTTAGGTTGAAGGAGAGCGGTTATTGTCGGCCTGAACATTTTTAGTTGCTCTCAGTAAATCATCTCTTTTCATCCATATCATATACTTTCTATACTAATATCATAAATTCAAAAGTAACTTTATCTACCTCTAAAGGTTTTACTACTAAACTGCTGCACTGATATTAATGGAATTCGGGGCGAAGATACTAAAACAGATTCGTATCAAATGGTGTGTTTCTACAAAAAAATGCATAAATAATCTATTATTTATGCAATTTTTTGTAGAAACACACAGAAAACACCCAAACTCCGAAATGAATATTTGCAGATCATACAAAAATTTCGTCTGATCCAGAATCAAACCCGAAATCACGTGTACGGCAGTCATGTACGCTACCACTAGGGGCACGAGGCAGCCAATCAATTCATTTCTTAATTGACTTACAAGCTGAACCCTATAAAATCGCCAATAAATAAAAAAGAATTTATTACAAAATAGAATGAAAATTGTTTTTTCAGCTGATTATCTACAATATGGACAGACATTATTTAAAAGTGCTATAAACAAAAAGAGATGGGAAGTCTCGGCGAAACTGACAGAATATGAACCCGTTTCAAAACAAACTGTCACAGTTATTGTATATGAGAAATGCACTGCGGTAACAGACAGTATGTTAATCAGAGGACCTGCAACAGCCAGAATTGTGATAAATGCGATCATTTATAGATAGATAGATAGATAGAAAACTCTTTATTTGCACACTATAATATTACAGTTAGAAGAGAGTACATAAAATGTAAGACGGAGTGTATAAAGGGCGGCCTTAAGCAGTCTCTTCCAGGCAACCTTAACATTTATATATGTGTTCAGAACATAATTTTCTAGCTTATGCCCTCGATTTCACCCACGCATATGTCTGTACCATAGTATTATAGTAGTAGACATATGCGGTCTGTACAATATGGTTGTCTGGAAGAAATCGCCGAGAGCGATTAGACCGCCAATTGTTATACATATTGTGTGATTGTTCCTGTTGTACCATTTCTTATTATGTATATACAATAAAGATAAATAAATAAAATAAATAAATATAAAGCCTATGTCCTTCCTGAAGAATCAAAGTATCTCCATGTTAAATTTCATTAAAATCGTTACAGTGGTTTAGCCGTGAAAGCATAACAGACAGACAGATAGAGTTAGTTTCAAATTTATAACATTAGCATGGATTTTCTAGGTTTTGAAACGTCATTATTTTATAGTATATACTATGATATGATCAGTTACCTTACAAAAATACTCGAACCAGATATACAATATAAAACAAATCTGTTAATGGAAATATAACGACAAAACGCAAAAGAGAGTATAGCACTGTATAATAAAAATTGATTTGTCGAGTACAGTCAACAAAATAACAAAGCAGTCATAAGATCCACTAACAGTAGTGAAAATATAACAATAAAAATATTCAATTCTTATATTTTATTTATTTGTTTATATATCTTTATTGTATACATGCAACATTACAAAGTTAAAACAGAGGATGAGTCACAAATATGCAAATGATACAATAGGCGATCTTATCGCTCTCGGTGATCTCTTCCAGACAACCACTTATATTTTGGTATTCATATCAATTGTTTAATCTTAAATTAAAATTAACAATTTAAAACAATTTACATTTACTTATTTATATGTATCTATAAATTGACACAGCTGACTCGTCGTAATAAGGTTATTTATAACTAGTTCCCTGAATTCTCATTCAAACGATCAAGCGTCGAAAGTGGCACAGGATTGGTCACACACGGAGTGTGTGACTAATCCTGTTCCGGGATTCCGATCATATCGCCAAATAGGCGCTTGATTAGAACCCTCAAGGAAAACGAAAACGTGGCCATCCCAAACTGTAATGTTGCAGACGTGGCGAAGAAAGTCAGAAAGACGTGGAGCGAGTTAAAATGAAAAGCTCACGACCGAACGTGACGGTGGAATGTTATGGATGCCCTCTGCCCCATCTAGGGTGCATCATGCATATTACATAGGACTATAAGTCAAGTCATGTAAATTTATCAAATATTTAAGTATGTTTATTTACAGTCTGGTTATCATATTATAGACTAATTAGTTTGGAATCTTACTGTCGTGTTTTAAATATGTGATCGACCTCACGACTTTGATTAATTTTTAAATATCGTAGCCCTTTTCTCTCTCCATTGCCCTGTTTACTGTTTTTTTCTCTTTAACTACTTCTCACCTCATATATCTCACCTAAATATCAAAAAACGAACAAAGCTTATAGTTCAATACTGTTTCAAGTTTTTCGTGCTGACTGTACCTCTGGTTGTGAAATTATATGGCTTTCTCATTATGGGCTGAAGTTGGTTTGGGCTACGAAATGTCTTTAAACATTGTTAAAATATTCTCAGATGATTATGATGAGCTCCTTCTCTCTCTCCTTCAACGATGCCAAATACTATTCCTGGCATGCGCCCGGATCTGGTTTGCGAGACAAGTTTGCTATAAATAATAAATTTTCACCAGACGGGCATTAGAGCCGGCCATTTTGTTTTGTAAGTTATGTATTTGTACTTAAGGTTCCTTATATTCTGCTTTATTTGAAATAGTAAAGCTTAGTTTGATAAAATAGATAAACGCCCTCAAATACAGAACATAATGACCGTATTCATCGTGAATTTATTTTATCCTGGTTATAATTAATTTATAGGCGCTTATAGCCCAGTTGCACTCGGTGATTAGAAACAATCACCGAGGGTAAGTAACGACTGCGCGGTCAGTACCTGGATGGGTGACAGCTGGTGGCATGTTATCATGAGCGTTTCCGTGATTTGGCGGTCACGTTAAACAGTCGGTCTTGGTTGTTATCATAGGATACCAGTCGTGAAGCTTAGTTGGAGGCCTTCGGGCGGCTTAATAACATACAACGGCAAGATTACGTAGCCACAACGTATTTTTGCCAGTCCCCTACTTGTTCCTACCCCTACCAGTCGCACTTGGCCAGCGTGGGGACGTATAGCCTCAACCCTTTCCTGAGAGAAGACCCGAGCCCAGCAGTGGGACATTATGGGTTGTTAATGATGATGATGATTGAAGATAATTTATTTATTTATTTATAAATTAATTATTAATTAGTTAATTAATTTTATCATTTTTATTTTGGTTGAAAATCAACCCACAACTTCTGGNATTTATAAATTAATTATTAATTAGTTAATTAATTTTATCATTTTTATTTTGGTTGAAAATCAACCCACAACTTCTGGTTCACCTTAACTGGCAAAGTAATAAACTACTCAGCCAAATAGGTTTGTCATATATCGTTTTCTAATGTTAATATTTCAATTACTCCTCTTGCAAAACTTACGATTTAAACTTCATTATCGTTTGTACGCTACAAACGATAATGATAGAATATCTACGCCGTATCAATATCTGTACAATCATCTACTTCGTAGCATCCTATTACCTTCCGTCATACAATGAAGTACCTACCAATATCAGTGTTCGGTAATGAGTGGTCTCCTGCCAACCAATAAGGTTTTTATCGAACCCCGCTGCTAATGATTGGCTTCTGGATAAGAATTATTCACATATCAATATTTTAGCTATTGAACACATTTTAGACCTCACTCGCGCTTTCTAGGAACTAATATTGTAGCGTATATGTGACCGATTTTTATATAAATAGACCGCGATTATATTGTGAGTAACAATTAATCTTAATACCATTACTTATCTATTTTACTATTAAAAGTCCCTATCATGGCAAATAAAATGTAGCTAGGAACATACTTAAGATGCTAAAAGAAAAAAAAATGAAATTCGCTTAGTTTTTATTTTTATTTAGATCATGGAATAAAGCTCATAATATGTTATGTATAATGCTCATTTCATCATATCATATGTTACTCCTAGTAGGCCGCGCAGTCGTTTAGGAGTTACGAGCGTAACAATGACGAAGAGCGGTAATGGCCCCTTTTCAGCGTTTAGTCAGTTATCACAAGTATAATATATATGACATCGGAATATTGATTCTTTTTTCACTGCCCGCTATACGTGAAATTTCCCTTAAATTAAAAATGGATTGTATTACATTAAATCCTACTAAACTTAAAAACGCGAAAGTTTGTAAGTATGGATGGATGTTTGTTACAATTTCACGTAAAAACTACGAATGGATTTAAATCAAACTTTACAATAATATAGCTTATACATCAGAGTAACACATGGATTAAAATTTATAAAAATACAATTCATACAATTTATTTGTACCGTGGGGTTCAACGGGACATTTTCTGTCCTATGTCTTAATCTCTTTTATGATTTGGTAAACTTGTTGAAGTTATAATAATATTGGACTTCTATAATAGATACCCTATATAGATGTGAGATTTGAGTGAAAGGTTGGCAAAGTAGTTTAACAAGCCGCCACACCGCTAATACTGCGCCAAGTATAATAAAATAGAAAATTCAAATACGTTATCTCGTTGCATGTTGTGGGTACCTAACCAGTATACACTGATACGATCTTGCCGTCTTCTCATCGCGCCGCAGGTGCGGACGTGTACGGCATAATACGCTCCTGGCTCCCACGAGCCAGGCAGTTAGTCTCCTCAACTCTCTAACTGCTCAGTACCTGGATATCGACTTATTCCATACCAATTTGAGTACATTTTTTAAATTTTGTATATTTTCCTTAGTAGTAGGTAATATTAGTATGTAATAGACAATAATTGTCCAGTTTTTCAAATTCTTTATTACTGTACTGGCTCGCTGTACGTGTTGGGCAAACTATAAGTGCGGTAAGCAGTTGATTAAATAAATAAATAAATAAAAAAATTGTGGGGGCAAATTTCACATAGGACAACACTTTACGTGATCTATAAATTATTGTTCTGAGTCTGGGTACTATTTTTGTCCATTTCATATATGATTATACTATCCCCCGCGACATGCGATGTATATTCCTAATGGTTTAAAAAAACATTAAAAAAATATTATACGTTATACACGTATAATATTTTTTACAGACGGTTAACCGACACGACCAGGGAGAGATCAGCTGCCTCCTTGATCTTGCGGTTGAAGTATGCGACAGCCAATCAAGAGGTCCCGGTTTCAAATACTGGGTTGGCCCAAAAGAGTTATCGAGTTTTTCTGATTGTATATAAATTTAATAACAGTCCCCAAACCGCACTCGGCCAGCGTGGAGACGTATGGCACTAACCCTCTCCTGAGAGGAGACCCGAGTCCAGCAGTGGGACATTATGGGTTGTTGATGATGCACACAGCTCGGAGTTTGGAAGTTGGGGTCTGAACCTCTTACCTCGCAGAGCACGTAAAGCCGTCGGTCCCGTTCAGATAATACCTGCCGTATTAATCGTAGTCATAAAATTAAACAAAGTGCAATTAATCTCGTACATAAATTAAAATCTTTATAACTCAAAACTCTAACTGTTGTTTTAACCATTTTGTGTTATTAATATCCCTTTCAAGGTCCCCCATAATCCGAGTTCAAAGGCGTTACTTAAATATTAAATGTAAACAACCAAAGACTTAATAACCAATTAAAATTATAATTTTGAAACGCCGACACTCAAAGGAAAATCACATTTTCTTAATATTATGCTGCACTTTGCATAGTAAAGGCTACGGATTGTATTTTTTTTTATTTTTGAAGTGCAATATCTTTGTTTCGTTCTATTTAAAGAGACTCGTCTGGAGTTAAATATATTTAAATTAAAAATTGTTAGCGCCAGAATACCGGCAGGGTAATATACTCAATACGCGAGTTGAAGAAACACAAAAAAAATGGCTCTGAATAAGAGAGGGAACAGAGTACTCATCGTACGGTATACAAACTATTTTTATGGATGGCCCTGCCGTAATGACTCTACTCTGCCTTATGGAAAGCATAAGCAGAATTCCAGGTGGTCACCATACTCATTGCAAGTGCAGACATTTCAAAAATTCAGCATAGTGACACACACCATGGCGGCTTTGTGATGCTTCTGCATTATTGGACCTCCGGTCTCGCACTCACCAACGAAACACCACAGCACGAACGCAGTCATTTTACGTTGATCTTCAGTGCGAGGGTAGTACCAACCCGGGCGAGCCGGCCCGTTCGTGCTGAAATCAGCGTGGTTCTACTACCTTGAAATTATCTTTGCCGCACATGGACACCTTTTACAAGATTTATAAAGATATTGTACACTTCTAAACTCTCTAAGACTCTCCCGCAGTAAACACATATGACAATAAAAAAGTGATTCACAAAAATCCTAAAATTCATTTTGCGTTTCATAATTTACAGCTGATGGTAATTGAAACGTCTGTACTAAAGGTGAATTTTTAGCCTGGTGGAAGTTTAAATCTAAGTGAATCTACATAACTCGTAAGAGACTACATGGAGCCTAAGAACATCGTCTCCTAAAGAGAAGCCTGTATTCAGCAGTGGCCTACTTAGCGCTAATGATGATGATGACGTCATTCGAACCTACTTTATCCCGGTATACAAAATAGCACGACATTATTTTGCCCTAATTGTTTGTGACTAATCCTTCTATAATCAATAAGCTACAGAATCTTAAATAACAAAAATACAATTCATTAGGGTCTTTCCCAACTCTCTATTAAAAAAAATCTGGTTATTACTTTTTAGAGGCAAGTTTCTTGAAAATCTCGGAGACATTATTCCTTACACAATCCGGGTGTTTCTGACAGATGTCAATTTGTATGTAAATGGGGCTAACAACGTCATATTTTACTTAAAATGCATATTAATAGCCTACTTATAGTTGAACTAAAGCAAACCCTGAGTAAGTTTTAAGATTCCGTCGTAGTGTTTAACATATTGTTTTAACTGTTATTGCTGTTCGTTATTCAAATGCAGATGGTTGAAATTTAATCTTTATTGCTCTGCTTAGCATTGCATTGTTAATACAATTATGTAACTGTAGTAACTTGAGGAGGATTCACATTTTTTAAGCAAGCATTAAAAGATAAAAGTCAAATTCATACTAAAATTGCATAACAGTCATGCTACGAGCGTTCAGTTAACAATTCGGCTTTTCAAGCGTCCGAAAAGTGGTCTCCATTAAAAAAATAGTTATCTAAACAATATATGTATCCATGATTTGAAGGTTACGTTAAGCAGTAGGTCCCAGTTGTTATCATAGGAAAACAGTCGTGAAACTTAGTTTGCTTTAGCCTTTTAGCCTTTGCTTTCACACTGTTATTGCGGCGGTAAGACCCGTTATGGAGAATTGGCTGGAGAGGCATCATGATAGCCTCTCATACTGGCTGACACAGGTTTTCATTGGGAAACGATGCTTCGGAGAACACTTGTCTATGATCCGTAGCGAGCCGACACCTGAGTGCCACCACTGCGATGGCCAGACCGTGGACATGTCATTCCACAAGCTGGCAGAATGTCCGACGGGGCCGAGCCGAGGCGTGATCTCGTGGCGTCTATCGGAGTTGGGGTTCTCTCGCATCGGTCATGTTGCGGAGCGAGAGCGTGTGTAATTCTGCCGCCTCTTTCTGAGAGCAAGTTATGCTTGCGATGGAGATAGCGGAGCGGGACCGAGAGGGGTTTAGAACTCTCCCTGTCCGCCAGGCCCATACATGATGATTGATGAACACAATATATAATCAGTATTAAATAGAAACTTTCACAATGCTAAATCGCGCATTCTAAGCAATATCGATTTTCGATTTCATTCGAGTGCAGTTAAATTTATTTTCAATTAAATTCCGGGTTTTAGGGGTCGATTTTCGATTACGATATTCGTTACTTCGGGAGGCCTGATTGTGGCATCGAATGCCAAATTGATTTAACTGATAGCATTTTGAATGCTTTGTCCGTTAACAAATGCATATATATATTAAGTATATAATTAAATATATGCACTTGTTGGTGATTAATTTAAATATATGTTAATATACCTGGTGGTAATTGAAATCCACCGTCCATAGTTATCTGGATCCCAAGAGATACTTATGGAGGAACAGTAATCGTACTTACTACTTTAATGTAAACACCTTATAGTATGACTAGCTTTTTCCAGCTGCTACGCCCGCGTGTATGTCGGTTATCATGATGGAAAGTAATTTATGTCCTTCTCCAAGGTCTAATCTATCTCTACTGAAATTTATTTCAATTTGTTTAGCGGTTTAGCCGTTAAAGCATAATAGGCAGACAGACAGACAGAGTTGCCTTCGAATTTTTAATATTAGTATGAATTCTTGTACTGCAGCCATCTTGTTCAACTAGTCTAAATTGCAAATATCGTTTTATAGAAAACTATATTCTTTAGAAAACTGAATTAAATGTGGGGTAGTAAAGTTTTTAAAGAATGACCGTGTCGTGTATTTTTATGCTAAATTTTACTGTCCAGAATCGAGAAGTAGTTTTTAATAGACGTTCCAGTGAATTTTTATTGGATTTCTTAACGTCGCGATTTTTTTGTTTTAAATAACTTATCTGCAATTGAAAAATACTTAAACAGTAACCAATCGCTATTACGTATGGCCTTAACCCTCTCCTGAGAGGAGACCCGAGCCCAGCAGTGGGACATTATGGGTTGTTGTTGTTGTAATCGCTATTGATACTAATATTATAAAGTCAAAAGTAACTCTGCCTATCTGTCTGTCTATAACCCTTTCACATCTTATACTGCTGCACCAGGTTTCAATGAAAATTGACATGGATATTCCTTAATTCTTGAGGAAGGATATAGACTCACACTCTTTACCATAATAAACGACATACAAGCGTACTGAGTCGCGGTCAAAAGCCAGTAAGCTATATAAGAGACCGCGAAACTCCAAAGATAGCCTGTCAATTTTATTGTAAACCACATCATCTTCCTAGCCTTTATTATTCCCAAGATGATTTAGGGTTGGCTACTAGTTCAACGGGTTTGATCTGAATATCGGTTTTTCCACGGAGCGACTGGCATCGAACCCTGAGGCTGAACTGAATTCGAAAATTGAAGTTATTGTCAGTATATTTAAGGGCACTGACTTCCCGAATAACGATTTCAATAGATGATGGCAACCGGGACCGATGGCTTAACGTGCTCTCCGAAGCACGGGCGGGAAACCGCCATCTACCGTACCCAACAGCAGGCCAACCTGTGCATCGTACCCGAGACCTCTTGATCGGTAGTCGTTTTACGCCCACCAATGGACCAACGAAGTAGAGGTATTGTAAAATCACATATCAACACAAAATTAATTGTTTAATAGTTCTACAGAAACATTATTCTATTTTTATTCTGAACAAATGGGACTTGGAACAGTTCCAATGAATTCTTGTTTAAATCTTACATAACTTATTAAGAGGTTGTGTTTGTTTAAGGTCTATATAAATGATGAATAACTTAAATCCCCTAGTAATTTGTAATTTAATATATGTAGGAAAGATATGGGTGATAAATGACGTATCTCGCGTAGAGACGATCAGCTAACGGTTTCATACTGTTGCTAATGTGTAATCATATAGTAATCTGTCATGAAAATTTCAATTGCGTGATTGAGGATTAATGTTTGCACGCTTGTGTGAGATATTGTTGAACGCAATGCGGTCCTCTTATGGCAAAATACGTATCTGTTAAGATATGTTTCGACAGGTTTTTAGGGTTGGGTTCGATCCACATTATTTTTTTTCTAAGTCTGGACCTTTTTGTGTTCGTTTCGTGTATATTTGTAAATTCCCCCATGACACAGGATTTACTTTCTTCTTCCTAGCCTTTATTGCTCGGCTACTAGTTCAACCGGTTTATTTGAAAATCAGTTTTACCACGAAGCGACTACTCTGAGAGCGAACTGAATTCTAAGGTTGAACTAGTTATCAGTATGTTTGAGAAGGGCGTTTGCCTGAGGGCCGTGACCTAAGAGGCCACGGCGACGTGCTGTTGGTAGTGTTCCTGGACATCGCCAACGCATTCAATAGCCTACTATTTAGCTACATCAGGGGACCACTTCAGTACCACAGGGTGCCAGCATACCTGAGGTGGCTAGTGGCAGACTATTTAGAGGAGCGTACCTTCATGTACGAGGACCGAGAGGGCGCCTAGAGACAGCGACCTATGTCGTGCGGCGTTCCGCAGGGGTCTGTCCTTGGACCACTTCTGTGGAACGTAGGGTACGACTTGGTCCTTTGAAGTCGTCTCCTCCCCGGGCTGGACATAAATTGTTACGCCAATGACACTCTTGTCACAGCCCTGGTATGAATTTCCAAGAAGCATACTGAGGCGCTGGGCTGATGGGTGGATCTGGTTAAGACGGAGACCCTATTATTCTATGGGCCCCGTCGTGGGCTGTCCCCTGGCGCCTCCATCAAGGTCACCTCGGTCCTCGTACCGGTTTGGGCTCAAATGTCTAGGCCTGATCCTCGACGCTAGGTGGTTCTTCGGCGAATGTCGACGATTCTTCGTTTGTCGTCCAGGCTGGAGACCCCACGCGCTGGCTTTGCCAACGTGGGGGCTCTCCAGAAGGTCATGCTCGAGTAAGCAGGGAGGCAGCACGGGATCCTGTCCTTCCAACTGGCGCAGGTCTTTTCCAGGAATGGTTGCTTCGGGAAGTACCTGCACACAGTCACTAGGAGGGAACTAAGTCCCGCCGGCCACCACTGCGACTGCAACAAGGACTCAGCCCAGCACACGCTGGCGGTATGCCCTGCCTGGGCGCCAAAGCTTCAGGCCGTCACTGCAATCATAGGAGATCTGTCGCTAACGGCCGTCATATGCTCCATGGGCGGTAGTGACAGCAGTTTTACCGTGGTCGCAACCTTCTGCGAAGACGTAATCTTATCGCAAAAGGAGGTCCTTCTCTCCTGTTGACGTTAAGACGTTGAAAAGTTTTTAGGTATTTGAGGCACTGACTTCCCAATGATGATTGCCATAGATGTTCGTAGCAATCGGGACCATCATCTTAACGTTTACTGCGAGGCACGGACAGGAAACACCGTCAACTGCTATACTCCGGGCTGCCATTAAGAATTCCTTGTACAAAAACCTAAAGGCAGTCTGACCCGGAAATCAAACCTAAGACCACTTATTCGGCAGTTGCTAATTGCTAGACCAACGAGCCAGGTAGAAAGACAACGACACAGGATTTACTCTCAGTGTAAAACTTGTCATTTTCAAAACGAAAAAGAGTTGACTTTAATTTAGTGAAAAAGCTTATTATAACTATACACAAATTTCTTCGCATAGTACACTATTCTCCAATACATTACAAGCAAATGGACGAATGATTTGTCAGAAACATTGATGTTATTTGTCAAAATATTTTTCACTGAATTCAAGTCAAAGTCTTTTTACAAAACAAAAACAATAGTGAATTTCGTTTGGCATCAAAACATTTCCGGTTGAATCATTCTTTTCGCTTCCAACAAAAGATAAAAGAGTTTGAGATTTTATAAAACGCATTACGTAGATTATTTACACAAACCGTGCGTCTTCGATTTGACTGTCAGTAGGTATATTTGAAAATATCCGCATCCGTCAGATACGGACCTGTTAACGCCATCTAGTGAAGACAATTCGAACTATACAACGTGCTTTGATTCTTCAACGCGCAGTTAAAGATCTCGAGATGAATTGTAAGTTATAGGACAAATAACTTCACAAAAACAGCAGTCTAATCTCAAACGCCTAATTTAAAATATGCTGTTGGAATCAGACTGCTGATTAAAAATATTTTTCCATTTATACTCTCGATTGTCGTCACTTGATGTAACTTATTACAATACGTTCTAAAATCAAACACATTTATACTTACACTAACACCTGACCGGTTTCGCCCTTATGGTATCATCAAAGGCTAATGGATAAAAAAAATTACATGTGAAACCTAACAACTGTGGGTACATGGCAATAGTAGTGTGTCATGTAAGGAATTCTTCCCGAAAAATTGTGAAATAGTGTTTTGCATCTACCCCTGCTATTCGTTTAATTGGCAACTAACAAAATTATACAAAATTTAAAGCTATGATATAAAATTACAAAACTCAAATTCTAAATATTATTTTTAAATATTTCGTTCAAATTATTAATGAATAGATCGTTTATATTATTTTTCTTTTAATACAAATATTTAAAATCAATCAAACATAATCAAATAATTCATATCCTTATAATAACTCACCCCGGAGCGCTCCCGGCGAAAAAGTGCCCATGATACTAGCACCGATGCCTCACTGCATAGCAACGGACATTCTCTGCACCAGGAACGAGCCAGAGTGGAAGTCACCACATTTAAGAGTAATTTGGCGTCCAATTACCGCAATCAAACTTTTGACTCCGATCCCCTACTGCCCAGGTCTCTATGGCAATAGGCGTAAAACAATAATGCGTCCGCAATGCGGTGTACCTCAATCCCTTCTTCATCCATTAGCGGCATCCTCCGCTGCCACCCCTGGAGCGTTGACAGTGCGATTCAGATGCGAGGTCGCGACTGTACTGACGCACGTAGTGTCCCACACCAAATACTTGCCGTTCTTCCACGGCATCAAAGTTAAGCCATCCGGCCGCTTTCCGTCAGATCTGCTAAGGCCCGCACACAAGGTATATTGGCTGATATCAAAGTTCTTAGCACAATGTCGTTGATGGCATGATGTCATGAAAACCTACCTAAGCAACGCCGGCAACTCATATACACGTCATCAGCCTCTACCATGGTGCTGCATGTCTATCGGTGCGGTTCATACACCTTACAACCCAGGCGAAGAGCCACTGCCACACGCAAAGATTCATCGTCCAACAATGTACCCAAGTGAGGTGACGGGTGTGCTTGTAACGATGCCCCCGTTTACGACTGCGAAACAGCTCTCAGTTTCCTCAGATCAGCACCCACAGCATATTCCAACATTCCCTTCAGCAACCTTTTGGCACCAATGTCGTCCCATGCCTGCTGTACATGCCTCCCCAATGTTGATTGCAGTCAACTACATCATCATAACAAAAATATTACTTTATTTTAATAATTAAAATTGACGTATCGTTAAGCATTAAAAATCCGAAATCATATGATTATACTATGTCCTCTATATATTTAATGTCCAAATTTGTGTCATACTATTTTATATGTCCATTAGATTGCATGTCGTAATTTATAAAACTCATTAAAATTATAAACTATAACCCTTTAAATTATTCAAACTCAAATAACAAATGATGTAGATGACATTACATGAAATATTATTTAGTGGTGAATTTTTGATATCTAATTGTTGATTTAAAACATTATCACAATTCCCTATTAACAACCTATTAATTTATAAAGCCTCCAAAGCCTTCTATCTTTCTATCTTTTGTGTGTTTATAAAAAAAGATAGTTTGGATGGGAAGTAAATCCATGCAAGTCGCCATCGACATGGTCACGTGATTGTTTAACTTCCGAGCCAGCTAAA
Organism: Hyphantria cunea; assembly: GCA_003709505.1. Classification (NCBI taxonomy): domain Eukaryota; kingdom Metazoa; phylum Arthropoda; class Insecta; order Lepidoptera; family Erebidae; genus Hyphantria; species Hyphantria cunea. Next base: position 598,846 of record PKRV01001710.1, on the reverse strand, counting down.
ATATACAAACTGTAGGGATCCCCCCGCTTTTGTTTATGTATTTTATATAATTTTACACATATAACAAATTATACTAAACATAACACATAATTTATATAATAATATTTATTTACAATATTTACACTTATCCTACACTCAAAATATTATTTATATGTATACACATCATTAGTACACACATTAATAATATAAGTGCATTATAAATATATATATACCATGTCACTAAGATACATATCGGTTTGTCGATATATTTGTGGTTGTTGCACTGTATGTGGAAGTCGTCAAAATTAAATAAAATACATAAACAACAGTGGGGGGATCCCTACAGACATATTTATATGTGTCACAGAAGTGAAAACTATAAGCTAACAGATCTTATTTTTGTATATTAAAATGTGGCGATCTGTGTTATGTGTACCAATTGCGGGCGTAGCAGAAAATATGTATTTATATTCCCTGTTGCGCCCAATTAAGAATTTTTGCTTATAGTTTTGAGGTTTCACTACTGTGGACAGTCCTCATGTTAACCTACTCAAACCGCACAGGAAACAAATGATAAAACTTAGTATGTTCTAAACAATTCTCCGCACCGATGACGTAAAATTCGTTATCACATATGCAGACCCTTTTCTCGTAAAAAATAATGAAACTGTTTTCGGTGAATAAGTAACTTTTTACTGTTGCAAACACGCAAGTTCTTTGTATTCATGATTTTATGAATTCGTGATTTATACCGACATCGCAACATGAATATTCATTCGTCGTCATTTGTAAAAATAATTATTATTTCGCTAGTTTCTTTTGACTGGTCACGCGAAGTTCACCTCGTATTTTGTACTAAAAATTAAAGAAATGAGTTTGATGTTTAAAATATATTGTGATACGAATATAAGTTTAGCAATAAAAACTATAGTTTAATATATACTATAATTTAATAATTAAACTTGGTTGAAAGTCATTTTAAGGAGAAGATTTTCAACTCGATTGTAGATTTCTTAACAACATTGGGCAATGCCGGCCCCTCTCAAGGGAAACCAGCCAACTACGTAGGAGATATTATAGTGCACAAGTGTTTGCACAAACACAGGTGTCTCTCTGTTCCCTCTCTCCTATACTTCGATGAGACCGTTAACCGACACGACCGGGGAGAGATCAGAAGCAGCACCGCTTTACGTACTCTTCGAGACACGGGGGTTCAGACCCCAACTTCCAAACCCTGAGCTGTTATTATATATACATATCAAACATTGATGTATAAATATATACATCAACAGATTTTAATAGTGTCCCTTTTAAAAGGAGATTTTCGATTACTATAATGGTATAGTATAGACAAATGGATCGGGCTTATCTCAAATTTTCCTACTTTTTGTAGTATGTTACTGTTTACAGTGATGTGGTCCCGGTTAGTTTTGTCACCTCTTACGAAACCTATGAGATGAATAGGGCTGGTGTCACATTTTATTCTTAATCTGTTACCGACGGTATTAACAGGTAATAAGTCTGTGGTTCCCTTTTTACACTATTGGGAAAGATCTCACAACATTGAAACGGACTTTTAAAAAGATGGGCTATGAGTTTCTTTGCCAGTTTTCTTCTCATAAGGCTCTACGCACTTAGGGAACTGCTAATTATATATCGACACAAGCGGGCAGTAGATTTTGGTGTTTTCACCTAATTTATCTTGACAATCCTGTACATACTTTGGCGTGTGTTTGTGTCGATCTATGATTTTTAACTGTAGCTTCAATTTAACTTTTATAAATGTCACTTAGTGTCTTAATTGAATAAATGATTTTGAATTTGAAGAAAATAACGTGACGACTTGTCTTATTAGAAGGAGTTACAAGGAGAAGAGAACAAGAGGAGCATAGGAGAAGAATAAGACCTGATTCTGAGAATAAAATTTACGGAGATATATTTATATTCAAGCATACGCTTAGCGTGCAACTATTAGTGGTATTTAGTTGGTTGAAACAAAAGTATTGATTGCATATGATTGTAGAAGATACATAGATGAATAGATAAATTAAATAGAGCCACGGTAAATATATTTTATTTTTTATTATTTAAAATTTATTGTTCACAATAGTTAAATCTTGATCTAAAACATAGGTCCACAAAACTGTTTTAAACAGTTTGTCTGTGGACTCAGTTGAGCCACTATATGCAATATGCCTGTACACAATACTGTACACATCACACCCATACATTAGATACATGCATATGCACAGTGCCATGCACTATGCACAGTTACATTTACATGTTTACGTACAATTATGATACATAACACATAACATCCAATATAAAACTTGTTTGTGGGTATATGTTTAAAAATATCAATATACTATACTATAATATACTATACTATAATATACTATACAATATATTCTTATTTACATGTTATTAATTCAACATATACGACAGCAATAGTTATTTCTTTACAATTTAGTCAATTCTTCTAGTAACGACTCATATGTAAAATAATGTAATATGTACTAGTTACGAAGCTCATTGTATCTAATTATTTGAACTGTAACTTTATTGTTATTGTTTAAGTTGGTTTTGTATGATAGACTTATTTTTTAGTTATAAGTTATTTATTGTATCTAATAAACATGCCAGAGTTAAAAATAATAAATTAACTTAGACAGATTCTATAATAATCATGATGGTATAGGCATATTGAGGATGGTACTATTTTTTTAAATTCATTGTTTTCAACTGAACTCTACTTTAAACTTGAACCCTTTTAAACATTAATTACTTAATCTACATAAAACCTTAAATGATTGAATAAGCTAGTTTCAAAGGTTAGTCGTATATTTCTTTGTTAAATAAGGCAGGTACGCTCATGAATGTTAATTTAATCCTTTGAGAACTTAAGGCTTAAAAGTCAAATTAAAAAGTTAAAATATCAGAGAGATAAGTTTGGACATTGCTTTTTCAATACATTAAAGTAATGCGCTTTATTCCGACTACGAATTGAACATAAGTTATATTACACTTAGTAATTTTATAAAGGTTAAAATTTCGGAGAATATATTTGTATGTTTATCACTTTAGCAACAGCTGCACTATTCTTGTTAATTTTTTTATGGACATAACTAATACTTTGGATTACCACCTATATTTTATCCGAAAAAAAATTTGGGCTTCCGTGAGGTGAGCATTTGAAATTTATTGATAGACCTCGGCCAACATCTCAGAGTGCAGTTAGTGTTTTACATATTTTAACTCATAACTAGCTGATCCCCCAGTGTTACCCGCGGTACAACGAAAACCGCGGGTAACGCCACAGAACAAAACTAGTTTGAAAAAAGTAGCCTAATTTACTCCTTAACCTATCAGTTTTCTGCCTGAGTCTGAGTAGTGAGTGAGTCTCGTCAGAATCGGTCCAGCCATTCCAGAGATTAGCCGGAACAAACAAGCAGACAAACGAAAATTTCATATGCATTGACTGAAAAGCTGTTGATTTTAATATAAGAAACATAAACTTCAATTTTATTTATTTGTATAGTTCAATCATCAATTAAATACATTGGTCCCTATTTCATAAAAAAAGCTATTTTTTGAGAAATTTTACCCATTTAAAAATAAGTCAACTCATAGTTATGCTCTCGCACAAGTAAAATAAAACTCATCAACGGGTTAATTTAAATGCATAGTAAAAGATGAAACGGAACGGAAGAAACAAAGAGAGGGAACCGTAATAATTGATTTCAATTCGAGTACCGTAGCCAATAGCTTCATTCCACCATTTAAAATTCAAGTCTCAAGTGACCATGCCGCCAATCAGGCATTCTTATCGTACAGTACAAAAAATACTTGCTATTTTAATAAGATTTATAAGATACTAGCAACGGGCCCTTCGCACGGGCTTTTTACGGAAAAGATAAGTATAGCCCATGTTACTCCGAGAAGGTGTACGGCTTAATTTTTTCCAAGGTCTTCAACAAATAACGTCACATTTTAATCAATATACTAAAAAAAATTACAAATTATTTATACAAACCTTGCTCAAGAATCACTTTAACTTTTTTTATGGCATAGGAGGCAAACGGACAGACGTATCGCCTGATGGCAAGCGATTACCGCCGCCCATGGACACCCGCAACACCAGAGGCATCACAAGTGCGTTGCCGGCCTTTTAAGAAGGAGTACGCTCTTTTCTTGAAGGTTTGAAGGTAAGGTAAGGTATGTTAACTATTTATAATAACCGAATAAAAATCTGTGCAGTAACTTTTGAGTTTATCGCGAAAAGACACACGCGGCGGAGGACTTTCCTTTGTTGTATGACAAATATTTTTTATCACAAGAAATAAAAACAAAATTTCAAGATAGTAGAAGATAGATAACTGTAAGCATTGTTCCAGCACACGTAAAATTAAAATAGCTGTTATGAAGAACGAAATTGCAAATATAGATCAGCTCTGTGTACGAACACGTAAATATAACTTGACACAACTACCTTATTTAAACTTGAACATTTTTTTTTTCTCTTTTTTTAAGGAGTTTTAGTCCTTAGGGTCTACGCCACTCCATGAGATCAACAACATTTATAAAACAATTATTAAATCTAGTCTATATACATACAATAATATAATTTCATGTACATAATGACCGCCGTCTCATAGCAACAAGATTTGCCGAAATTGATTAACTTGTATGACACCAGAATATGTCGTTACTTTTTACCTGATATGTTAAATAATATACCAGAACAATACATCATAAACGATAATTGTGTAAAAATAATGCGGAAATTCCTAATGGACAACATAGCTAATAGTACGTGTGTGGGTGCTGTTGGGTTGTCTATTAATCATTGTACCTACATGCCCTTGCCTGCAATATGTTCTTTTGTTTAAGTTTATGTTTTATATAAAATATATTTTTGCTGAACTTTGCTAATTTCGTTTTGCTGAATAATATGTTATTATAATAATACCGTAATAGACCAACTCACTCTCGCCTTAAAACACACGTGGCTAAAGCTAAAGAATCTGTCTTTGTATATGTATGTTGATAATGTTTCGAAAAATAGACAAAAAAAAAATTTTTTATGTTAATCAAAAAGATGTGTGTGTGATAAACATCGCCCGCAAAAAATATGGGAAATAGATGCTATTTATACTCCCGTTCTTATCTCCGTACGGAGTTCCGGTTTGCTCAATGGATGAACACGATAATTTATTTTTCCCTGAACATGAAAAGGTACTTATTTTTTTTTTATACTCTCGATTAGTGGCACTTGATGGAACTTGTTGCAATACATTCTAGAATTAAAATCAGTTATACCTACTGCACTGTTTCTTTTTTAAATAACTTAAATAAAAATAGATTGTAAATAAAATATTGGGATAGTTACAAGTGATTTTAATTCTAGAATGTATAAATAGGTACATATATGTATCTTAAAAACCTACTTGCATTTCCACGCATACACATATACTCAGAGGGATCATTAAAAAGTATGCAATAAATGTCTTTAAAAAGATTCAAATCCACAGACTTTGAATTCAGAATCAAACATCAAACAGTCAGAATGGATAACTACTAGACGCCAGACAGCCAAACATTCTATTATTAAAAATAGAGTAATCAGCTTCCATATACGAGTTCATTACTTTCATTCTTAGTTTCAGTCTATAGCCGTTGCACAGCATTACAGCTCTTATTGACCCTATTGAAAACGTACTTCAATAGTTCAATTGAACTGCGGTTTCTAAAGGCTTGGATCGTATAAAAGGGGTGTGAGATAAACCTATTCGCTGCAAATGAGATTATGAAACCGAATCGAAAGTATTATTTCTAGGTCAAATGCGCAAGGGTTAGTAACGACGGCCCGGTCAGTACCTGGAGGGGCAATTGCTGGTGGCACGATTCACTATTAGGAGGTCACGTTAAGCAGTCGGTCTCTGCTGTTAACATAGGATAACAGTCGTTAGTCTTAGTTGGAGGCCTTAGGGCGGCTTAAAAACATCCGACGGCGAGTTTATGTAGTCACAACGTTGTCTTGCCAGTCCCCAACCTGCAATCAACTAGCGATTTGGCGGTCGCTTTGTGTTATGTTTTTCTTCTTTTGTAGTGATGTTGTTCAGCGTAGTTTGCCCCTTTATTTAGATTATACAACACCCACGCGATGAATAGAGATGGTGTCAATCCGTATTCTTAATATGTCACCATAAGGAGGAAATTCCTACGCCATATATTGCTTGTTTTGACAGATTTTATACATAAATAGGCCTGACCAGCTATACCAGCATATTTCAGATATGAGTCTATTATCGATCACATAGTATTCGGCACAATTTTTTTTTTATGGAATAGTAAGCAAACGAACTGACGTATCGCCTGATGGTAAGCGATTACCGCCGCCCATGGACACCCGTAACACCAGAGGCGTCACAAGTGCGTTGCCGGCCTTGGGAAATGGGGAGGGGGATGAGGGGAAGGGTTGGATTATGGGCCTCCGGTATCCTCACTCACTCAGTGAAACACAGCGCAGGTGCTGTTTCACACCGGTTTTCTGTGAGGCCGTGGTATCACTCCGGTTGAGCCGACCCATGCATGCCGAAGCGTGGCTCTCCCACGGTGAACTTAATATTATTATTTTATCTCGTCAATATTAAGACGCGATTCAATGCATTGTAGCGATAAGTTTTAGGATATATAATGTAGCTGTAAGTCGATATCACTAGCCACACATTCATCATCAGCCTATTAGATTAGTGAAGAGCAGGAGTTCCTGCGTAATAAATATTACTATCATCGTGCTCGCCGTAGTTGTTATTCTATCTGACCTATAACTTCGCTTTAGAGAACATTTGTATTTATTGGTGGCAATGCTGTAGCAATATAACAAGGTTTTACAGCCAAAAAAGGGGAAAAATGTCCTAATTCTTATATTACATTGTAGTTATAAACTATCCTACGGCCTTCATAGAACATAAAACATAAGTAATGTTGTTAGAAACTACAGTCATAGATTAGATAACAAGAAGTCTGCTTACATGCACAACAGAAGCCACTTATTGAAGGATTTTAGAGGAAAAGTAACTTTCGGTCCTTTATAATAAGGTGTCATTTTCTACAAATGTGCTTAATCATTGACATTTGATAAAAACGATTGCGAATCGTTAGTTATTATAAGCTATTATGGCAGTTTCAGTTATTTACGAAACGAGTTTCTTTTATTTTGGCAACGACTTGTTTCTAATATTTGTGGTTGATGTTCGACGAATTTTATATCATCTACTTAGTCTTGCCATAAATATTGTTACAAAGAAAAACTTTTTTTTTGTACGTATCATTTATTACTACTGCAGTGTGTTAGTTTCATACATTAATATAAAACCATTAAAATATATAAAGATTATTCAATGTGGTATCCATTGGCTGCAATATAATACATTAAACGTTGAAGCCAGTTATCAGTAACAGGATGCACTCTTTCTATGGGAAAATTCTTCACTGCCAATCATGTGGATTTTTTAGGGACTGCGAATTATCATGGCGTTTAGACCAAGCCTTACTCTCTAAAACTGGCCATAAATTCTAATCCTGTGGATTAAGATCAGGTCTAGATGACGGCCAAAATTTTTCTGTGACCTCCCTTGTGTACCGCTTAAGTAGTTATTTTAGTTTAACTACTCCATTCTTTTTTAAATGATCAGTTAAGCAATGACCACATTTTATAGATTGCAATTCCTAATTCATCTTTAAAATACATGACATGGTTCAGGTGCTCTTTCTTCACTTCTCTCTCGAATCTTTTGCTTTCTTACTGCTCTGATCGCCTTTTTGTACGCACACTACGTGGACAGCCAGATCGTTTTCTGTCTAAACAGGGGAGGTTTCATTGTACTTATCAATATCCCGGTATACAAATATTCGACTAATACCAAGCATATGGTGGTGATTTTAAATTATATTTGGTTCCAAACCTACTTTATTCGGTTCGATTCTCTTACAATATTTTGGCGTGAAAATAGGATAACACCAGGGACAATCGTATAAAAATGACAGATTTCAAATTTCAAAGTAATATTTTATTTTTGTTTAATTGTAACAGATTTTATGGCCAGACTAAGTATATAAACACAGACAAAAACAAAACAGTTAAGTACTTTTGATCTACGCTTGACGTCTAGTGATTGTTGACGAGACAAGACAGTTTCAATACAACATAAATACTTTCTTTTCTATTTCATTGGATAATAGCTAACAAATGATTTGTTATCCTACAAAAATTTTACCAGTACGCCAACATTGGTAACTAACTTACTATTACTTACTATACAAGGTCTCAAATTGCTGAAGGTTATATCTGATATCCATTTGAAAAGAGAACGATTAGATGTCGATCAGAGTGAGCGTGCAATGGGAGAGGCCTATTTCCAGCAATGAACTGCAATAAGCTGATATTGATGATGTCCTTCATTGAAATTTCCTCTAGATTTTTACACCTCGCTCATTTTTTAGTCAGCCAGATAGTGATTTTAATTGCACACTAATTTTTTTTATAGCAACTAAACAAAATGGACTCCTACAACTTCATATTTACAAGTGCATTGCCCTGCTTGTAACCTCTTTTATCCGGAAGTATAAGAAGCAAACGGTAACCCCACTATTTTCTCTTAACTCCGGTTTTCTATAGGATGTACCTCCGGTTGGCCCATTTGTATCTAAGCATGCCACGTTTACGTTATTTGAATGAAGATAGAATGACGCCTCCAACCTGACAGATAGCGTGATATGTAAAAGTTTTTGAATATTTATTCGCATTTTGTGTGATGTATGGATTATTTGATGGTTTCGTATCAAGACTACGTGAGAGTTCCAGGGATATTCTATATATATTCGATATCCTTACGAGGGTTCACCTGGTTCCCCGGCTTCTAGTACCCGATGTGCGGTTTTTTATTAGTTCGAGTCTGACATAACGTGGTATCCGAGGGGATTTCCTCACAAAAAAAGGGAGGTCTAGTGTTAGTTTATTACATCAACTCGCTCTCGACGGTAACCGTATCCGATATGTCGATTGCTGAAGAGTTCACTCTGTGGCAATCACGAAGCTAATCGTGATAGTATCTAGGGACGATCGAGTTGATGAGAAATAAACTCGTACTAGGCCTCCTCCTTGTATTTAATAGACAACCGTACATAAAATTAAAAATACAAAAAAAAATTGAGTAGAGATAGTATTTCATTACAAACGGTCGTGATTGATAACTTGAGGTAATGGATTCATGATATAAATAAACATATTACATCAGCTGATTCTATACGATAATAGTAATACTGTGAAACTTTATATTCGGTTCCATTGAAGGGTGGACTTGACCTTGACTGCTAACCCGAAGGTCAGGCTGACTAATACCGCTTAGGCAACACGATGGTTTGAGCTTGAATGCCGTCTATATTGACAGGCTGACTCAAAACTATGGTCTTTTTAGAGTTCCGTACCTTAAAAGGAAAAATCGGAATCCTTATATGATTACTTTGTTCTCCGTTGGACTGTCAAGACCCTTTTTCTCAGGAACGCGTGGATTTGATATAATAACAATAATAATAAATATTTTTGGACATTTTATCACACAACGTCATTTAGTCCCAAACTAAGCGGAGCTTGTACTATGGGTACTAGACAACTGATATAAATACATATATAATTTTTTTTGTTAATACATACATATTATAGATAGAAAAACACCCAAACTCCGAAACCAAATATTTGCAGATCATACAAACATTTGGTCCGACCCAGGAATCAAACCCGAGACCTCTAGCACAGCAGTCGCATACGCTACCACTGCGCCACCGAGGCAGTCATGATATCAAGCTGAATTCATATCAAATACTCAAGTCTACTGTCCTATGGAGCTGTGAAAAAATCAAACTTCAAAGCCAACACAATCAAAAGATATAGCTGTTTATGTTGCTAATTTTTGACACTCGCAATGGATGCATGGTGGCAGAAGAAACACCGCAGTACGTTCTCACAGAATGTAGGAGTGTAGCGGATCAACGGGAAGACATCCTTCTATCAACATCACTCCCGGAAGCATGTAGTGACCTAAAAAGGCTGCTGAGCTTCTAGGATGATCTAGGATGGTTGGAGTAATAAGATGGCAAACTCACGTACAACGGCCCTATCAAGAGGCTGAGTGCGCAAATGGCCCGGTAAAACAAACAAGTTCCACCAAGTGCCGGCAATCGAGATTATAAATTACATTAGAAGAAACAGGTCACATTGTTATAGTGATACTTTAATAAAAACGAGTGTAACTCAAGAACAATTTAATATAAGGAACAGTGATATCGGATATCACCATAACATTACTTAACACGCCACTCTATCACCACTGTATCAGGTTTATTGACTCGAACAGCTCTTGTCCATGGTGATTGATAGCTATACAATGTGGCTAGACTATTACTATATAGAACGTTATGTAACACTTACTTTGTCAAACACCTATATGTGTGAGTGATCAAATCGATCATCACTTGCCTCTTGCAAGAGATATATCAATGTTGTTGTATTAACTTTTATTCCTTATCTATCTTCAAAATAAATTAAATTGAAATGTCTGTTTGCAATGGAAATTATCATTTTTTCACTAAATTCATATAAAAGAACCTACGATAGTCGCATAAAATTTATATTTTTTATTTTTATTTTGTGTGTAGGTCTATCTTTTGTTACGGCTAAACTCTGGAATGGTAGGAACGATTTTGATGGAACTTATACTGGCAAATAGCTGATGTTATAATGAGTAACTTAGGTTACTTTTAGCTTAGACTAGCTTCGCCCCGCAGTGTTACCCGCGATCTTTGTTCTGATGATACAACAACAACCGCTGGTATACCACAGGGACAGCTAATAGTACGAGAATATGATAGAGAATAGCAAGGGATAAGCAATTTATTTATTAGGCTCGAAGCTCAGTGGTAACCGCGTAGTTAAACATATTGCAAAGTTCAGCAATCCTAGGCAGGTCGTCCAATGATAAGTAATTTTTTTAAACCGACTACAGCAAAGCCAAAGTGTTATGATTAACATATTACGATCCCCCTGGGCCTCGGAGAGTTTCTGGGAGTCATTTTGGCTAGACCAAACAAAAAAAAAAGTTTAGGAAAAAGGATTGGTGGAGGATTAAATGAAGATAGTGACCCTAAAAATAAACGAAAAAACGGAAGAACGGAATGAACGGAACTCATAATTCTTTCCTTCACAATACTATGGATGGTTGTAATCAAAAATGATGATGGAATTGAATAGACAGAGACTTATTCAAGCTAACACCAATCTTAATGTGATACCGTCATCATCATTGTCATTATCATCAGCCTATCGCAGTCCACTGCTGGACATAGGCCTCTCCAATTCCACACCACTTGGTTCGATCTTGGTCTCCTTGCAATCAGCTCCTGCCTACACTTCAATTTAATTTATTTGTATGGATGTATTTCGGTAAAATTTTTGTTCTATAAATAATTAACATTCATCATCATTAGTTTTTAATATCTTCTCTACAAACCAGACCTTTTCATTTTTCAAATTCAATTTCAGGGTAGCAAAAAAGTAATTAAGTCACTCTTTGTACGCTTTTATTCATGTTACTGATTAATTGTCGCGGGGACGTGATCAAATTATGACATTGTTCCTGCCTCCATTGTTACACACAATAAGTGTATCTCGTGAACACAGCCCGGCACTTGGACACAAATTAACTTATTTATAGTTAGAATTTATTCTTCGAAGCCATATTTAAACGTAGTTTTTGTAATTAAACTGAGCAATGGTCCAGAACTAATTTAAATTCAACTTTTTTTAACTTGACTAACTATGCAATAACAATAAGAAAATAAATATTTCCAACGTCAGACACACAGCGCCATCTACCTTCAAACTAGGCTAATATGTAAATACTTTTTTGTTAATACACACTTATATATTATTATACATATATATTACGCATAGAAAACACCCAAACTTCTAAACGAATATTTACAAAGTATGCAAATATTGAGAAACAGTTAGAAATAAGAAAAACTTTGAATAACTATCATCCAAATATATAAAAACTTTTCATATAATTTACATACAATATGTCACCCGGGCCATTAATATAAATCTATTGACACTTTTTAATTAAAATCGGTTCTGTAGTTAAGATGCTACGATGGCAAATACAAATATATATACACAGCCAAAAATACCCTTCCTTTTGGTTTCACCGTCATCATCATCATCATCAACAACCCTTAATGTCCCACTGCTGGGCTCCGGTCTCCTCTCAGGAGAGGGTTAAGGCCATACGTCCCCACGCTGGCCAAGTGCAATACGTTGTGGCTACGTAATCTTGCTGTTAGATGTTTTTAAGCCGCCCGAAAGCCTCCAACTAAACTTTATGACTGTTATCGTATGATAACAACCGGGACCGACTGCTTAACGTGCAGTTCGAATAGTCGCGTAAAAAGTTAACTTAACAGATTTTCTCATCATCATACAAGCCTTACTTAGCGTATAAGAACATCATTTGTATAACTGTCAGTACTCACTGATGCTGTATAAAATATACATAGGTACATTAGTACCTATGTATATTTCATACAGAGCTAGAACAAAAAATTGCGTAATCATTTTTTTTTATAAAAGGCACGCTAACTTTGACTCTAAAACTGTAAACTTTTATAAAAGTATTTTAGTATTAACTTTCATTAAAAGTTATAATATCAGCTTTTTATCTCACAGCTTCGTTCAGACCGTTTTTGGAAATCCAATATACTAAACTCATCAAAACAGAACTTACTCGTAGTGAAAAGTCCCGCAATACAACTCCTAACTTCGAGTTCTCCATTAGGTAAACTCCAAGATGTCAAGTTAAATTGTTATCCGAACAATAGTTAAAGTTTCTGTGGTTTGTCAATAGTGCTAATTCTATTGTTGTCTAACTACTCACTAAAGACTTAGCTCCCAAAATGACTCTACTTTGATGATGGAAAGAATAAGTAGATTCCAAGAGTGGGGGTCATTATCCTCAAAGCAAACGTCATTATTAAAATTTATATCTCACGCCAAAATAACAATTTACTTTTATTAATTCAATCAGTACCACTTATCTTTTTCGGGTAACCTATAAAAGATAATAGTCAATACAAAAGTATAAGGTCAAGTCTGAGACTAGATCATAGACTGGGGTTTCTTATATGAGAAAATAGGAACGGTAATAATACGGTAACGGTAATTTATCGCGGGAGTGCCGCGCTTTAATAGAAATGGGGCATACAAAACTTAACTTAACCTGAGTCATGACATGGCTTAACAGTTTTTTTAGGAAAAGGGGGCGACTACCGCCGTCCAAAAACACCCGCAACACCAGAGGCGTCACAAGTGCGTTGCCAGTCTTTAAGAATGAGTACGCTAAGGTCAACCATAAGGTCGTATTGGTCCGGGAATACCGCAGGTGACAGTTCATCCCACATTTTGTGCGAGGCTGAAAGTTTCTTGAAAAGCGCATATTTCGGGACTGTCAGCCTCTATCTAAATGATAAGAATGAAACTGGTGTCGTAAAGAGGTTACAGGGATCAGTTAAGTCATAGTAAATGCGATAGTTGATGCATAACGAAGCCACATCTCTAAGCAGCACCCTCTAGTCTCTCGATGTACTGTCGTCTGGCCGAATTGAAACCTCCTGGCAATCGGGGATTCAAGTCGTTCTCTGTTGAATGCGGCCTAGGGGGAGGAGCTGGTTCTGGGGTGCCCCCGCTTAAAGATGAGAACAGTATTCCATATGAGGTCGAACCTGCGCCTTATAAGTCAGAAGGTGGTGGGCCGCAGTGAAAAACCGTCTTGAGCTGTCGAGCGCGCAAAGCTTCTTCGAGGCCAATTGGGCATTACCCTTCAAATAGCCACGGAGTTGGACCTCACTCGATATGCTTACTCAATATGCAGTTTATTTTTTCAAGTTTGTAATAAAACTACTTGCAACAAATTGTCTTTAAGCAATTCCCTTGTTCCTTTTTATCTTCCCTTTTTGTTAATTTTGAGCAGAAATTCCCCCGGAAAACACAAATATGGACTGTTGGATTCGAAACGACCAACGAACAACCGCACCCCGTTTCAGGTACTAATAGCTGGGCAACCTGGTGTACCTTAGAAAGGTATTCCCTCGAACCACGACGTACTACTAGCTTCGATTTTAGAGGCAAACGGGCATATGTACTAGTTGTTACCCGCGACACCGCCATCATATCGGTCGGTTATTGCGGTAAATAGAAGTTTATGTCTTATTCTGACATATGAACTATATTTAAAGAATAGTTTTTACGTGAAAATGTAAGATTATTTCTAGATCCTTACAAACTTTCGCATTTATAATATTAGTAAGGTAATTGTTTTTTTTAGCAAAATGGTCTGGACAAACCTGCTTAAAATTTTCCTTTTAGCAGACGGAGCCTTTAAAAGCTAATAAAATGTTGTAAGCCTGATAACAGGGTTACGAGTTCAAGTAGGTTACACGCCAAAATGTTGAATATACCAAGAAACCTAATTTTAGAGTTAAGTCTAAGACTTATATTCTATACTAGCTTTTGCCAGCGACTCCGCCTGTTTAAATGTTGGTGATTGGTGGTGGTGATTCTTTAAACTAAACTGATATAACTTTTTGTTCGCCAAACGATTTAAATAATAAGAAAGCTAGGCCTAGACCAAATCAGTCAAGCTATTTCTGTGATTAATGCATACAAACAAACAGTTAACAGATAAAATTTCCAAATGGAATACCTTTACGTGAAAACGGCCAGTGACCACGGCCTGTGACCATGGCTAGTGCAACCTGGTCGAAAAGTCAGGCAAATCAGAGGTATGTAACACCTTTAAATAAGTGATCGCGTAAATTTCCGTGAAAATAATTATTTTAATATACTAAATTGAACATAATTAAAACTTTAAACGTGCAAACTACGATAGTACTGCTAGAACTTCCTCAATTTCCTTATATCCCAAACTTTGAAGCCAATCAGTAACCTTAATCTTGTCTTCAGTTTTATTAAGAGGGTAAATAATGATAATATTATTTACCTTATTATTACATACAATATTTATATTCAAAAGTTGTTATGTACAACGATGTATAAATGGACCCAGTGTACAAAACAACTTTGAATAAAAGAAGTGAGTGGGATCTTCATGTTTTCACTAACTCTATTTCTTCTCCGGTTAGTGACTTTAGTAGCTGCGTAACATAAGTTGTTGTGTTGTTTTAACATTATAGCTAGTAAAACTACTGATTTATTTTGAGCACCCTCCACTGTTCCTAAAGTTAAGCCGTTGGAAACAGAAAAGAGCGGAAAGGACTGACCTAACACACAGTCCTCTGGGCGATCTCCAATCGTTTGATAATAATAATAATAAATAAATATGTTCAGACATTTTAACACACAACGCCATCTAGTCCCAAACTAAGAAGAGCTTGTACTATGGGTTACTAGACAACTGATATTAATACTTATATACCTTTTTTTTTGTAAATACATACATATTATACATAGAATACACCCAAACTCCGAAACAAATATTTGCAGATCATACAAACACTTGGTCCGACTCAGGAATCGAACCCGAGACCTCTTGCACAGCAGTCGCATTCGCTACCACTGCGCCACAGAAGCAGTCTAAGTTTGATGGTTTTAGATGTACAAATACATCTTACAAAGTAGTGGATATTATTCACTTCTTTATTTTTAACTAGCTGAGTTGGGTGTTCCCTGCGAACCCTTACTTAGAGGGTGCTTACAATACTATTAAAAACATACACAAACATGTCTATGAACTCAAACACGAGCTTTTTATTGCCTTTAAGATTAGTAAGACCTGAATGAACGCGCTCTGTCGGTTTTTTCATTAATGGCCCTGCAGAAATGAGTACTCTGCCTGATGGACAGCATAGGTCACTATACTCATATTTTTTACTTCGGTAAATTTTCTAAAAATTAATCCTATCTGGATCGATTTATAGCCCTCGAAACCCCATGCATACTAAATTTCATTAAAATTATTGGAGGCGTTTCCGAGATTCACATTATATATGTACAAGTATTACTTGTTTAAAGGGATTAGGTTACGAGGAGTTCTCATACAAAATGTGATAAATACCGATTATGTCGAACAACATATTGAACACTGAGATTTGATTTCCCATATTAGGATTATTGAAGGCGTGGTAATAATTTCACCGATTAAAATAAACCTTACATGGCATTATTACAGTCAGTTTAAGATTACGAATGAGAGCAAGCAATTACCGGCCTCATTTATTACTGGTATCCACAGATTAGCTATGACGTATATGTGACATAAATAGGCAGTTTCTATGTAACATGTGTCAGCTTAGACCGCATCTTGCGACTTAGGTGGATTAAAGAGGACTAAGAACTCTTTCAAGGACATTTGAATTGCCATTTTTATAGTAAGAACGAAAATGAGTTTTACGTTAGGGTCCAATAAGGTTGGTTTTCGGTTACTACTACAAAAGATATGTAGTTGTCTTTGTTTCTGGTTAAAAATTTTAAGAGAAAGACAAATAGTTTGCTTTACTACTCCTTTCTTTAAATGTGTCGGATGTTCTTTCAATTTTATTCATGAATCAAAACCTGTTACTTGTAGATATTAATTCGTAGTTTGAGACTAGGAGAAATAAGTTAACATAAGCTGACTTATATGTGCTGTTTCATTACATACTTCAGAAATGTACGAATGACGTAATATTTCGTCGCTCCTAGTGTTGCGGGTACGATCCCCGATCGATATATCACTTTGCGAACACAAAAATTTGTGTTCTGACACTAGATGTTTTTCGTGTTCGTTTTGTGGATCTGCTAAAATCTTTACAACACAGAATATAACCTAGTACACGAATTGTCTTTCTAACAAAAAATTGTAATATCAAAATTCGTAATAGCCTAAGAATTCTTGAGGGCCAAACAAAATTGAGAAGCTAAGAAAAGATAGATTTTTAAGATAAAAGCCGCACGCCCAATTGAAAGTAAAAAATCAAAGACAAGAGCAATAGATCAAAGATAAGAATTCAAATAACGGAGGCTTAAATCTCTTTCAACTTTTTCTTTATTCGTGTTGTGAATCATATTACGGCGTCCATTTATATTTTAACTTTATTATATTTAATTTTCGCACTTCAGCTCGACCTTCCAAATACATCTATCAGGAATATCGTTGTAATGGATTTCGTTATCTGTCAGTTTTTTGTGTAAGCGTATGTATACCAATTTTTTTTTTGTTACTTGATGTAATTTCATATCAGTATTGAAAAATACTATTTGTCGATACATACAACACAACATTTACAACAACACACATTTTAAAAAATTAACGTTAAAATCGGTTAGAATTAGAAGGTTCAGAGTTCATCGTGGGCAACCATAACCACATATATATATATAAAATTTAATCTTAACGTAATATGAAATAGAGACATTTCCGTTGCCTATTCACTCAACGCATTTTAATGCAGTTTTCAGCGATATATAGAGTGATTCAAGAGAAAAGTTTATATGTGTAATATATGCATATGCATACGTCATATCTTCGGGTCGGTGATACCTCAATCACTCAAGACTAAAGTACTACTATGATGACGTACGAAGCCGAGACGTGGATACTCACCATTGGGCTGGTCCACAAGTTTAAAGTAGCTCAGCGTGCGATGGAATGTGCCATGCTGGGTGTCTCTTTGTACGATAAAATTCGTAATGAGGTTAGTCGACAGAGAACTAGAGTAACCTCACGCACGCTGAATTCGAAGTGGGCCGGTCATATCTCCAGACAAACCGATCGTCGACTCGCGATCAGGTAAACATAGTGTAGGGCGCCCTGCGGCAAGATGGACCGATGATTTAAAGAAAGTGACTGGTGACGGATGGATGCGGATTGCCCAAAACCGTGATGGTTGGCGTATATTGAGGGAGACCTCCATTCAGCAATGGACGGTGATAGGTTGTTACATGCATATTAAAGTAAAGGAAATTCGAGAATTTCAAAGACTTCTGTGCGAAGCCGGGCCGGGTCGTTAATAGAATACAAAACTGAAGAGTTTTTTTCGTTGAAAGTGCTCAGGAAATACTCATAGAAATTAAAACTCACTTATTTTAGTACTACATAGCCTATTTATCGAGAAATAACAACAATTAATAGGAACCGAGAATTAATAAATAAAATGTATCAAAAATGGTAAAAATAACGACTCTGTCACTAATCACCGTACTGTCAAACTGCTTTCAAATGAACAACGTTCAAGCATTGTAAGTTAAGTAAAAGCTTAAACAAAAAGGAATGACGGGCATAACCAACGAGGTTAGAGTTTATTCCGGACCGAGCCTCGAGTGACGTATGAACGATAAATCGTGAATATCGCTAAACTTAAACCGCTTGATAAAGCCAGGCGCGCACTGTAATGTCCGTGTGGCGACGAAATAAGACTACAAAGTGTCACCGCCCGTATTCATCCCGTGCGTGTCGTAGGAGGCGACTAAGGGAAAAAATTACTCAGACAATCACTGAAAAGAAAATAAAAACTTGAAATAAACCGTTTACCAACCAGACGGGTTGATATGTCAGCAGATTGGTATGGTTTGTTTAGCCAGCGTGGTGCAATAGAGCATAACCTCTTCAAGAGAGGCCTTTTCTTTTTTTTTACATGTGGAAACCCCTTCGGGCCTTCGGCCCGCCGGGGTTTGCGGCGGGGTGGTGTGTCGGAATTGAACCGACTAAAACCACACGGTGTGCCATCCTGCACCTGAGACGGGAGTGGTCTGGGAACCCCATTTTTACGCCATCCAGACCCCTCCCAGCGCCTACCTGCATTGAAGCGGGCACCGTCTCTCGATCTTAAACTCTCAATTTAGGCAAAGTACGGCACATGCGTTACGTCGCCCCCTCGCGGCTGGCCTGTGAAGCGGATGGAGGGGAAAACCCATCCCGCCCATCCGCGGCCACAATCAGAGCGCTATGAGGCACTGGTAAGCGCGCCTCCGCTGCCCGTTTTGCCGGCGGTGGATCGGGTCCGAGTGGCGGTGACGGCTGGTAGCGAGAGATCTCCTCCGATGACTGCAGTGAGGGCCTGACGCCGCGGCGCCCAAGCGAGGCAGACCGCCAGCGTGTGCAGGTACTTCCCGAAGCAACCGTGCCAGGAAAGCACCTGCGTCAGTCGGAAGGAATAGGGTCCCGTGCTGCCGCCCTGTGCACTTGAGGATGACCGGCTGGAGCGCCTCGACGGTAGCAAAGCCAGCACGTGGAGCCTCCATCCGCGACGACCACCGAACCATAGTAGCTCGACGGGCGGCTTCACGCCACTCGCGCACCTTTTCGGACGGAGGGCGAACGCCACTCTCCGCCCTGGATTCAGCCACCCGTCGTTAAATTTGGCGAGCACTTCCGCTTTCAAATCCCACGGGGATGTACCGGCCAACGCGCACGCCGCCTCGGTCGACACCGTGTGGTATCCGCGTAGGGCTCTAACCGCCAATACCCTCTGAACACTCTTAAGAGAGGCCTATGTCTATTGGTTGACTGTTAAAGACTTTTCACGTGATGTGTCACTCGCACTAATGATAATAATAAATAAAATTTATTCAAGAGATTTAACTGCTTTTCCTCATACATATACTTCTGCCCAACTGATTATTTAGTTTCTTGGCAAATATAGCTCCCTTTTTTATTATATCAAAGCAATAATTAGCATAAAGTGTTCATTTGTTTATAAGTCCTGAGTGTGATTACTTCCAGTATCAGATTATTATTATTTTTGGGACAGAGTTGGTGAAGATGTAAGACATGATAATGTGGGTATGATCAGTGCTCTCTCTGTGAAGAAAATTATATAAAAATATCATTAAGCTCATGACTATATAAATTTTGTTTTTTGCTAAATGTTTCTCACGAAGTGAAATTGGTTGTTAATTTCTTTTGAGAAAATAAAGTTCTATAACCCTAATATGGTAGTTATATAAAATGTGATGTTTTATGAAAAAAAACGGTAAACCAAAACAAAACAATACTTACGTTACAAGGTTTAGCACAACAATTGTGGTAAACACCACAACACGGACACTCGTTATCCGAAAAAAACAACTGTCTAGAAGCCATTATTATAATTATCTAGAGCAGGTATTTACTTAGTTTATTTTTGAAAGCTTTTAAGAGTGCCATTATTTTCTATTTTTAACGGTAAACTGTGAAATGTAACTGAAACTAACTGTGTTCTACATCTTTGTCTATAAAAACTGCTAAAAGGGGGTACCACTAATCTTTAGGTTTAGATATATATGTTTCTCTGAGGTCTACAGTAAGTTCAATTGGTTCTTGATGCCTAAAATTCTATTAGTATTTAGTCGTACAGCATAAAACCACTATGACATAATGTCGCATTATAGTTTCGTAATAAATTGGTTTTAATAGTACCTTATAAATTTAACGACAAAACCGTAACATCATCGATAGGCTCTCGATAATCTTAAAATTTTGCGGTATTATGGCTTTAAATTTGTGATTGTCGTAACATCGTAGGTTGGGAATGCCCTAAGATTAAATAATTAATTTAAAACATAAATTTTTAAATTATGTAATATTTGTAACTAATCTTTTGTTATTTACGTAATACGTAGAAAAAACTAAATTCCTTGAAAAAAACACATTACACAGGAAAAACTAACCGCAAAAGCTATATGAACCAGTACTAGGAAACATTTTGAACAATAGGATAACGTTGACTGGTGCTGGCCTTTCAATCAGCGCTTCACTCAAAACACTGACACAGCGAAACCGAATATTGTACTTATTTGGAAAAGGACCTATTGTATAGGTCTGTAGATCCCTCAACGTAAGATAAAATGCAAATCATTCTTTCTACGTACGCAGTTGTGACAGGGTCACTATAATAGCTTTAGCCCACAGCTTCGCTTGATAAAAGTTTTATGTTATCTCTTCAAAATAGTAAATTGTCTGTACAAAATTATTATTTTTATTGGCTTATATCCTTTTTTTAGGGTTCTGTACCCAAAGGGTAAAATTTTGCTGTCAGTCTATCTGTCCGTCTGTCACCAGGCTGTGTCTTATGAACCGTAAAATTTCAGAGATGCACGGGCCGGCTCGACCGAAGTGATACCACGGTCTCACAGAAAACCGGTGTGAAACAGTGCCTGCGCTGTGTTTCACCGACTGAGTGAGGATACCGGAGGCCCATATTCCAACCATTCCCCTCATCCCCCTCCCCCTCCCCATCACACAAGGCCGGTAACGCACTTGTGACACCTCTGGTGTTACGGGTGCCCATGGGCAGCGGTAATCGCTTACCATCAGGCGATATGTCTACTCGTTTGCCACTTATTCCATAAAAAAAAATTACACAGCTCCCACATTACGAGTACATCCTGTGTCGCTGGGGACTTTATAAACATACATTAAATGGACCCCAAAGAACACAGAAGAACACTTCAAAGATCGTGAACTTTGAAAGAACAACACTTGGCGCAGTAGAAGGCGTCGTGGTTACCACTAGCCCCACTGTCCAAAGTTAAATAGTAGCCAAAAAAGTTCTCGGGGCGAGTCATCCTTCGGTTCAAATCGGCTGGTTGGAGAATACCTACCATTATTTTCCTTAGGTTTTTCCGAATAAATGTGGTTACATGGTAGAAACTTAAAGTGAGTTCCTTGAACCTGCAGCAAAGAGATGGCCTCTATCGCCTGTATCATGGGGAATGTTCTGAAGAGCTATTCCAACTGGTCCCATCTTCTCCCTTCCTCTACAGGACAACTCTTGCTGGCCTTTGAAGCCACTCTTTTAGAGTGGTAGATATACGCTCTCGAATGCAATGTATTGGTTCTTCCTTCTTGTGCCGAGCGATCAAACCATGGAACTCACTACCACCGCACGTGCTTCCCTCTCATTACGATCCCGGATCATTTAAGCGGAGCGTGAATAAGCATCTCACTTGGCCGCCTTAGTGTGGGTCACTATGCTGCTCTGTCCACAATTGAGCATGGTGACCACCACTCATGGATTCCGTTTATGCTTTCTATCATAGAAAAAATGCGCTAATAATTTGTAATCTTTAATCAATCAATTATCATCAACATCTTTTAATTGTCCACTGCTGAACGTAGCCTTTTTTTTTTTTTTATATTTAAGCTGCCAAAATGACTCTGCCCTGCCTGATGGAAAGCATGAGCAGAATCCAAGAGTGGTGGTCACCATCCTCAATGCGAAAAAGAACAATGCAGCATGGTGACCCTTTAAAAGGACTTTTCGACCTAATATACTACGCTGGCTAAACGGGCTGTTTCAAATTTGTCATCTCTTTTTCTTATTTTTGCCTTCTTCTCTTCCTAAGTCCCGTCTTAGGACACCCTTGAGATTAAAAGGGGTCAGTGGATCTACCTTCCATCAGGCAGACTGAAGTCATTTCGTCAGCTAATATCTAAAAAAGTACCTAAATATTGTTTTGTCTTTATTTTAACTTTAAACTGCATTAAAGAGAATCTGATATTTAACTTTAATGTCCGTTCACAAAACGCGCTAAATTGTACAGTCAGCTATTTATACGTCATTACACTAAAATAAAAGTACAGTCATGCACATTAATCACGCCAAGCCCTTTTTTTAACCCGCCATGTACTACTGACGTATTACGTATTGATGAGGGAAAAATCTCTAAAGATTTCTTTTAAAATTTACTCTATCTGAAATTTAATTATAAAGTAAGTTGTACGAAAATCGAAATTTTGAAACCAAAGAACCAAACAGAAATATACTAGACATTTAAAACAGATAATATATTTTTCATAATTACGGCATTGTACTAAATGCTTTAGGTAAAAGGGAATATAGAATTATAGTGAAATTAGAATGATAAGGAGAATACCCAGAGTCTATTTAATATTACATTATAATATAAAGCGGTGACGTCACTAAGTACAGAAGACCACACGGAATAGTTTATTCGGTATATGGTAAGTAAAGTGTTGAAATATAATTGTTAATGTTACTTTAGCTGTATTATAATATAATTATATTGTATAGTAACTTGCTAAGGATGTACTGACACCCTACACTATGGAGTAGACGAGAGAAAATAAAACATCACTTTATATGTAGGGAAGGTACTCCTAGAGGTACATATCCATGCAAAGTTTCATCTTTCTAGATCTAGCCGTCAGAAAGCTAAGCTGAGGACGGCACGCGGTTTTACATGTGGTACTCGTAGAACAACAACCGTGGGTAATGCCGTCAGGCGAAGCTAGTCTTCCAAAAAGTAGCCAAAGTTACTCCTTATATCATCAGCTATCTGTCAGTGGAAGTCCCGTCATAGTCTGCCTAGATGTTCCAGACATTAGGCGGGCAAACTGACACAGATAACATTTTTAAAAGCTGCTGTTTTAATGTAGGTACTGTATATATCTTCATAAGCATTTATTTGTAGACACAGACAAACATTTCACTTATATTTATTTGTAATTTATGTGGAAGTTTTTATACTGAAAGTGATGGTTTTATGAAATTTCACGGAAACGCAATTGTAGCAAATCTCGTGTCTCGGTGTTTGTTACCAAATCGCACCCGGAACAAATGTTTGTATGATCTGCAAATATTTGTTTCGGAGTTTGGGTGTTTTCTATGTATAGTATGTATGTATTTACAAAAAAAAAAATATTTATTCATATCAGTTGTCTATACTCCATAATACAAGCTCTGCTTAGTTTGGGACTAGATGGTGTTGTGTGTTAGATGTCCGAAAAGAAAAAAAAAGAAAAAACAGCCCTAAAAATTCAACTACTGGATAAAAAAAATAAAAAAGCTTTGTTTTATTAAACTACACTGGCCAGGCGAGTTGGTATAGGGTTTTTCTATCAAGTTTTTCTTCTGTTTACAGTAATGTTCTGCGCAGTTCACGCTAAGCAGTCGGTCGGTCGTCGGTATTCTTAATCTGATATCACACAGACATATCTTCTACCATTAAATGTAAATACTGAAGAACTATTAAACTATATTGGGCAATTTTTTAAGAGGTTATTAACTAGAAAAATGCCGTACATCACTGATGACCCAAAAGGAAAAAACAAGGTACTACAAGGTTCAAGGGCAATGCTGATTTCATCACGAACGGATTGGGTCGACCGGGGCGGTATTACCCTCGCATAGAATATCAACGTAAAATGACAGTCTTCGTGCTGTTGTAATTCATTGGTGAATGCGAGATCGAAGGCTCAATGATGCAGAAGCATCACTAGGACCCCATGGTGTGGGTTGCCATGCTGCATTGTTGCATTGTCTGCATTCACAATGTGTATGGTGACCACCACTCTTGGATCCTGCTTATTCTTTCTATTAGGATGAAAAGGGTCATTTTGGCAGGGCCCCACAAAAAAAGAATCGGCCGTATTTGGAGAAAGTTTGGCGCACATCCAAATGTTACGATATTTTTGTCATAATAGCAGCCAAGTTTTTGTAGCAGGCCTCGTTAACTATTTGTGTAAATCTATGTTTAGGCTATATATAGTCATAAATATAGAACCAAATTTATTGAAGATCCAAAGATAGTTGGTTTGATGGTAAAATATTAGAAGTTTCTTGAATGTTATTTTTTTCGTTAAGAAATAAATTCATTTCAAATCTTTATACAAATTGAAATTTATTGGCAGTTACAGCAAATATGCAGAAGCCATGATTTCATTTCTATTTGAATAATGTTCAAAATAATTGCAATATTATAATACTAAAAGAAATAATAAAAATGAATCCTTCTGGATCCTTAAACAATATGAAGACACCTACACTAGTGTGCCTGCACACTAGTGTAGTGGTTTAAGAATTTGCCACGCCGCTTTTCTCTGCGCTGAGTGTTGTGGGACTCATATAGGACAACACTTTCTGTGATCCACAAATTGTTTTTCTGACTCGGTATTTGAGTTCGTTTCAGGTAAGTTTGTAAAGTCCCCCGTAACTAGGATCTATATTCCTAATGCGAAAGTAGTCTTTTATAGAAAAATAATACAAATTTTTTACAAAAAAAACTGACTTCAATAACCGGGCCAAATTGAAATGGGTCCACACGGGAATCGCCAGCTTTTCGAATCAAAAAGAATCATCGAAATTGTTGGCCTGATATTTTTAGTTATTCGTTAATTTGTCGCACACATACTTAATGCAAATTGAAGACTTATATGGTTTTCTCATGGATGTCATTATCAGAACTGAACCAATGGGACTACACAGAAAGCGCCAGCTTTCAAATAAGAAAAGATTAGTAAAAATCGGTTCACCCAGTCAAAGCTTCTGAGGTGAGAAACATAAAAAATACAGCCCTCTTTTTTTTGAAGTCGGTTAATAAAGCCTTTACCTATTTGGCAAACTTTTTAAAACGTCATAGCAATACCAATAACCATGCAAACTTGATACGGAATAAGTACATTCATAAAAGTGCTTCCTCATGTTACAGAATAAATAAAACCGTTCATTGATTGAGGGGATTTCTGTTTAATAAATCAGTGATAATTAATTATCTTGTTAAACATAATACTTAATTATTAAAAGGAGTGTCTTGCTGTTCTTAAAAGCTTTTTGTATGATTTAATGTAACAAGACGTAAAATGTTTTAATCACAACTAAAATTGTTCGTGTGGTGAGTTAACAATATGGAGTCTCAATACCCTTATTCTGCCTGTGGTAGTTGTAAGAGGCAACTACGGGAGCAAGCTATGCAAATAAAGGCCCAATGATACAAAAGCATCCAGCCACAGCATTGTTGAATTGTCTACATTCGCAATGAGTGTGGTGGCCATCACTCTTGGATTCTGCTTATGCTTTCCACCAGGCAGAATAGAATCACTTTGGGAGGTCTTTTATTAAAAAAAACAGATAACGTCACTACAAAACGAAGGAAACAAGGTCAGCGTAGTATAGTTGGCCAAAACCCGTTTACTACAGGCCACATTAGGAATATACATGTTATACATCCTGTGTCGCGAGGGGACTTTAAAAACCATCATGAAAAGGGCACAATGAACACCCAGATTCAGGACAATAATTTGTGGATCACATAAAGTGTTGTCCCATGTGGGATTTGACCCTATACAACTTGCCGCAGTAGAAAGCAGTGTTACGACCGCTTA
Organism: Hyphantria cunea; assembly: GCA_003709505.1. NCBI lineage: Eukaryota > Metazoa > Arthropoda > Insecta > Lepidoptera > Erebidae > Hyphantria > Hyphantria cunea. The sequence goes on along the minus strand of PKRV01001710.1, from coordinate 572,654 downwards.
AACCACTACGCTAATCATGCAGTCAAGGTCACCGTCTACCACTCGTATTATGGATATAAGACACATTTTTTACTATGTACAAATATTTAATAACACTAAGAAAAAATTCTCGACACTAACACACAACGTCATCTAGTCCCAACCCAAGCCGAGCTTGAAATAAGGGTGGTGTTTTTTGTAAATGCATACATCTTATACACAGAAAACGCCCAATTTCCGAAACAAATATTTGTAGATTTGGTAGACAAACATTTGGTCCAGCTCGAGAATGGAACCCGAAACCTCTAGCACAGCAGTCGCATTTACTACCACTGCGCCACCGAGACAGTTAAACAGACAATATACGATATCTAAATGTCGTACAATTCCGGTAACAAATATAATCACACCACACCACTTACACATACAATTTAATAAATTGATTTGATATAATTTGAATATTGCCTACGTCAAACCAAGCCACAGTATCTCCGTATACTTGAAATTTGATGTGTGTTTGAGCGACGCTTGCTTTTAGTGAGAATTAAATATTTACGGCCAAAGTATGAAATTGATTCGAAATACCGGTATTATTAATACTATTACCGGTACTATTGGACATATTTCGTATTATTTACAACTGAATTTCTCATCAAATCATTTTTTCTTTATTATGGATTCGAGGGCAAACGAGCAGACGCATCGCCTGATAGTAAGCGATTACCGCCGTCCATGGCTACCCGAGGCGTCACAAGTGCGTTGCCTGCCTTTAGTTAATGCGAGGGAGATGGGGGTGAAACACAGCGCAGGCGCTGTTTCACACAGGTTTTCTGTGAGACCGTGGTATCACTCCGGTCGAGCCGGCCCATCCGTGCCGAAGCGTGGGTCTCCCATGGTGAAACGCTGCCTGAAGGATTCTGTCCCTGTTCAGTACATTAGTAGCTAAAACTCGCAATTAAACGAGTCCTCTCTTATTTTACTTCCTTAGAGGTGTTTTTTTTTTAATCTAATATCTATGGGTATTTGCAATATAAAAAGCATTAGCTGCCAAAATTTTAAATTTGAAGCCCCGCGGTTTAAGCACAGTTTTGATGAAAAATTTAAAATAAAATAAATTTCACACGCAACTAAATCACAATCGTCTTTAAGTAGTATTCTTGTAAAATATTAAACATAAGTTACAAAACATACTAAGACGAATGCGTTCAGTAAGAGTGACAGCCGTAACGGTTCCGGTTTATTAGTTGCTAATAAATGTATGACTAAAATAGCGCTAATATAAGTAAGATGGCGCCACTGGTGCTGAAATAGATAGGCTAAATTTGGTGACGGGGATTATGCGTGTGTGGACCAAAAAATAAGAGGGGAGTATATAGCGACATGGCACGGCTGCGTATGGTAGGGAATAGGAGCAGTAGTATACGTAGGCGTTCTCCTTTGACAAAATATAAGCCCAAATGGGTCTATGCATTACACTATTATGATACAGAATGTTTATGTGGACCAAATGTATGTATGATCTGGAAACAAATATTTGCAGATCATACATACATCTGGTCCGGCCCAGGAATCTAACCCGAGACCTCAAGCATAGCAGCCGTATACTCTACCACTGCGCTACAGACGCAGTCAAACAGAAAGTAAATACTTGAGCTATAAATGTTTTTTTTTTAATAACCTCAAATGAATGTACAAAACAATGTAGCCAACATTACTATTGTATCATTTGCATTTCATGTTTGTCAAAGATCATCATTGCATAAATATGTTTTTCAAATATCGTGTGTTTCAATCTCTTAATTTTATTTTTTAAACAAAATTTGTTCTTTCCCTCCCAAATAAAAGCATTATAGTTGAAGATACATTCCTTCACGAATCTAAACTTAGTTGTAAACCTTCGAGAGGAAATCTATTGCGAAGACGGTTGGATACATATATATTATCGAATATATTGCACGTTTCCACTTCGACTTTGAAAGGTTAAGTTTGTAAAATTACCTTTTGTATCTAATGTATTAGCTATCTAATCTTTTTATCTATCTAGGACCCTTAAACGAGCAATTTGATTGATTTATTTATTTATTTATAAAGCTTTATTGAACATTAAGTACAGAAAATTAATACTGAAATAACTAGCTTGAAAACTACATTTGGTATAACAACAGGCGGTCTTATCGCTCACGGCGTTCTCTTACAGACAACCTTTGTACGGATATTATGTAATTTGATTTTGGATAGTCTAGTCTAGATGTACCTGAGTAAGAAATAATCGAAGTAATGGTCAATATATAAACTTAATACATGTGTCTACAGTAAACACACATAATATGAATACATACATACAAACATGATTACATACATATATATATATATATATATATATATATATATATATATATATATATATATATATATATATATATATATATATATATATATATATATATATATATATATATATATATATATATATATATATATATATATATATATATATATATATATATATATATATATATATATATATATATATATATATATATATATATATATATATATATATATATATATATATATATATATATATATATATATATATATATATATATATATATATATATATATATATATATATATATATATATATATATATATATATATATATATATATATATATATATATATATATATATATATATATATATATATATATATATATATATATATATATATATATATATATATATATATATATATATATATATATATATATATATATATATATATATATATAAACAAACACAAGTCATAGATACACACATTGCGTAACACAATTTTCGTATATATATCCTAATCTCGGAAATAGCTCTAACGACTTACATAAAATTTTGTAAACAACGGGTTTTGCGGGTTCAGCACCTTTTAGGGGTAGCAACGGAAATAATGGGGTTTTCACCTAGGAGGGGTCCATCTAGAAACCGAAGGTGGCTTTTCCTAGGATGCACCTGGTTCACCGGCTCCTACTATCTGAGACGGCGTGTGTTTTTAGTCCGCAAGAAAAAAAAAGTGATTTACGAGCGCAATAAATCAATCTAGATAGGATAATTTTTTTGAAAATTTACCTAAAATAGTACTGAGCAAAGTTCGCCTCTCCAGGTACTGTATCTAAAGTATCAGCTAATGAGAGTTCGCTCACTGAAAATTATTTTTCTCCATTCGTTTCTACTCTCTTTTAACTCGTAATGGCAATATGTATTTGAAGGACACCGACCAATTTTGGCATGAACGTGGACAGTCGTTTGTTAATAAGATAAATTATAAATAGTTGTATTTAAATAATTCATAAATGGTGGTCACAATCTAATAGTATTAAAAATACATTGAATAAATATCACTTCACTTTACTTCAACCTACTCATACTACTATTGTTGAATGAAGGAAAACCATTCCGTTCTTGGGCAGTCTTGGTACACACTTGGTACATTAAAAAATAAAAAATTGACTTACGGCAGTACAAATCGTTAGTGTTGATACGTTAATCAGTAACCATATGCAGCAGGGAAAACTACTAAAGAGCATCTTCTTACATTTAAAAAAAATATACTGTTTATCATATTAAATAAAATGACTGTTTGTAAGTTTTTTAATATTTTTGACTGCCTCTGTGGCGTAGTGGTAGCGAATACGACTGCTGTGCAAGAGGTCTCTGGTTCGATTCCTGAGTCGGACCAAATGTTTGTATGATCTGCAAATGTTTGTTTTGGAGTTTGGGTGTTTTCTATGTATAATATGTATGTATTTACAAAAAAAAAAGTATATAAGTATTAATATCAGTTGTCTAGTACCCATAGTACAAGCTCTGCTTAGTTTGGGACTAGATGGCGTTGTGTGTTAAAATGTCTGAACATATTTAATATGTCTGAACATATTTTCGTAGTGGTACTCAGTATTATGAAGAATCTTACAAAACTTCGAACGTCAAAATCTATCAAAACCAATTAGGATATAGATCGTGGCAAAGAAACGTATATTACAAGAGCCGGTGAAGATCTACGACCCATCTAATAACCTGGTAGCACATTTCTTCTTTAAACTGTATTAATTAATAAACATATCTACGACGGCTTGCCTTTACAAAACTGTCAGGACTATTTTCAATATTTAATTAATATCAATAATTTTTTTACCTCTTCAATCTAGTGCTAAGGTATCTAAGGTTGCCTGTAAGAGATTGCTTTTAAGCGATAAGGCCGCCATTTGTACATGGTCATTATATTGTTTAGCTCAAATATAACTGTATCAATTGGTGTACAATAAAGTTTATTCTATTCTATTCTATTCTAATGATAACTAACTAAATTTAGTTCCAAATGTTTATTTTCTATGAGAAGAATATGCCTAAATAGGCTCGCTTACTTATTACTATACAGGTACTTGGATAGGCATGAAAAGATAAACCACCATAGATAACTACACTGAGACAATAACTAATTCAAAATGGTATTAAAAAAAGGTTGTTTAATAAGAAATCTTATGGTATTCAGTTAAAAAACTAGTCATGACAGGTTTGCGATAGGCAAACTATTATAAGTATGTTCTTAAAGGAATAAAGTTTCACAAAATACATATCTCATTTGATTGCATTGATGTACGTATGGTGACGGATTAAGAATATCGAGCGTCATCACCTCTATTCATCCTATAGGTATCGTAACAGCCGACAAAGGGACAAAATACGCAGGACAACTACACTGCGAAGAGAAGAAAAACTTAAAACTAACCCTGTACTAAACCATCTTACCAGGGTGGTTTAGTAGATCAAAACCTCCTTTTCAATGAGAGGCTTATGTTCAGCAGTTGACTGTTAAAGGCTGTTGGTAATGATATTAGCGATTGGGTGTGAATCGGTCTTCACCGATTCTTAGACTAATATGTAAATACAACCAAAAAATTCTTCATCTCACGCGATTAACAACAATTTTTTTGGCGGGGAATGCTTTTCGCACATACCCTACGTGAGGAGACGAAAGGCGTGTGTGGAACTCCCGGAGAAGCAGTTGGAAGGAATTCCAGGAACGCATCGGCGGCTCTGGAGTACATCCCAGGCTGATCGGAGTCACCCCTGGGGCAGGACGCTGTCACACCTCATACCGCTCTATGCAGTAAGAGGCGGAGCACCGACCCGCCTTAGACGAAACCCGCACTGGGGTATCACCTGTCCCAGGTCGTTTGCAGCGGTCACATTTCCCCAAGATGTGACTGCAGTAACCCTTAGGCGACGATTGGAGAACAAATGACCTCTACCGCGTCCCCTTCGTCGCCTTCTCGTCATCCGTCGAACGGGACCGGCCCTTTCCCGATCACGCTCTACGGAATCCTTCTTGGTCATATCTCCCTCACAGAAGGAGACAGGGGCTTCCCGTCTTTCTATATATTCAAAAAAAAAAAGGAAAACCGAAGATGTTATATTTTCTTAGTCCGCTTCGTCATATATACTCGTACTGCGGCCCTGCGGAAAGTTAACACGGGCTTACTAAAATAAGTTTTTTCGGCAATTCAGAAAATTTTCACGAAAATCAATATGGCGGTACGAAGTTCACTGGGTAAGCTAGTAAAACATAAAAGTAATACTTAAAGAAAAAAGATCAAAGTCCAAACCAATATTCGTCGCCAAAAATCCACCGGTAGTTGTCACCCACTCACTTTAGAACTCCTACGTATTTTGCTGACCTTTCACGCGCAAGTCGCGTGGGCAGATAGTTTCTGATAATTGTATATAAATCCGACCGTGCTAATGGGCCTTGTGTGTAAAAAAGGCCATTGTAGCTTCCCAAAGCCTGTTTATCGTGTATTATAATGAAAAGTAAGTAATATTGAATAAGTAGTAAGTTACTTAAAATAAGTATGGTATGGTTATCCAAAATAATCCATACTAATATTATATATTTGAAAGTAAGTCTATCCGTCTGTCTGTTAGCCTTTTACTGCTAAACAGTAGAACCGATTTGGATGAAGCCTACAATGGTGAAAAACAAAGGCTACTATTTACCGCGATAACTGATATACACGAGCAGAACCTTAGGCAAAAGCTAGTATCATCATCTACCTAGCCTTTATTATTCCCAGTCTAATTTTAAGTCGGCTATATATTCAACTGGTTTTACCTGAATACCAGTTTTTACATAGAACGACTGGCATCTGACCTCCGCATCCCTGAGAATGAACTCAATTCGAAGATTGTACTGGTTGTCAGTATGTTTGAGGCCACTCACTAACGATCACCATAGATGTTCATGACAACTAGGACTAATGGATTACAGGCTTTCTGAGGCATGGGAGTTAAGACCACAACTTTTAAACTTCGGATTGCTATTAAACATTTCTTTAATCAGATAAACTCAAAAATACTTTTGGTCCAACCCGGAATTTAAACATATGAAGACTTTAAAAAAACTGAGCTTTGGCTTCACCGTAATCGTATAAAAATTACAATTTTGATGTCACAATAATAATCGTATAACACGCAACTAGTGCATATATAAAAAACTAGTTTATGCCCGCAGCTCCGCCCACGTATATGTCGGTTATTGCGGCAAAAAGTAGCCTATTGGTTATTGTGATGTATCAGATATATTACTGTAAAGTGTCATACAAATCCGTTCAGTAGTTTTTGCGTGAAAGAGTAACAAACATCCTCACAATCTTTCACATTTATAATATTAGTAGGATGATGAAATTCTTCGATTCATAAAAACCATGTCCTATTTTATTCCACTGCTATTCTCAGGAACGGTACTTTAAACTGTCTAAAATATTAAAGTAACAGCTTAAAAGACTGAGAACGATTCAACATTTGCGTTTAACTCTAAATACGTATCGTAAATATAGATTCCAACGAATGATGTGCAATAATAACAAATCATTAACAGCTTTAAATAGCTTACCACAGGACATAGGCCTCTGGCCTCTCTTAGAAAGGAGGTTTAGGCTTATTATACATAGTCTGCCAGATGGGGTGGTACAGAATTTGTTTCAAGGTTTCATTCTCTTTACAGCGCTGTTGACCTACGTAGTTCTTCTTCTTCTTCTTTTGATGAGATGGCAACCAGCCGGATCAGCTATTTCTGCCAATTCTTCAATTAATGATAAAAAATATAAAAAATGGGGACCGTCTATCGCAAAAACAATAAACGATCTCCGACTTACGTAATTAAGTCGGTTTTTGAAACAGGGTATAAATAGGGTCGGTAACACTTCTGGGAGGGGTCCGGATGGCGTAAGAAAGCGGTTCCCTGATCCCTCCCGTCTCAGGCGCAGAGTAGCACACCGTGTGGTTTTAGTCGGTTCGATTCCGACACACCACCCCGCCGTAAACCCCGGTGGGGTGAAAGCCCGAGGGGGTGTCCACACGTAAAAAAAAGGTTCTTATTTTTAATCTGTCGCCACGCAATCTTATAGTACATACGAAGAATAAAATATTTAAAAGAAATATTAATTTCACTGCCAAAATACATTGACCTACAAATATGATACTCATGCAGTTGTCGCCATCAACTGCATCGTTAGCCCATCTATTAAGCCCAGCTTAACCGGCGTAGCGGAAGCTAAAACCACTGGGTTTACTAGGTTGAGTATTGTGGCTTCAAACTCCACATGGGACAACACTTTGTGTAATCCACAAATAGTTACTCCGAGCGTTGTCTTTTTGAAAAAAAAAACAAAATTCTCATGCAATTGTGACCATTTTTTTCCATTTCTAATACTGTACTAATAAGGGATATGGAACTATCCTCCCTACTGGGAATAGTAGTAGGATATAGTGCTTCAAACGTAGGTGTAAGACGTTACAGTTTATCCTTGAGAAACTTTGCGACATGAGTGTATGAAGAAGTGAAAATACTTAAATAGTTTCAAAGTTCGCCGCCCACGCAAAACTCCGTTTATAAATAAAAACCTAAAAGCATTAATGTATGTTATCTTTTTAAAAATAAACGAGTATTTGTGTACAGCGTTGTTTTGTTATATTATTCATCATTCACTATCAAAGGCCCTTCTAGGCGTTCACTACTGGACACAGCCTTTCCTTAAAAAGATTTTTGCCTATTATCTTGTGGGGGAACGGGTCACATATCCCTCCAAGTCAAAGGGAGGATCCTCCTGCCAGGCGAGGTGATCATGCCTGGCGGGCTACTGCCCAACGGGTGATGTTGAGAAGCTGTGTATATGTTAATCGGCCCGAGAACTTCTATTGCGCGATGGATTGGTACCTTCTTCGTAAATTACGTTACTCCATAGTTCAGTGTATCTTCGATAGATGGCGCAGTAGTATATTTCTCTTAAGTTGTGTGTCCAGACGGGGTCGTTTCAACTTTGCCTTTTTTTACAGCGCTGTTGTCTTGTATCCCCTGGTAAGAAGTCTACTGTTAGTCTTATGACACCGATGGAATAAAGGAGATGGTGATAATCCCTTCTCTTGTCCACCACACAGAATATTAGTTCATAATTATATTATTTATGTATATAATTATATAGAAAAATAAAATGCATATAATATACATAAAGTACAATTAAGTACATGGCAAAGGGCATACCTCGAACAAAAAAAAACTCATAGCGTTGTTCCCGGGTCAAGCAAAATTTTTTAAATGTGAAATCACGAGCTAATAACTGCCTCGGTGGCTTAGTGGTAGCGTATGCGACTGCTGTGCTTGAGGCCTCTGGTTCGATTCCCGGGTCGGTCCAAATGTTTGTATAATCTGCAAATATTTGTTTAAGAATTTGGGTGTTATCTATGTATATTTTTGTAAATAAATACATTATATTTATTTACAAAAATAAACATATGACGGCAGTCATACTATATTCTAGCTGCGATAGACGGCGACTCGATGGCGCTAGTGGAACGTGCACCGGACGCATCATTTCAAAAATTATTAAGTCGATTTAATTTTATATCGATTATTTGGCTCAAAACACTTGGATTCAAACTAGTAAAATATTGTGACGCTACCCCTCCCTAAGCAACCGCCATTATAACGAGCTGCGCTGTTGAAACGGCACGCACGCCCCGCTCGAGAACTGATAACAGCTCTCTCGAGCGGGGCGACGGCGACCGCCTCGGACAATAAAGAACTGCCAGCCTCTCGCAGGCGCATCGCAGGTCCCTTCTTCGGAGGGGCGACCGGCGGTTCGAGCCTCGAGGCTGGCCATACCCAATGACCGGCTCATAAGAAGTGAGCCGCGAGGACATCCACTTCAAGGAGCCCAGCTCTCCCAAAAGTTTCCTCGCCCCCTTTTACAGGGCGGGAAGAAAGCAAAGCAAAAGGTGCACGGACCACTGTCCCTCTTCAGTCAGTACTGCCCGATTATTGGATGTGGAACGTTATCTCTGATAATAAGTACTATCCTTATTGCCATGGGTACGTGGACCACTGTCCCTTACAGTCAGTACTGACCTATATGACCGCCTTCATTGCTATAGTAACATATTTTATTAATTCTACATATTTGTTAATATAAAACTAGACATAAGATATTCTGATTATTTAAGTTATTGAAATAAATTTTGTGTATTGTTATACCCGAGTTTTACTTCTGATGTCTGGGCCAAACCCGACACATATATATTTGTATTATATCAGTTATTTAGTATCTATTACACAAGCTCTGCTTAGCTCGGGACTAGATGGCGTTGTTTAGATGTCTGAAATATTATATTATTTATTAAAATTATCTAAAAATCTTCCATCATCTGCTTTACAATCAATGCACTACATTTTTGTTTTACAACCCATTACGCACCATATTCTTCTGAAATAAGTCTTTCTTTCCTTAATTTTTTCTTTCAAATCAATTTTCGTGTAATTAAAATTTGATAGTGTATACAGGCGTCTTGGGGGCCAACTGACACCCAAATATACTCCAAGTATTCAGTTGTACTTGAAATAAAGCTTACAATTACAATAAGTAGCAAAGTATAGATAAAAGGTAACTTATAGTATATAATGTAACGTGTGTACAAGCTAGTAATATATCGTCGAGTGGCGGTGCATTGCGGCGACGGCGTGACTGGTTGTGTAACCCGAGAGTGACCGGTTCAAACTGCTTCTTTGCCATTGTCACCTTATAAACGAGCAGCGTGAACACTTGGTGATATTTAAATTACCTTCTGCCTTCTCCTATTAGAAACAAATTATATAACCCGACGGTTGGACATAAAATGAAAACTTAAACGTTCGTATGTATTCTTGCACAGACTGACTAAGATGGCAGTTCGTTACAAAAGCACCAAGAGCTATAAAACCGAAAGACTGTGAGTATAATTTGGATCTAAATTGAGTAATTCTAAAAATTTACGCCTTTGGAGCAGAATGTTCAAAACAGAAAATGTACAATACAGAAAACGAAAAAATGTACGATACGCTTAGTGAGCAAACGCAAAATGAGCACTACACGCAAAATGTTTTATACATTATGCTCCAAAGGGTAACGAACGTGTCTCTGTTCGCTTATTCGAAGTATATTTTTAAAGCACGAACAAACCTAACGTGGAAGAGATTTGCTTCTTTTTGAAATCGCACATCTTACACACAGCCGTCTTTTCCTTACTAAACGAACTTAAAAATTGGTAAATATACATATTCAAAATAAATAGGATCCATAAGGTACAAACGATCTTATCACAATGTTATTCGTCCTGGATTGGATTTAAACCTCTATTAAAAAATGTTTAATCAAATTGTAACTCTACTCCATTCATTCAGGAATTAAATTCACTTGCACTTTTCAGGAACCTTTGAATGTTGAATCGTTAACCTTTGATGATGCAATAAGGTGAAACCGGCCAGGTATAAACATAAATAAATAAAATTGTAGAATAATTACAAGTGAAATTAATTCTAGAATGTATTGCAACAATTTCCTTCAAGTGTCGACAATCGAGAGTGTAAATTGCAAATTCCACACCATTCGTTAAAATAAAAAAACATTATTTACTACATAAAACTTCGCTTAAAAATAACTGCTATTATCCAATACATTTCAAAAACATTTTTTCTTGGCGATTGAAAAATGCTCGCGTTCAATTTCGACGCTTTATAACATAATTCATTCATTTATCATCGACACCTACATTTAAATTGGCTCATTTTTACTTTGATTGAAACATTACAGAACCCAAGATTCAATGTTGTAACACATTTTATCTCAGATGAGTTTCATTTAAAAGTATGTACTAATTTATCTACGACGACGATAAATGGAGTGAAAGGGTGACCCAATGGTATTCCAGAGAGGGCAAGAGGAAGAGAGGTAGACTGCAAAAAAGATGGGATGACGGCATTAGAAAAGTGGCTGGAGTCATGTGGGAACAAAGTGACACAGAAAAGGAAAGAATGGAAAAGGTTGGAAGAGGCCTTTGTCGGTTGGCAAACAGATCTAGGAAAGATAACCAAGCAACAGATATTATTTTAAGTAGTTTATTTAATTTAATCATCCAATGTTATTATTTTATAAGTCAAATGTATTGTAAATAATTAAGAGATAAAAGGTAAAAAGGATATTATTATTATTACTAATTTATCTAAATCGAAACTAAAAACTCAGCTCAGATAGAAACGACATCTTAAATATATTTTTAATCGTAATAAGTTTGAAAATAAAGTTTATAAATCTTATACACGACCATCTGATCTTCAACTAGGCAGCCATATCAGTGGGAGTCAGACTGCTGATAATCATACTAATAACGTTTTGAAATAGTTGCATTATCTGTATCATCATCATCAGCCTATTGCAGTCAACTGCTGGACATAGGCCACTGCAATTGCAAGCCACTTAGTTTGATCCTCGGCTTTTGCAAGCCATCTTACGCATATCACCATTATACGTATGGTGACGGATAAGAATACACAGCGTTATCCCCTATTCAATGAACGTATATGTAGTAAGAGCCGGTCAAGCGAGCAAACTGCGCAGACCAGCAACCCAGACCCTTAAGCAACCCATCTGACCAGCGTTATATAGTTGGCCTGAACCTCCTTTTTAAGAAGAGTCTGTCCAGCAGTATACTATTAAAGGCGCTTGATGATGATTATGATAATGAAATAAGTTCATATATTCTTAATAAATTAAGCGTAGACATAGAGTGATTTTATTCTTATTTGTTCGGTTGTTGGAAGTTAAACTCACTATGTTTGGCTCAGTAGTCAAGTTCTAGAGCAATTTCATTCTTATTTGTTCGGTTGTTGGAATTTGAACTCACTATGTCTGGCTTAATAGTCAAGCTCTAGAGCAATTTCATTCTTATTTGTTCGGTTGTTGGAAGTTAAACACACTATGTCTGGCTCAGTAGTCAAGTTCTAGAGCAATTTCATTCATATTTGTTCAGTTGTTGGTAGTTTAACTCACTATATCTGGCTCAGTAGTCAAATTCTAGAGCAATCTCATTCTTATTTGTTCAGTTGTTGGAAGTTAAACTCACTATATCTGGCTCAGTAGTCAAATTCTAAGGCAATCTCATTCTTATTTGTTCAGTTGTTGGAAGTTAAACTCACTATATCTGGCTCAGTAGTCAAATTCTAAGGCAATCTCATTCTTATTTGTTCAGTTGTTGGAAGTTAAGCTCACTATGTCTGGCTCAGTAGTCAAGTTCTCTAATCACCAAACTAATCAGCCAGTTAATAAATAATAACAGTATGAATTAATGTTCCTATTACTTATCATTAATAAAAAAGTTAAAACACATTTTCAATGGGTGTTGCTCGATCGTACTTAAATGATGCAATATTCCCATTCCTCTTAAATGTACATTTTTTTATTTCCGACCCGGCGAGTTTACTTTATTCAAATCGAAACATGAAAAATGTTTTACTTGAATCTGCAATATTATTAATTCGATTTATATGGCATTTGTCTGTTACGATAATGAACGAATCTTGTCTGATTCGCATTTTAAATTCATTGAAAAAAAAATTGTTAAAAGATTATGAAAACTAGACTAGTAATCGCTACAAAACTAGGATTTTTTATTAGTTCATAATAGGCTAAATTAGGAATAGGAAAACTAGGATAAAAATATATAATATAGGCTCTCTTGTTTACAAAGTACTTACATGTTCTGATAATTGTTTTCGGGTTGAATGTTCTATACTAATAGCTGATCCCAAATAACCTTGGTAAAAATAATAAAAGGCGAGGAAGATGAGAAAGATGTTTTGAATATCCATACTCATTTTTGCTATATTTTGACACACTTCTCTTGTATCTTTGATAACAAATATCGGAAATCGATATAACCTAACTGCAATTATCGTGTAGAAATAAAACTGTATTTAAATGTTTTTTCAATGGCAATATTATAATTTGGCATCTATATGTTGATCTGATAATAAAGTTAGTTAAGACGTTCGTATGTACGGTGTTGCGGGTGTCCATGGGCGGCGGTAATGTTCTTTTTTTTATTACAACTCCCGCGTTAGGAATACACATTCCTATGTCACGGGGATCTTTACAAACATACATGAAATGAACACAAAGTACACCCAGACTTAGAACAACAATTTATGGATCACACAAAGTGATGTCCAATGTAGGATTTGAACCCACAACACTTGGCGCAGTAGGAAGCGGTGTGGCGACCACTGAAACCACTAGGCCAACCGCGTAGTCTAGAAATCATTTAGCATCAGGTGATATGTCAGCTCGTTTGCCCCCTAGTCCATAAAAAAGACGTGTATTTAAATATTTTAAAGTGACAACTCTAAGGAATGATTAACACCAAACTGCTCGCATTCATCATCGACACCTTTTAACGTTCCACTATTGGGCATAAGCCTCTCATATAAAATGAGATTTTGGTTACTATACCACGCTAACCTGTCGAGTTGGGTTAGTTTACCCTACGTAGTCTACTCCCTTAGGCTGTTCTTACACACAGGATGAATGGGGGTGGTGATTTAAGGTGTATAAAACGGCTATAAAGGTTGGTTACAATCGCGTGACGTGAAAGGCGCTTGCGGTCTAATTCCTGTGCGTGGGTGGTAATATAGATAGTTAGGTGTATCCTTTAAATAATAATAATGGTTATTTAATATTTATTTTCATGGAAAATAACGCAACCTTACCTGTGACTTCGGCCAGTGCAACTTGGTCGAAACGTTAGAGGTATGAAAATGCCGTGAAAGTAATTATAATGTCCTAAAACACGAAAGTTTAAAAGCTACTGTTTATTTATTCAGACAGAGTTAAGTATTAGTATACAATTTCTCTTAACCTATATATACCTTACAACTACACCGCATACTAACCTTTACAATGTTACTATTTATTGAGATTTAATTTAGTGACATTCTAAGAAGACTTTTCATAAAATTCGAGTCATCTTTATCGGCTGTAATCTTCAGGATTCTGTTACTGCTGTCATGCACTCTCCTCAGCAAGGAGGGAGTTCACTTTCGTTATTTGGTATGGAAGCCATCAACTCTCGCTTCCACAAACATTGTAGAAGCACTACAGTAACGAGGCGACTTTAATAGGAAAAATAAAGATGAAATACATGCAATGATGCATTATTTTTGTGGAAATCATCCTTAAATCTCAAATTTAGGTTCCCATCCTTTTTTGGTTATTAATTTTGTAATTTCATTTATTGAACTAGCGAAGCTTTTAATTTCTGTATAGGTCATTCTACGTTTCAATAACATAAAGCATAATCAATTGACTTAAACTGGCTGCCAAAACGGTTACCACCGATATTCATAGCTGTGGAATCATAAATTTCGTTTTATTGGTATTGGCACTTGTACTGAACTCATGTTTGTATTGTTTTGTAAATGAATGTGTTCACTCTAACTTCTTACTTCCACTTTTTATGTATATTCAAGTAAAGTTGTGAATGACTTAAATTAGCATTTGAACCTAACAGATAAAAATGCAATCACGCGCTAAGAATTTTACTTAATAATTTTTCTATATAGTTCTCCATATTAACTTTAAGTATAGTGTTTTTTCTTCTTCGTGCGCAAAAGAAGAGCGCGTTCATTACATATTTATTTTATTTATTAATATTATACATGCAAAAGCTGTCTGAACTAATTTTAATAAAACTTTACATTAAAACATTAAAAAGGACATAGGCTAATATTTACCGTGATAACCAGCATAAACGCAGATGAAGCCTCATTTACAGCCCTTTCTAATAATCTATTCATTATTTGAATAACAAAAATAAAAGATCAAGCTTACATCACAAGAGACAAGCATAGTAAGAGAGAGCCACACTTTGGTATGAAAGGGCCGGCTCGACCCTAGTAATAACAGTCTCACAGAAAACCGGTGTGATACAGTGCTTGCGCTCTTTTTCACCGAGTGAGTGAGGATACCGGAGGCCCTTCTCCCATCACCCTCACCATCCCCCAAAGGCCCGGCAACGCACTTATGACGCCTGTGGTGTTGCGGGTGTCCATGGGGAGCGGGCCCACGGTACTCGCTTACCCTCAGGTAGTACGTCTAGTCGTTTGCCCAATCTTCCATAAAAAATAATCTATATTAAAAATTAATAAAAATACTTCTATACTATACTTCTTCGGTTTTGATAAGTTGAAATTTAAGTAATAAAAAAACCCGATATCTCGCAACAAACAGCACCAACGTTCTGCAGCGGCGTGTCAAAAGAAAGTTAGTTAACAATGTTTATTGTCACCAGACCGTGATACCGGGAAAAGTGTCCCCGGCGTTTATACTCGAACATTTTTAAACAGGATGCATCCTACAGAGCACAAGCAAGGATATTACTTGATACTTCTTTCTAAAACCATTGTGTAGTAAGGAACTTCAGTCTTAGAATGCTCACAGACAGACATTAATGCAGAGGTATCACGGAATGTGGCAAAATCAGTGTTGTTCTGCCTAACTTAAAAGCGTAAGTGCTTCACGTCATCTACCGAATGATAATAATTATATTCGGACATCTGAAACACAATACATTCTAGTCCCAAACTAAGCAACTTTAGCAGTGATTAATTGGTAACTAATTTCTGCATCCCTGGATTAAACAAATATTGACAAAAATGACCAGTTTTAAGTGCTACCAAGATACAATTTTAATCGTTTTAATTGGTAACAGAGGAAACTTAGATAGGCAACGTTTATTATATTATTATGAGATTTTTATTTTTATTTATTTATCTTCATTGCGTACATATTACAAAACATTAAATAAAATGAGTGACAAAAAGATTAATATAACAATTGGCGGTCTTATCGCTCACGGCGACATTGTTTACACACAGTACATTAGACTTAGACTTATATTACACTTATATTACTTATTATATTTACACTGCCATATAGTAAAAGATTTACTGGAGGATGAAAATAACATTCCATATAATTAAACTATGCCGTTACATAATATGTCCAATTATAACATGAATTTTCATAGTATTGACACTAACACTTGTACGGTACTAAACTAAATGGAAGTGCGGTAATATTCGTATAATACCAAATAGCGGCAATAAGCTGCCGGGCGATCTGAAATCCTATCGGCCCATAACGTTGTTACCATCGAACGTATGCAGTACCACGAATTCTACCGGGTGGAGTCAAATTTCATGATAGACATTTTGAGTTAACGTTGAGAAAATCAAAAACCGATCCAGTTATATCCGTAAGAAAAACTGCCACCGAGTCGAGGTTTCAGAGTATTAAATTTGAAAATGTTCCTATTAATAATAAACATCGGTTTGTTATTTGGGATTGGTCTTAGAAAAAACTTTTAAGTTATCGAACATATTGGAACTGTTGATGAAAATTCTAAAAAGAGTTTCTTTGCACTGACGAGGATATCAACTGCGACATGACATCTGTCATATAATACACTAGAGATCATGGAGCTACTTATTTGGGTTCTATTTGCTTCGGTACTCCTACATAGGCCGATAGGGTGACTGTGGGCGCTGTCCATTGCAAACTGTTACGATTGTATTGATTTTCTTGTGCAAGACATATAGAACGATTAGCATTGAGGCTTTAGCAGTGTTGGCGAGTGTTCTCCCGGTCGATGTTGAGGTACAAAGACGTGCAGCCATGTACTATTTACACTACAAAACATAGAATTCGATTTTTTTGCGTGTACAAGACTGCCATAAAATCATAAGATGGTTTCAACAACAGTCCAATATCTATAATGACCTCATAGATGAATGGCAATAACGATAGGATGAATCATCCAAAGAGTGCCACTATCAAGGACATGGCTCGAGGTGGATCATTGTGTTGCTCAATTTCTTACAGGCCACGATAACTTTAAAAGCAAACTACACTCATTTAAATTAGTCGATTAACCATTGTGTCAATACTCAACACCTGATTCTAGCTGTGAACAGTCGGCTCATCATACCCTCTGGGAATGTAGTTTTTAGAACAATGAATGAAACATAATGCTAAATAGTTTACAAATGACATCTGGGGCGGTATACTATGGGAATCTTGTGTCAACCGCGGTGAATTTGTAATATGGGAATCTTGTGTCAACAGCGGCAACGGCATTTCCGTGTGTTTAAGTGATTCTGCCATACATACAATAGAAATCAAATATAGCTCACTTAGGAGTCATAATATTTTATCCGTGGTGCTTCCCAGTTCTAAAAGGTGTTTGCCTATTTTGACTTTAATTTGTCTCCCGCTTTGCTAAGCAGGGAAGTGGACGTATTATATTTCCAACTTCTCCAGTTTTCTTTCTGATTAATTTCGTTGCGGGTTCCGAGACAGTCTAATTTTTCCTTTGACTTCCCGAGTTCCGTAACTCGGTGTGTTCGTGGGTCACTGATTTTAAACCTGGTGTATTGGAGTTAAAGTGATGGGCGTGCAGACTGGATTAGTCCCATTAAAAAAAATAACACTTATGTTACACAATAACTGTATTTGATGAAATATAGGTGTTATCTTTCCTTATTTTCTGTTTTCTCTTCTCAATTGTCTCTTCTTTTACAAGTGTGCCCGTTTGTGACTTTATTGTAATAACACTTATTATAAAAATATAATGTTTTCTTCAAAAAAATCAAAACTAAAAGTGGAATCAAATTTCTTGAGCGTAATATTTAAATACGTATCTGTGAATGTGTGAAGAAGCTTATTGTTAATATGAGATAGTACACCCACTCAGCTCTTCTAAGGCTTGACTTTCTATAAAAGGAAAGGTCACATCATTGAAATTCCTTCGCGACAAGGTAAATTTAATATTCTTGTAATAATAGTTAGAAGTAGGTATTTACAAACCAATATATTGTACGCTGAATTCTATTTTCCTAAAGTGTGTTTATGCTATGTGTTTCATGTATGTGTATAGATATATATACCCTTTACAATATATACAACCAGAAACGGACAGACAGGCAACATCGAGCGCAGGCCCTATCGTAATACCAGCGCTATAGTCACTTAGGCTATAGCGCTGGTATTACGATAGGCGCCTTCTATAATTGCTTGTGGTCCGTTTGTTTTGTATAATTCGACTATGGTTTGTCATGCTCACTAAAATGTCATTGTTTGCGGTGTCTTCGTGGGGCAGGTCGTTTCCTTCCCTTTGATATGGCGAGGGAGATGATGGCTGGTCGGCCTAGTCAACGAAGCTTTAGCCAACACTATTAATTTAGTTCGTTCAACTGCAACATTAGCCTCTTAATATATTCACGAATTATTTTTAGCAGTTAATTTCGGACATTTCGGACATTTTAACACACAACGCCATCTAGTCCCAAACTAAGCAGAGCTTATACTATGGGTACTAGACAACTGATCTTAATACATATATTCTTTTTTTTTGTTTGTAAATACATACATATTGTACATAGAAAACACCCAAACTCCGAAACAAATCAGCAGATCATACAAACATTTGGTCCGACTCAGGAATCGAACCCGAGACCTCAAAGAACAGCAGTCGCATGCACTACCACTGCGCCACCCTAATGTAAGTATGTAAGTAGATGTACACCTTTAATGATTTCTATTTTTAAGTTCAAACCTTCAATGGTATCACGGAGTGATTTTTTTTTGCAGTACGTTAGTTTTTGGAGCATTTTAATAAAATCAAAATCAGGTGGCAACTATTTGAATACTCTTAACCATTCTTGTAATTTGTATTTGATTATCTGACTTTTTAAAAGAGTGGCCGTCAGTGTTTTCACCTAATTCACCTTGACAATACAGTACATCTCTGGTGTCTGTTTGTGTCGATCTATAGTTTTTATCTGTAGCTTCAATTTAACGTTCATAAATGTCACTTAGTGTCTTAATTGAATAAATGATTTTGAATTTAAATTTGCATTTGAATTTGAATCTATAAACCCATGTTTGTCCTGCGTATGTAAGAAAAAATGATGTTTCTTTGCCTTATTTCTGTGCTAAATAGAAATTAACAAGCTGTGATGGTAAAATAATTTTTATCATTAAATAATTACTAAAGTCTTTATTTATTTAAAACTAGTTGACTTGGCGAACTTCGTACCGCCACGTTTTTCTTTCGTAGATATTTTCTAATTTCTAAAAAACTTGTTGTAATAAATGAACTCTCCTTAGTTTACGGGTTAACTTTTATTTTTTTCTACACAAACCTTCTCCTAACAATAACGAACACATATAAAAGAATTATCAAATTTAGTGCAGTCGATCGGAAGTTATGAACGTACATACATTTAGTCGATTTATTTTTATAGATATGTATGTGCTTAGATTGTAGAGTGTTTGATATAGTTATTTTACTGCAGTTGAAGGATTTGGGATACAAATCCCCAAAAGAAATTTCTACGTTGAAACAGAAATATCATTACTATCACAGGCAAGAAAATGCTTAAAGAAACCCATTTAATTTAGTTATGCAAGTAAAGAAAAGAAACAATTGGAAATTGTGACTAAATTATAAATACTTAGAAAGTACAGAAAAATTAAAACAGAAATGCTAAGTCTATTGTGAAAAGTGAAAAGTCTATTTATAGGTTAATCAAATGTATAGAGTAATTAAATGTAGTACTCTACAACTAATAATTTGATATGCCTTTTTGATTTAACAAAACGATTGATTTATGTTGACGCCGCTTCACTCTAACCTCTCTACTATCAATCAATCAATCAACAATCCATAATATCCCACTCCTGGGCTCGGGTCTCCTCTCAGGAGAGGGTTAAGGCCATACGTCCCCACGCTGGCCAAGTGCGGGTTGGGGACTCCTCCTACTAATCGCTCTATTCCCGAGTCGACGAAGCCCTAAGGGTTTATAAATTCACTAAAAGTCACTACACAAGCCAAAATAAAATACCCCAAAAATGAGTTACATCATTTTGGAAAATAGCTAATACACTCTCACACTGCTGAATTGATATTATCCAAACACAACTAAGAAACCGCATCGAAATCAGTCCATTCGTTTGAGAGCTACGATGCCACAGACACACACACACACACATACAGAGAGAGACAGACAGGCATCGACGTCAAACTTTTAACACCCCTCTTTTTGCGTCGAGTGTTAAACATCATTTTTTACATACTCCACCCTTTTAAACGCGAATTCTTATTCAATATCGTAGCTAGCTGTAGAATGTCGAAGCATTTCGTAGAAATACTACGAAAGCTGTAGCAATTTTTCGTTTGTGATTTGATCAATACACGTATAGTACAAGAGGTGGTGAAAATCGACTTACTTAAATTATAGTAATTTTTAACATATTTTTTTTTTCCCTCCTCCTTCCTCCACTCTATTGACAATCAACTTAATTTAGTCACAAATGTTAATTTTCAATCAGAAGAATATTCTTAAGTAGGCTTGCTTACTTATTTCTATAAGTATAGGCAACAGGTAAATCAATATAGGTAATTACACCGAGCCAATAACTAGTCAAAATTGGTAGCAAAATACAGGTTATTTAAAATGTAATCTAAAGGAATAGACTTGCCTGAGAAGAAAAAGAATCAATGAAATTATAAAAAAAATAGTCAAGAAAGTTTTTTGATAGGCACGCCATCATAGATAGATAGATAGTGTGATAGTACCGGCTAGCTTACCAAGCTTGTGAGCTTGGTTAATTTGAAACAATAGTTTAAATGCAATGATTATATGTGCGGATGGCAAATGGTCCCTTATAAAAAAAGGGACGGACGACACTAATAAACAACTTGATTCATAGGGCGATAAATTAGTTAGAACCAAACATAATTGCCTCTTAATATGAAATTTGTTGTCTTCTCACATCTGGATGCCATAAAAATCTACATTTTAAGTGGACGCAGTAAAAAAGGGTGATTACCTGATTCATCGACGGTTTTGGGAAGTGTGATGAGGGTTAGGAAAGGACACTTGGTGTAGGACGTCGTAGGAGTGCGGATCTCGAGAAGGAGGGTCGTATCGTGTCAGGGCGTCGTGTTGTTATTTAGAGTGAGTTAAAGTATAACATTGAAGAAAGCCAGGTGAGTCTGTCTTCTATAAAATTTGTAGAGTAATGAGTTTTAATATGTAAGTGTATACTGGTCAGAGTAACGTAGCATTTGTTAGATAGCTAGAAGTAATCTTATAGTTTTATTTTATAAGCATTGCCATTGGTTTTATCGGTACCTTTGATGTGTAGGCTTCTTTATAAGGTCTACGGCGAGGTGAAGCGAGGTATGATCGAGTGGAGCTCGGCGACTGATCATCTCTTAGTTCTGCTACACGATTATACCTCGGGGATCTGTCAATGTGGTGCTTTATACTGAGGTTGGCGTGTTTAGAGTGTGGGACGTGTACTTACGTGCTGGAAATTTTAATGGTCGGATACACGGAGTTTCTGTAGGCCGGTTAAGCCTTATTGCCGTTGCGATGGTAGGGGAAATTGGATTCGAGTTCCAAACCGGGTATAGGGGCATTTTCAAATGCCACTTGGTATTCAATAATACCAGGCCTGGATAGCATATGGGCTAATGCACTTATTGCAAACGGCTTTAGTGTTTGATCGTGCAGTGCAGATCTCCTATGATAGAAGAGCATTAATTCACCTAAATCTTGGGTACACAAAGGAAGATAGCGTGATCAGAACGAACCAATTGCAATGTGTTTAATTGTTGATTGTCTATGATACTTCCATTTGATCCGCGTGAGGCTTTTATGCCACTGGAGGAATTACGTGTCTGGTGACGGATTCCACAGGGTAGCACGGAGGAGGGGTGCTACCCCAACCCTCTCGTGAGGGTTACTGATGGTGTTAACGAAACCACCTTGTTAGATAGTCGAATATTTATGTTACTCAGGCTAGGGTTCGAAGAGGCACCATCACAATAGATAGTTAGAAAACTCTTTATTTGTACACCGTTTTTACAATATTAATTGAATACATAAAATGATCAACAAGTAATATAATGTACAAAGGGCGGCCTTATTGCCAAAAGCGATCTCTTCCAGGCAATCTTAGGATGGATCAAAAAGTATCGGAGAGACTGTAGTAGTTGACGGTGCAATTAATTAATAATAAATAGATGTGTTAATTAATTAATACAATTAAAAAAATAAGTTTGATCTGGTTACCAGATGAGTATGAGCCGAACTTCACCGGCTCTTAGACTAGTAGTACTGAATTTGCTAAACAAATAAAACTTTTTACTTTGTAAATCATGAATCATTTTTGAAGTGCGCTTTTGAACTATGAATAGCGACGCCAGGATAGTCGCTTCGAGCTTTAAAATAAGCACAAAGGCGAGCTTTGAGAATTTTCTACAATCGCTAAGAAGAAATTTTGCCTCCCTACAATCGTGTAATGGTTTGCGTTCGGAGAGTTTCTTTGATATATCGACTAGTATCTCTTGTTATCTGCATAGAATGATACCTTTCGTATGTTAAGCTATGGAAGTGGCCAAGTTTTTTACGTGTGGAATATTTTTTTACAAGATAGTTTATGAAATTTGTTGTGTAAATAGTGGTGTGGTAAATAATAATCATAAAAACATTTTTCGCTAGTAGGATATAAGGAGGAGGATGCAGGAGCTGGATGCGAGAAGCCATAGATCGAACTAAGTGGCGTGAAATTGGAGAGGCATATGTCCAGCAGTGGACTGCGATAGGCTGATGATGATGATGGTGATGATGAGGATATAATATATTTAAAAGAAAGTCATGTTAGTTACACTATTTATAACTCAAGAACGGCTGAACCGTTTTGGCTGAATATTAGTGGGGAGGTAGTTAGAATTGTTTACATAGGTTTTTTTTATTACTTTGCGCCGCGGCGTTAACTGTGGTTATTGCTGTACCGCAGGTAACACCACGGTGCTCAGCTAGTTTAATATAAAAAATTGTTTTATTCTAGATATTTATACATTTAGCCAACTTTGTAGGGCCGGATTCAATCTAAAGTTTTGATATTTGACATATTTTAAATTATTTTTAAAATAACTAAACGTCGTCTAGACTTAAAAATTTTGCGCATATTATTATATTATTACAAAATAATAAAAGTCTATCATTGTGACCGTCGTGCCGGATCGACCGGAATGATACCACAACCTCACAGAAAATTGGTGTGAAACAGCGCAAGCGTGTTTCGCCGAGAGTGTAAGGATTTTCCCCGGAGGAGGAAGGCCATTCCCCAACCCATCCCCCAAAGGCCAGCAACGCACTTGTGTCACCTCTGATGCTGCAGGTATGCATGGGTGGTGGTAATTGATTATCATCATATTTATTTCGCCTATAGCAAATAGTAATTAAATATGGAAAAAGTATAAATTAAAATAATTTATACTTTTCCAACTTTTCACAAATATTTCGAGATTTAAGTTTTCCAAATCAGCAAGGCCGTACGAGTTTTGTTAGTATTAATCAATTATTATTATATTTAACACAGCTGTAACTGTGTAGATGTTACAAAATCGTTATATCATCAGCTATCTGCTGGAAAAAGTCCTGTCAAAATCGGTCTAAACATTTCAGTCATTAAAAACGTATAAAATATTTTTTGATGTATATATTTTCGTATGCATTTAGTTAAAATTTGTTAACTTGAAATTACAAACAGACACCTCAATTTCATTTATTTGTAAAGATTGTTTGAACCTGACAGACATACGATACGGCTTTTTCTCGAACTTTCCTATGTCCATTCACTTTAAGCCTATTATAAAAGGCTTGTCCAATGTCTTCAAGGATAATATTCCTGTTCAAAGAAGATGTCTTATTCCTGTACATGGGTATGTCAAACCTTTATGTCGTTGCGATATAAAAGAGAATCAGTGAGTTGAAATAAACCATTAAAACCATTTATTTTTCCTACAACAAAGCCTACCATACAATCTAGAACAACAAAATCACGTAACAATTGCATTGGTGCAGCAAAAGCAACCAGCTCAGTTCAAGCTGTACTGAAGCACAGCACCGGTTTTCAGCTGGCCCCTGACATTTGCACCTACACTCACAGAGATAAGGAAACACACACAAATAAATCGCAACACACCAACATAAGATTTAAGTACGTTAATTAGAAACAAAAATAATCAAATAAGCATCTACATTAAAAGGAAATAAAATAAGTTTAACGTAACGAACGAAAAAAATAACAAATTAAGCCAT
The DNA here is from genome assembly GCA_003709505.1 of Hyphantria cunea. Lineage (NCBI taxonomy): Eukaryota > Metazoa > Arthropoda > Insecta > Lepidoptera > Erebidae > Hyphantria > Hyphantria cunea. The sequence goes on along the minus strand of PKRV01001710.1, from coordinate 548,084 downwards.
CAGACATTCATATACACACAAAGTTTAAGACTATAAACTCAACTCCTACTGTTTAATTTGTTTATAACTTAAGCAAGCTCCACCCTGCGATGTGACCCGCGGTTTTTGTTATACCTTGCTCATAATACCGGAATAGCCTAGCATATATGTGTCATAACAGACTATAATCTGTCTCATTACTAAATTTCGTCCAGATCCGTTCAGCTGTTTGTGCGTTACAAACGTCGCTACATTCTCACAACGTTTCATATTTATAATATTAGTAGGATTAGTAAGATGCACGTCCGAGTGAAAAACTCACAAACTCTTTGCGAACAGTCAAATCTTAGCTTTAGCCATAAAAAATGTATCTCAAAATAGTTTTTTTCTGGACCCTACTGATCAAAGATAACATTTATTATCATTGTGGTACTGAGGTTAATAACTTCTTGACTTATGTGTGACGGTAGAATAAAAATTTCAACTCACGGTTATTATGTTTACCGTGGGAGAGCCACGCTTCGGCATGAATGGGCCGGCTCGACCGGAGTGATACCACGGCCTCACAGAAAACCGGTGTGAAACAGCGCTTACGCTGTGTTTCATCGAGTGAGTGAGGATACCGGAGGCCCATACCCCAATCCAACGCCCCCTATACCCCTTACCATCCCCCTTCCCCCCAGGCCGCCATAGTGTGGGTCACCATGCTGCATTGTTCCTTTTCGCATTGAGGATGGTGACCACCACTCTTGGATTCTGCTCATGCTTTCCATCAGGCAGGGCAGAGTCATTTTGGCAGCTTACATATAAAAAAAAAAAAAATGTTTTTTTGTCCAACACTCACAAATAAACAATAGAAGGTGTAGTAAAGGAAATATATAAGCACAAGCACAGCACAGTAACAGTTTCAGGCAGGAAGCTCATCACCATTTCCAACTGACACTAAACAATATACTTTTGTAACTGAAGTTTTAGGTCCCGTACCAGGAACATACTAGATCTTTAAACCCCCAAGTGTTGGCTAGTAGAAAATGCCTGGGACATGAAGAATTAAATGCGTAAATTTAAATATAAATAAACACATCTTATGTCGCACAAGACTTCACAAACATATATGAAATGAACACAAGGAGCCCCCAGACTCGAATAATAATTCGTGGATCATACAAAGTCTTGTCCCTTGAATTTATATTGGATCAAACCCACAACACTCAACGCAGTGTGAAGCGGGAAACTTGAACCACTAAGTAATCCAAACGGGCCTGGAATTTACCTCGTGCGGTAATTGCTTCTAATACTCATTAAGATGTTGTGTTCATTATGTGTGTGTCACTCGCAAGCTACGCTGCACCATAATGAAACATCTCAGATATCTGAACACTTGTCTTAACAATCTGTATGTATATACAGATACCATCTAGTTACAGCAATTAAGTCTGGAACGTTAGTTTAAATAAACTTTCATTTGAACTTCAGGTTTTCATTATCAATTATAGTGGCCATCTTCTCATAGGGCCCTACGCATTTTGGACTGGAACTGAAGTTATGGATCGACATGGGCAGGCAGTGAATTTTGGTGTTCACCTAATTCACCTTGACAATATAGAACATCTGGCGTCTGTTTGTGTCGATCTATGATTTTTATCTGTAGCTTCAATTTAAAGTTCATAAATGTTACTTAGTGTCTTAATTGAATAAATGATTTTGAATTTAAATTTGAACAATAAATTAAAGCCTTTATCCAAGCGGTACTACTCTGGAATGCCCTCCCACTCGAAATCAGGATGTCCACAAACCGTTTTACTTTCAAAAAGAAGTTACACAATCTCCTTCTGGGTGAAACGGCAGAAAGTTCCAACCGATAGCTGTTTTACCTTATATTCGGGTTATCATAGTGTACGAACGTAATGTATTTGTGTCAGTATATATATATATATATATGTGTATGAGTGTGTATGTATGTGTATGTATATGTATGTGTATGTATATATATGTATATGTATGTGTATGTATATATGTGTATGTGTGTGTATATGTATGTATATTTTTTTTTCTGTGTAAAGCTTCTTTCTATTGATGATGTTACCTCTGTGCACCACCTACCTTACAAGATTTCTACACCACCCTAAGGTTGACTGGAAGAGAATGCCTTGGGCATTAAGTCCGCCAATGTACAAATGTGCATGAAGTTTTAAAATAAAGCCATCCCAATCCCGCATGGTGAAATAATCTGTCCTATGATAGTCGGACTGTCTTTCTTTCTTTCTTTCTTTCTTTTTTTTTGACACGGACACAAAGTACACCCAGACTTAGAACAACAATTTATGGATCACACAAAGTATTGTCCCATGTAGGATTTGAACCCACAACACTTGGCGCAGTAGGAAGCGGTGTGGCAACCACTGAAACCACTAGGCCAACCATGTAGGCCAACTGTGATTTGCATATATACATATATATAAATATACATTGAACTCACACACACAAATACAACTCACGCTCCGTCTGACTCAGAAGCTAAGGTTATTAACCACGATTATTAGAACACAAAACTTTTCTACCGCATTTAAAGCCACTCGACTAAAAAAAAACGTCATTATCGAAAATTAGAGGTAGTTAGAGCAACGCGGAATTCAGCACGAACGGGCCGGCTTGACTGGAACGGTACTACCCTCGCACACTACCCTACGTTACAACGTACTATTCGGGCTGTCGTGCTTCGTTGATGAATGTGAGACCGGAGGCCCAATGATGCAGAAACATCACTAGACCGCCATGGTGTACGACACTGTACTGCATTGTTGCATTGTCTGCATTCGCAATGAGTATGGTGACCACCACTCTTGGACTCTGCTTATGCTTTCCACCAGGCAGAATAGAGTCACTTTGGCGAGCTCAGGCATAAAAAATATTGGTATGCCTTCATTATTTATTTTTTTTTAGATTATGACCTTACAACTCTATCAGGATCAATAAAGAGATTGTTATAACTTACGATGATGGAGTCACTATGGAATCATCATCATCTCAGAGCGACGTTCACTGCTGGACACGACGGAGTACCTCAATCATCATCCCAATATACTGCAGAAAAGCCAAATGCTTTGTAACGGTCGCTTTAATTAACAAAACGGCAAAGACGTGTAATAAATTAGCCAATTAATGCGTCACAAGTGCGCGTTAATTGGCTGATTTATTACGCGTTCGTTCTCCGTTTTGTTATAAAAAATTTCGTTTCAATTTTATTGAAAATTAAATTGCATATCCACGCTGTTCCATTTTGAAATTAACATAATTGCTTTTTTTATAATAATAATAATAATAATTTAGGTTTTCATAATTTTATGTTTACTACTGTATAATATACACTAAGCCCCACACTAGGATACGCTATGTCGTGGAGATTAGTATCTTCCTTACAATAGAAACATAAGAAAATAAAAGCGGGTACATGTGTTGTGAGTGTGTGAATGTGCATGCGTGTGAGTGTCTACATGCGGGTGTGAAAAGGGCAGGTGCGAGTGTCTATATACATTTATTGCAAGACTTGTACTATACTCGCAGTTTTGTTATAACTTTTGCCCTGTAACCACTGGTCCATGTCTTATGTTAAGATCTTTTCTAGTTTATGTTTTGGAAAAGTACCTCTTAAAGTAAATGTTCTATTGCCTTTTATTTTAATTTGATATTAGCTTAATCCCTCGTAAGATTATCAAGATTTCAATAAGATTAATTCGAACGTATATTACGTGGAACATAATTTGTATCTCATTAGTAAGGTTTAATTACTTACTGGTAGTACACAGTACTACAACATCAATGTATATAATAAAATTGTTATAGGTCTGTCGGTCTGTATATTAAACATATTAAAGAAAAAGTAGTAGTAGGGATCTTTATTACAGTAACAGAACTGAAAACTATAATTTTAAGAATTAATACATATCTGTTTGTCTGTGTGTTTGTGCACGCTAAAAGTAAACATTACTTAACTTGATTTTGTTTCATTTCAATCGATTAACAAATATGAGTATTGTCAGTATTAGAATCTGATATGCACGCAGTGTTCTGAAGCTAGTTAAACACCAGATAAAAGCTATTAAGCTAGCTTAATGGTATAGACAGAATGGCTTTACAGAAAACAGCGATGGTGTTCTAATTGTGTATTTGCTTTGCACCGAATGAGTGCTGTTACCAGAGCCTAAACTACCTTTCCTCTGATTTGTAACATGAGCCCAGCTTAGTTTGGGACCAGATGGCCTTGTGTATTAAAATGTCGTTAACTATTGCGAAAATATTAATATGTATTGGGACGAGACAGCTTGCTCACTCCCCATATCAAAAAAAAGGTGTCGATTTTTTAATATTATTTTACTATCCAGTGTCCCTTCCTTCTGCTTAGCACTTAAAAAATAACGTAGATAATTATTTTGAAGTAAAAAGCTTTTTTGTGTTATTTTTTTGCTGGCGACTTCCACATACAGCACAAAAAAAACATTCCACACCACTAATGCACTGAACTACGGAGTAATGTACTACACGCAGGAACTACCAATCCTGCATCGCGCAATGGAAATTCTTATGCAGCATAATATACAACATTCCAATATTAACCGTCAGTATATAAAAGGCCTAAGCACCTACCTAATTACAAATATTTTTTTCTAACTTCAATCATAATTTATGGGTATTAATGTCCAAAGTCTCATATACTGTTATCGATAGTTTCCAGCCGGTACGAGGTGAGCCGAAAAACATAGGAGCTATCTTCATAGACCCACGCGTATAAACTTGATTAGGGAGAGGATTACAGACGTAGTTTCTACGTACCTATTAATTATAACTATTATAGTTTGACCCTTGAATATCTTCCTTTTTTATATACTTTAAGGTTTAAGTCTAGTGGTTGTAAGACTGACTACTAAACCTGAGTTGTGGGTTAAGTGACTGCAATGACGGAGTACGATTGTGATCATTTGTTCTGTGTGTGTGTAATTTTTCTATTAAATTTATACGTATAAAAAAGTTTGGAGTATATAATTTTAATAAATAGTGTAAGTCAAAATATTTTTGGCTTATACTATTTGACTGTTCTTGAGGTCTCGGCTTCGAATATTATCGCTTCTATTTAATTTCAATACCTCTTCACTTCTATCATTCCGCAACTGCGTAAAAAAATCATGTGACATGGGAGAAAAACCGAGGGTTACTACCCCTTCCTTCACAAGTATTCAGTAGGACAGCTTACAAGTGATGGCATAGTACTAAATGGTATTGTTTTATATCCCTGTATCTTACTTAAAAGATCTACTGGTGGTTCACATGACCCATCAATTTTCAACACGGGCCGGTAATCTACAAGTTTTCACAAGAGCAACGCAGACTGTACATTAATCTATGCCAAACCAAAACTCAACCACACAGTTGATTAGTTTACACCGACATGCGGTGTGGTAAGTTACAGCCAATCAAATGAACATAAAAGCCCGCTATTAACAAAGTAAATCTCAATAACTTACTGTGATTTGTACCCGATGTACATTTCACATTAACTTGTGAGCGGTCTCACAAGTTAATGTGAAATGTAGGGCTGTCAACCCTTTTTTTCGACATTCGACACAGCGCCATCTAGTCCCTAACTAACCAGAATAAGTACAATGTCTACTATTATTTTATTTTATAAAGATAAATCCCGCATTAGATATAAATTCTGTGTCGCGGAAGATTTTACAAAGAAACATGAAACGGATACAAAGAACACCCAGACTCAGAACATCAATTTCTGAATCACACACTCAACGCAAATTGCTCTAGTAGTAGTAAGTAGGTAGCGTAAGAGACTGCAGACCTGAAGGTCTCGGATTCGATTCCCGGGTCGAATTGCTGTTGGGTTTTTTTTTACAAGAAATTCTGAATGGCATCCCTGTTTCCCGCTCATGCCTCGAAGAGCACTTTAAGCCGTCGGTCACAATTGCCATGAACATCTATGACAATCGTTATTGGGGTGTCAGTGCCCTCAAACATAATGATAACTTGTTCAACCTTCGAATTCATTTCACCCTTAGGGTTGCGGAGATCAGATGCCAATCGCTCCGTGCAAACTGATGTTCAGTTACAACGGGTTGAACTAGTAGCCGACTCCAAATCTTGGGAACAATAAAGGCTAGGAAGATCATGACACTCAGCGAAGTAGGAAATAGCGTTGCGCCTGCTTGAACCACTTAAACACTTAGACTCCGAAACAAATATTTGCATATCTAACAATCACACAGTACAGAATGGAATTTTATTGAAACATTATTACGTCACGTTCCTTGATTTGACGTCATTTATTGCACAATCATCTGTGTTCTGTGTCAGTGTTTATCTATAATATGTATGTATATATAAATTCATACGTTATATATATAAAACCTATGAATTTATATATAATAGTATGAGCCTGCTTAAATGACTCAACTCAGCCTGATGGAAAGCATAAGCAGAATCCAAGAGGGGTCACCATATTCATTGCGAATGCAGACAATACAACAATACAGCATGGTGACCCACACCATGGCGGCCTTTCGTGCTGAAATCAGCGTGGCTCTTCTACCTTTTAAGGACTACTCACTCCTGGCACTGGCAAGCTCCACCACAGAGCACAGGCATCTGACTCATCATAATATATATCGACCTCTAGTCTTGGAGGGGAGTGATGTGGAGACTTCCACATACAGCGGTAACAAAAACATATGACAACGCCATCTATCGAAGATACACTGAAATATGGAGCAATGTAGTGTACAATATAGCTACCAATCCTGCATCGCACAATAGAAGTTCTGGCGCTGATTAACATATAAACAACTGGCGTCAACCGTTGGGCAGTGGCCCGCCAGGCATGATCACCTCGCCTGGTCGGCTGATCCTCTCTTTCTGTTGAAGTGACATGTGAGCCATTCCTCCACATAAGTACATTTATAAGTAGTCTGGTTACCAAAGTACAGGCTCTGCCTAGTTTAAGATCAAACGGTCGTGTAGGAGATGTATAAATTTTATTCTTATACCTAATGCTTTTTTTACTAAGCTGCAAGACATCGAGACTTGTTCACTCTATCATAATACACAAATACTATGTCTCATTATCACAAATTGTCACACAGCCAATAAATAAATTGAATGAAGATACTTTATCTAAGTCAAAGGCGTATAAATATAAATTGGCTGCTTATTTTAGGTTGGACGAAAATAATTAAAAACCGCAAAGCCACAGTATCGTTTGGACATCCCTAGGGAAATTAGGGGTGGCACGTCCGTTAGTTAATTTCAAAAGGTTTTGGTTTACTATTGACTTTATTTGGTCCCTTGATTAGCAGCGACCATTCAATGTTCAGCTACACACACATAGTACGTTTACTTACTCGTCTATCTATCGGATACCTTTAAACAAACAATTTTTGTACGCATATGGTATATAAGCTGAATCTCGGAAACGGCTCCTATTTTCATGTAATTTAGTATGCAGGGAGTTTCGGGAGCGATAAATCAATCTATCTTGAATTCAATTTTAGAAAATTTACGAAAAAACAAATACCGAAAAAGCTTGGTCATTCAAGTACTGTACAGTATAGAAGTTCTCTTGAATAATATAAGGTAATAATAGTTTTGGCAGTGTATATACGTATATATATTTCACATAGCGCCTAAACTACAGAACCGATTTTAATAAATGAGGTGTTAATAGATTCCTAATAATGGCTCGGGTGACATAGGCTATGCATATAAGTTCTATCAAATTTTTTTACGAAGTCGAGTCATTGTTCTTTTATTTTTTGTTTGTTTTATGGTATAATTGGGCAAATATAACATAATAACAGATGGTAAGTGACGAACACCACCCATGGACACCTGCAATTCAAGGGTCACAAGCGCGTTACTATCTTAGAAGTCCCTCCCTCTTTAGTCAATCAGTCTACGTTCTAAGACGTTGATAAATGTGAAATTTTGAATCCATACTTCCATACTAACATTATAAATTGGAAAGTAACTCTGTCTGTCGAATTGTCTGTTGTACTTCAACAGCTAAGCCTCTGAAGCGATTTGAATGAATTTTGTTATAGAGGAAATTTGGACCTTGAAGAAGGATACGAGCTACTTTTATAATGTTAACAGACAAACACGAGAGCGCAGCCACACAGCCACAGCCAGTAATTTTTCTAAAAACATATTTCGGCTAGATCGATTTATCACCCCCCGTATAATACATGAAAACCCTTGAAGCCGTTTCTGAGATTCAAAATATATATATGTGTATAATGACTGCCTCAGTGGTGCAGTGTTAGCGTATGCGACTGCTGTGCTTGAGGTCTCGTGTTCTATTTCCAGGTCGGCCCAATGTTTGCATGATCTGCAAATATTTGTTTCGGAGTTTGGGTGTTTCTGTGTTTAATATGTGCTTATTTACATACACAACACAAGCTCAGCTCAGCTTAGCTTATTAATTTTATGCACAAGAATTGCTCGTTTAAAGTACCTGGATAGTTGTTTATGTAAAGTTATAAAACAGAATTAATCTAAGTTCATCCAATTAAAATTCTCTGGGATTCTCCGCCAGTTTATTTTTGAGCGCTGTTGTCGGTGTCAATTTCTGACATAGCTTTAATTAAAATTGTTCCAATTTGACAATCTCGTTGAAAATTAAATCTTTTTTACACCAATCTGTTCAAAGTTACTACATTTGACAGCTGTGAATAAGTAAAGTAGTCAAGTGCGGGTCCGTCTCGCGCACGAAGTGTTCCGTACCATTATCTATAACAGCAAAAAAATCAGTTTTGTTTTATAGGAGCTCACTTAAATATTTATTTTATTATTTTTTTGTATTTGTTGCAGCAACAGAAATACATCATCTTTGAAAAATTCAACTGTCTAACTATCATGTTTCACGAAATACAGCCTGGTGAGAGACGAACAGACGACGGGCGGACAGCGGAGGCTTAGTAATAGGTTCCCGCTTTTTTACATTTTGGGTACGGGACCCTAAAATCCAAATTAATCCAATCAAAATAAATACCTTAGTCTGTTGCAATTTTGATTATGGATATTGAATTCGGAAACGGAAATCCTTTTATTTTTAACCGACTACATAAGCGAAGGAGTATCTCATTTAGACTGTCTTGTTTCTAAACAGACTAGAAAGTATCCAGATTTTTTTTATGGAGTAGGGTGCAAACGAGTAGACTTATCACCCATATAGATTAACGTCGCCCATGAACACCCGCAACACCAGAGGCGTCACAAGTTGGTTGCCCGCCTTTAGTGAACAGTGAGGGGGATGGGGAGGAGTTGGATATGGGGAGATATTAAGTTATTATAATATGTAACTATATTACTTACTTTTTAACTCAATCAATTAGATTCATACAAAGTATCGAGATATTCAAATTAAATAAAGCCTTTCCGCTAGAATGTAGTTTATCAAATTATTTTTTACTGTACCCGAGTATTAAAAAATGTACAGACAGGTGTAAGAAAAAAATGTTGGTTTGTCATCATCAAGTAACAATAGTGCTGTTAAATAAATATCAACATTTACATTTTTCAGACACTTATTCACATACCTATTCAAAATATTCGTTTACGAAGATGGCAGACACTTACCTACAATTTATTAACAACCCATAATGTCCCACTGCTGGGCTCGGGTCTCCTCTCAGGAGAGGGTTAAGCCCATACGCACTAACTACTACTACGCGTGGGAACCCACGCTGGCCAAGTGTGGGTTGGGGACTGATTTTCTTGTTAATCTCTAGGATTTACGGCTCTTATAAGCCAGATGTTGAAGTGACTTTTTAGCGGGCGCCCTAACTTACCAGGCGCTAATCCTACAGCCTACCTCCATAAATTCTACAAAAATATGCTCCGAAACTCGCGTCCAGTGCGCTCAAAAGCCCGCCAAAAAGTCCTATTCCTAGCAGTGTTGCCTAACTAGTACCAGTTTGTACTCAATACCAGTTTATATACCCCTTTTTATCTTGAAATTTCTACATGTCATACAATTTGGAAAGGATTATACTGTAAACAATATGTATTTTTCTGTAATAAATAAATAGTAAACTACTGGACCTAGGCGTCTTAGTGTAAAGAAATAATGAGTTAAAAGTGTTGCTAGTGGAAGGCATAGTAATAAATAGAGCATAGTAGAAAATAAAACTCCGAATAAGATTTTTTGACCAAATGGTTTATATATATAAGTGATTGTACTCTCTCTCTGATGGAAAGCAAAGCAGAATCCAATTGTAGTGGTCTCCATATTCATTATGAATACAGAAAATTCAGAAAGGTGACCCACACTGTTGCGGCCTGTTGAGTTGCTTCTGCATCATCTGATGTTCGTTTATTTAAAACACCTTTGTAGTGATTCCATTAAATGTTACCATCATGTGGCTACTTATTGCACATATTGTAGAAAGGTGGACTTAATGCCTTGAGGCAATCTCTGTCCGTCGACCTTCAGGTGATGTAGAAATAGGATCTGGTAGGTGCAAAAAAATTGAATATAGTAAATAAACGCGCCACTAATGCAACACTGTTTACATCAAAAACAATATTTTCACGTAAATAACTTAAAAAATTCTATTCAATCAGTAACGAGTGTTCTTATTCCATAGCTATACTTATAACATAACATTTCCGGAACTTTGAAAGAAAAGGCGACCAGCTTAACGCAAGTCACCGTGGAACACAAATTACAAATGATTCAGGATGACTTGCTGTTTACTAATTAAATAATTATAATACGGACTTTTGGGAACGTTTTAAGACGTCGGCTCAGAAAGTAACATCTCTAATTATATGTCAACGACTGTGGTGAGCAAGTGGTTGATATGAATGATATTTAACTGCTTAGTCAGAAGTCATGGATTGCATTTACACCGTGGACAAAAATTGTGTGATGAACACGAATGTTTTTTCTATGATTGGTTGTATTTTGTCTTTAATCTATATTTATAAATGTATCTGCAGGCAGTAATTTTATGAATGACCCTGCCAAAGTGACTCTCCCTGTCTGATAGAAACATGAGCAGAATCCAAGAGTGGTGGACAATGCGACCTACACTATGGCGGTCAATTGAGCTGCTTATGTGTTTTTATTGTGTATAGTGTGCTGCCTCTGTGGCGTAGTGGTAGCGAATGCGACTGCTGTGCAAGAGGTCTCGGGTTCGAATCCTGAGTCGGACCAAATGTTTGTATGATCTGCAGATGTTTGTTTCGGAGTTTGGGTGTTTTCTATGTATAATATGTATGTATTTACAAAAAAAGTATATAAGTATTAATATCAGTTATCTAGTACCCATAGTACAAGCTCTGCTTAGTTTGGGACTGGATGGCGTTGTGTATTAAAATGTCTGAACATATTTATCTGAACATATTTATTAAATACAGGCCATCTATAAGAATCTCTGAAAAAAAGAAAAAACTAAATGATACTTGGGACGTGCTCAACGCAACCTATTAGAGCGTTCAACGCATTTGGATATATAAAACGACATATATGAGAGAGAGAGAAAGAGAGAGAGAGAGAGAGATACATTAGTGAAGGAAAAACTTCTTTAGCGGCGTTGTGCACTTTTTTGTAATGGGTAAAAAATTGAAACCTCGCGTCAGGACACGTGACCAGATCGAAAATTCGTAAGACGGAGGGAGAGTCGATCATAAATAGGGAATTTGCCTCAAATATTTTTTTAATTTTTTTTAAATAATTTAAATTTTCTCGAAAAAAATATTTGTCTCAAATATTTTTTTCGAGATTCGTTGTATTTGCTTTTACAATATACTTGAAAGGTATTTTTTTATTTAGCGGTTATTTAAATTTAGAAAACATTAAATAATAAAAAATACAATGAAGTGGTAATTTCAGGAATCATCACTCAAAAGATTAAATAAAAGCAGTGTTACAAGTTTGTCTAATAATAGCCATGTCTTGTTCGGAGTTCATCTATAAATATAAAATTACGCTGAATTATTAAACGCGGTAGCAAACTGTACGAATATTATTTATAAAGCTAAAGAATTTGTTTGTTTAGTTGAACGTGCGCTAATCTCAGGAAGTACTAGTTCGCTTTGAAAAAATCTTTCACTGTTACATAGCCGAGTTATCAATAGAGCATATAGGCTATACATCATCACACTTCAGCGAAAAGGTGCGGAGCTTTAACTATATTATTTTTGAGAGGTTCCATTGCGTGCGATGTAAACGGTAAAAGTTTCACAAAATTTAATGTATTTGAAAGTTTTTTAAAGATCAAAAAAAAAGCTCGCGACAAAGGTTATAGTGAATCAATATTTTGAGGTTGATACACTATAGTTTTTTTTTTAAACGAAATTTTGTTCACGCTTATAACATCACGCTACAGGCAATAGGAGACAGAGACGAGGTTGCGGGGGTCAGCTAGTAACAAATATGCATGGAATAATTTTAAAATAAGAACACCCATAATACAAGATCTTATTTTTTCCTGTGTCTTTTTGATGACTTGAATTGGACTGAAATTCGATCGACCGTCTCTGATAACCATTAGACTGTCCCGATATTTTTTCTAAAAGGTGGCAGCCTTGATTAGTACGCCCCTTGAATTAAACCATTTCTTTACAACTCATGCAAAACCCTACGAGTGGGAATATACAGGAGTTATTTAACAATATCCCATTTTCTGTGTATATTGGACAAAACATTTCGATTAGCGGGAATTGACTTACGCCACCTTAATAGGTGTTCGTAACCTTAAACGTAATAATGGTTTCAAAACACTGGTAAAAAGTGTGCGTCTAATATGCCCCTGCTTACTCCATGTAGAAAACAGACGTGATTTTATGTATGTATGTATTGAGGTGAAATAACCGGTCTTTGAAAGATACTGAAAGTTCAATCTTTATACTTTTTATTTCTGTTACATTTCTAAGATAAGAAAATGGTTACTATTATAAAAAGTTTTATAACCACGTTAACACAACATTAATCTAATTGCTAAAAATTGTTTAATTTGATTGTGGTATGAAAGGAATTATCTTTGAATTCAATATTAATACCTATGAATATTAACGCCCACTTAAATAGTATCTAATTGCTAAAAATTGTTTAATTTGATTGTGGTATGAAAGGAATTTTCTTTTAATTCAATATTAATACCTATAAATATTAACGCCGATTTAAATAGTTAATCAAATACTTACAATTAAAATAACTAGTATGGTCACCTAATGGTATTTTTTTTACCTTATTATTAATGGTAGTGTTATTTTAAATTTCGTGATACAGATACGTAATATTTCGGGATACAAAGTTTTTACTTCGCGTATTAATTTAAAGAAATCTAGTGGAATGTAATTCTCTTTATAATTAATACTAATACCGGATTTTTTTGTTACCATTTAGTCTTCTTCTTTTGATGAAATGGCAACCAGCTAATTAGCTATTTATGCCAATGTCTTCAAGTTTTAGTCGTGATAAAAATAATGATTAAAACTATAAAAATGTGGATGAGATGCAATGGGGACCGTCTTTCGAAAAAACAAAAAACCTTCCATATAGTCTGCTTACAATAGAAGTAGCTTTATGTCACAAACTTCATCTTAAACGTGACGTCTTTAATCAAACTTCAGTCAAAACTTACCTACACCGATTTTATATATACACTAAGTTTCTATCGTTTAATTTCCATACAGCAATAAATATAATATGTACAATAACAGTATGATATGAATTATACTGTTAAATATTTAATTAAGAAGCTTTAATATTGACACCTAAAACAATTATAATGTCAAATCTTAAAGTTTGCCGTGTTTGTTTATCAAAAGATGTAAAAATGTACAACATGTTGAATTTTAATCTGAAAGTGTATTACGAAGAAATTATGAATGAGAATGTAAGCCTTTCTCTTGAATTTTCTTTTTAATATTTGCAACATTCGTTGTAGATTATCTAAACAATGCTTTATGTTATAAAACTTACCAATGTTTATTAAAACTTTTTTTACAGATAAATAATGATCTACTTCGTTATTTCTGTTATGAATGTGCAGCAATGTTATACAAATATCACAAATTCAGAGAAAAGTGCCTTATTGGACAAGAAATCTTAAAAGAAATAATTAAGAAAGGCCCAGTGAGTAATGATTTTATAACACATCATCAACAGCCACTAAAACTTCACTGTTTCATATATGCCTATAATTTTAAAAAAAGGCTTTGGTCTACTTTACCACTCTGGCTAAACGGATTGGTATTTGTTTTGAAGTTTTCCTTCTTTTCGTGGTGCCGTTTCAATAGACATATAAGTGTGATGATTTTAAGTAAGTCAATTCAAATCCCACACTTGACAATACTTTGTGTGATCCACAAATTGTTATTCCGAGTCTGAGTGTTCTTTGTATCCGTTAGATGTATGTTTGTAAAGTCACCCTGCGACAGGATGTATATTCAGAATGGGGGAGTTGCCTATTTTCATGTATGATTGTGCAGATATTGTATATTGTTTAAGTCATTCATTTACGTTAATTAGATTTAAAAAAGGGTATATAAAAAATATGGTTCCCATAGAAATCAATTGTTATATTAAATTATAAAGAAAATTGTTTTATATTTTGTCTACAAATTTTTGTAAAATTATGGCCACCACAGAGCTGTACTAGAATCTGATGAGTAATCATCTACTTCTAGTTTTGAAACATCATGAACACCGCTGCCTAATCCTAGACTAGGTAGATATTGTGCTATGGTTTCCAGACTGCTGAAAACATACTTATACATTTCTAAATTCATACATATTTTATGTAATCTCACAATGTTTTAGATAACATTGTCTTCAATATCAAAAGTCGACAGAAAAAGTAAGAAATTACTGTCATCCATAGAAATTATGCCTGCATCTAATGCTGACTCCGATTTAAGACACATTAAAACGGAAACTGTTACAACAGAAGATTTGGAAGTAGAGTTTAGAGAAGAATGTAATAGAAATTATGAATACGAAGTAGAGATACTAGAAGTTGAAGAACCCAATATTAAAATGGAGAAGGAAAATGTTAACAAACAAAGCATGGATTATAGCATTGACAAGTGTGATGGAGAGTGGGAAACTGAGTTAAACAATGATAGACCTGTTATGATAGTTGTTGAAGAAAAGAAAACAAGAAAGAACAATTTTAAAAACAAAAGACATAAAACAAAAGAAGGTGTGATTTTAAACAAAACAAAAAGTAAAAAAGCAAACAATACTTTTAAAGCAGATAAGAGAAAAGGTGGTTTACCTAAACGGACACCGTTAGATCCGAAACATTGGCTAAAGATTAGTTTAGAAGAGAATGAAGCTTTAGATAATTTCAAACAGAGAGCAGAAGATCCAAAGTACTTGAAAGCAATTTATAAATGTGAAAGCTGCTATACAACGTTTTCGACACAAGAAATAATGGACCGTCACATGAAATTAAATCATTGTGAGGTAAAACTGACTAAATTGCTGAGTAACTAGATGATACCTTTTTTGGTAAATTTTCTTAAATGAATCCTAGGTAGATCGATTTATCCTCCCCCGATACTAATTGCATACTGAATTTTATGAATTGATTGTCAGACCCATTTTGGATTACATACATAATTTGCCTATTTGGTAATTTACTGTGAAATTTTAAATTTTCAGTCTCGTGGTCTGCATGAGTGCCAGTTCTGCCACAAGCGGTTCAGAATGAAATGCTTAGTGACACAACATATCATAGTACACTACAACAAGTTCAAGTGTCTCCGGTGTAACCTGACCTTTCATTCGGAGTAAGTATTGATTTGATTTTCCCAGTCTGTTTCGACACAGCCTCTTGATTGGGACATTGTACATGGTTAGTATAGTATATTTTTTATTTCCTCAGAATCAAATAACTATTGGGAAAGGAAAGTAAAATTTTAAGATCAGTAATCTTATTTGTAAAGTAATCGAATTTATACCCTAATCATCATCTTCATAAGTCTACTACTGGCCCTATGCCTTTTTTTTTTTTTTTTTNGACGTGGTGGAATGCCTTTACGCACTTCGCTCCCCCCCTGCGGGTACAGGGGGTTCGCTTCGTGTGGGACTCCTGACTGACACCAGCCAGACTACCCACTAAACCACCACGGTGTGCCACTCTGCGCCTGAGACGGGAGGGATCCGGGAACCGCTTTCTTACTCCATCCGGACCCCTCCCTGCGCCAGCCCGCACACTGGCCCTATGCCTAGGAGAACCTTAGAAAGGTAGGTTTGACCTACTTTATCATGTTAGCCAGATGGGTTGGTATAGTTTGTGTCGTTGTCCTGGATTAGTTTGCTGCCTTAGTCCCTTCTCATGACACCCACAGGGTGAGTATAGGTGGTGACACTCGTTAATCTGTCTTGACACGAAATCTCGTTTATTCCCAAAGATTATTTAAATACTAATGGCATTTAACAATTTTAACAATATAATATTATTGAAATTTAAAGTGTGTTTATAAACTACTTTTGCAGACATTCAGCAAGTAATCATAATGTTTTCCATAGCGGAGTACTGCTGCCGTGTAAACATTGTGGATTGGAGTTCAGGTATGTTATATGATTATACATTTATATAAGGTATTCTTACTGAGTTACATACTTGCTAACTGATATTAGAAATAGCAATTTGAGTTTGTATGTGTCCCCGTCTTTCCCTTTATTTGTGGGGGCTAATCTTGAGTTTCAGGTGTCCATGGACGGCGGTAGTAACTTTTTTTTACTATCCCGCCCTCACGCCCTCCACTGTAAGTCCTGTACACCAGTATCAACAGCAGTGACCTACGAACACACCGAGCTATGACACTTGAAACGTCTCAGGAATAAATAACTCAAGAAAATATTATTTTATTCTTTGCAGACACAAATCTTCATACTACTCCCACTTGCGTATATATCATCGCAGTGAGCATGTGTGTCCACTATGTGGAGAGTCCTTCGTCAGTAGAAAGGGGTTGCAGCAACATAAGATACTTAAGCATCTGAATGCTGAAATCGTGAGTAGTTTTACGGCCATCGGTTGATGTTGAGAAGCCTTATTTCAGTTAATCGGCACGAAAATTTCTATATCGCGATACAGGATTATTTACTCCGTAGTTCAGTGAGTCTTCAGTAGATGGAGCTAGTTATGTTTTGTTGTGCCATATGTGGAAGTAGCCACAGTATGTATATTTTTAATGTTTTTTTATGATATATAGGGCAAAGGAGCAGACGCATCGCCTGATAGTTAGCGATTACCGCCGCCCATGGACACCTTCAACACCAGAGGTGTTACAAGTGGGTTGCCGACGTTTTAAGTGGGAGTGCGCGTTTTCTTGACGCTTTTAAAGATCTAATACCGCAGGCGATTGTTCATTTCACAGTTTTATTGTGCGAGCCAGAAAATTTCTGGCGAAGGGCACAGTTGTGAAATGCCAATCATCTAAATGATACGATGGCGAAAAGAGGCGGCAGGGATCATCCCGAACAATTCCTCGGAGCACTCCCCATAGTAAATACAGTGGAAGATGTGTTGTGTTTCGACTAGTTACCCGCGGTTGAATTCGAATGAGTAGCAAATACATTTCGATCCTTGCTCAACCCACGGGAATACACATTCTTTCTCTTTAAAAAGTAATTTATTTGTTAGTCTAAGATTAGAACTACTTCCATGTCAAATTTTATCAAAAATTGGTCCAGCCCTTTTAAATGTGAAGACCAAACATCTTAACACGCAAATATACTTTTACCTAGATAATATTCTTTTCATTAAATTTAAACAGAATCGCATTGGGAATGAAGACCAGACCACCTACTGTGAGCGCTGTGATATAAAATTTGAAACACAGAAGGCCTACTGTGAACATTTCCAGCAATCGGTTAAACACGCTAACGATTTCCAATTGAGCGAAGAAAAGGACCTGGTCGGGTAAGAGATTCTTTTGTATTAGACCACGTCCACGATCCAGCAAAATTGCACACACAAATACATACTTACGCTCATATATACGTAAACGCATACGCTCACGCACGCACACACAAACACACACGTGCGTACGAACACATACACACACGCGTACACGCACACTCTCTCATACACACACGCAAACTAAAACACATACACACCTTACCGAAAGTTATTTCGTTTTCATTGGTTTATTTATTCATTCTTCCAGTCTACATATTAACGTGGCGAACAGTTATGTAGGTTCGTTTTCTTACAATATATATTTTTAAGTCAATTATCCTTGACGATTAAATAGAACCGTTTACCGTGGGAGAGCCACGCTTCGGCATGAATGGGCCGGCTCGACCGGAGTGATACCACGGCCTCACAGAAAACCGGTGTGAAACAGCGCTTACGCTGTGTTTCATCGAGTGAGTGAGGATACCGGAGGCCCATACCCCAATCCAACGCCCCCTATGCCCCTCACCATCCCCTTTCCCCCCAGGCCGCCATAGTGTGGGTCACCATACTGCATTGTTCTTTTTCGCATTGAGGATGGTGACCACCACTCTTGGATTCTGCTCATGCTTTCCATCAGGCAGGGCAGAGTCATATTGGAAGCTTAAATATAAAAAAAAAAAAAAGAACACTGCACTTGTATCGAATTTTTTTATTTATGGAACTGTGTTTGCAGCAAGCGTATAACGAAAGGCGATATCAGAACTTAACCTTATATAATATGGTACCTATGGACATATATGTGATGAGTAGTATTTTTATAGTAACCCTTACAGTAGTTTTTTTTATGAATGGGCCTGCCTAAGTCTACTCTGCCTGGTGAAAAGCACAATCTGAATCCAAGAGTGGTGGTCACCATACTCATTGCGAATGCAGACAATACAGCCTGGTGACTCACACCATGGCAGCCTAGTGATGCTTCTACCTCATTGGGTCTCCGATCTCGCACTCACCAACGAAACACGCCAGCACAAATGCTTTTATTTTTCACTGTCAATGTAGTACCGTGTGTACCTGTGCGATGGTAGTACCGTGCCTACCCGTTTGTACTGAAATCAGCGTGGCTCTACTATCTTTTGAAAGAAAATCAGTTTAATCACGTATAATGTAATTGAGCACCAGCTACTTTTTAAGGACCAGCGATGTACCGGCGCCATTAAAAGGGGGGGCTACAAAAACTTTCACTCGAGTGAATTCATCTCGTCCTACAACATGTCCGGTGGTAAGTCACAATGCCATTACTTATTTACCTTAGAGCCATCCATATATTACATCAGTTTAACAAGAGGGTAGATGACTGTATCGTAAATAAATGCTGATATCTCCTTCATCACAATTAATATTAACATTAACATCTCGGAAAATATTATTATTACAGTTTTTCATTTCTATTACAAATGATAATGAAATATACATTGAAATATATTGCTCAATTGGGTAGTCTAAAACAGTGACGTCACTAGTTTGTATTTAGTAATTTTTTTATACTATGTTATTGTTTGACAGATGTTAAAAGTAACTAATTTGACTAAGGTATCATCTACCCTATTACTTTTCTCTATCCTTGTCTGAGGCGGTCACATTTGTCAGACGGTTAACCGTAGTATAAATCTTCACCATATGTTACAATTTCATATCCATAAATTAAAAGAACGGGCCCTTCTTATTTGTTTTGTTAACGGGGTGGAAAATCCCTTCGCATCCTGGGTCCCCGGGGACTGAAGAGTCAGATATGTGGTGATCCCACTAAAAACACACCACTACGGCCGGTCTCGGGCCCTTCTCTGAGGCGGACTCGGACCATATTATTTCAGGTCCCCCCAGGAACGACGCTGCGTCTATCCACTATCCTGGGGGAAGCTTGGGCTTCCCCAAAAAATAACGAGTCCTGAAACATTCTTTTAAAGTAAATTAAAAATTAATTATTAAATGACACCTGAGTCACTAGCTGCAGCAAGCGAGAAATGTTTAATAAAACATTTTTTTAAGAGCGAAAAATTCGGTTTTTTTATACGCCTGTCAATAAGCTTATGACATTGTTTATGAGTGTACCTTACGTAATTAATGCAATACAAAATAGTGATTTAAGATTTTTTCAATTGTTTTTTTGCATATTCTCAGTGTGAGAAGCTGTTTCGAAGCTATTCTCAGTACGTGAAGCACCACCGGGTGGAACACAAGGGAGTCCCGGTCCCTTGTGACGTCACACAGGTCTGCGAAATCTGTGGGGTTACAGTCAAGGTATATATTATCCTCTTTATTCCGTCTTCTCTATTTCTTCTAGAGCTTATATTTGTCTATATTTAATAATAATCATTATGATCTGACACATGGCCTTCTGATTACAAACTAGGCAAATCTATACTATGGGATGAGGCTGCTGATAAACATACTTCAAGCTACGGAGTAAATGAATGTGTTCAACACACTAATATTTCTGTTTGTTTTGAATCGAACATATGACCTCACTTCTTAGCCTACAGGATCGCTGATCACTGGGAATCTCATTCATTCGTTTTTTATCATCATAAATAGATGCCAAAATGCTTAACAGTAGAATCCAAGTGTGGTGGTCACCATACAAACTGCTCTATTCTATGGCGTCTATTGAGATGTTTTTTGAGATTGAGAAGACGCCCCGGTTAAAGAACCCGTGATTATAGTGGGAGGGAAATACTTGCGCTGGTAGTTAGTTTTAGGTTTTAAAAAAGGAACAAAAAAAATCTTATTTGAATTTGTATGAGACTATTGTCTTTTATTCGAGCCGTCCATGTATACCAAAGCTCACCCACATACAGATTGATATAATAAGTATAACCTTGTAGGGTGGTGCCATTGCAAAACACATGAACGTTCACACCAAAGAGAAGATATACTCTTGTCAAACGTGCGGTGCCCAGTTCTCCTACTTAACTAGCTGCACCAGGCATCAGTTGGTAAAGTTATTTAATCTTATGTACCTACAAGTAGAACTAGTGCTGATTGTTATAATAGTCAGTGAAAATGAGTGTGTACGTGTGTGTGTGTGTGTGTGTGTGTGTGTGTGTGTGTGTGTGTGTGTGTGTGTGTGTGTGTGTGTGTGTGTGTGTGTGTGTGTGTGTGTGTGTGTGTGTGTGTGTGTGTGTGTGTGTGTGTGTGTGTGTGTGTGTGTGTGTGTGTGTGTGTGTGTGTGTGTGTGTGTGTGTGTGTGTGTGTGTGTGTGTGTGTGTGTGTGTGTGTGTGTGTGTGTGTGTGTGTGTGTGTGTGTGTGTGTGTGTGTGTGTGTGTGTGTGTGTGTGTGTGTGTGTGTGTGTGTGTGTGTGTGTGTGTGTGTGTGTGTGTGTGTGTGTGTGTGTGTGTGTGTGTGTGTGTGTGTGTGTGTGTGTGTGTGTGTGTGTGTGTGTGTGTGTGTGTGTGTGTGTGTGTGTGTGTGTGTGTGTGTGTGTGTGTGTGTGTGTGTGTGTGTGTGTGTGTGTGTGTGTGTGTGTGTGTGTGTGTGTGTGTGTGTGTGTGTGTGTGTGTGTGTGTGTGTGTGTGTGTGTGTGTGTGTGTGTGTGTGTGTGTGTGTGTGTGTGTGTGTGTGTGTGTGTGTGTGTGTGTGTGTGTGTGTGTGTGTGTGTGTGTGTGTGTGTGTGTGTGTGTGTGTGTGTGTGTGTGTGTGTGTGTGTGTGTGTGTGTGTGTGTGTGTGTGTGTGTGTGTGTGTGTGTGTGTGTGTGTGTGTGTGTGTGTGTGTGTGTGTGTGTGTGTGTGTGTGTGTGTGTGTGTGTGTGTGTGTGTGTGTGTGTGTGTGTGTGTGTGTGTGTGTGTGTGTGTGTGTGTGTGTGTGTGTGTGTGTGTGTGTGTGTGTGTGTGTGTGTGTGTGTGTGTGTGTGTGTGTGTGTGTGTGTGTGTGTGTGTGTGTGTGTGTGTGTGTGTGTGTGTGTGTGTGTGTGTGTGTGTGTGTGTGTGTGTGTGTGTGTGTGTGTGTGTGTGTGTGTGTGTGTGTGTGTGTGTGTGTGTGTGTGTGTGTGTGTGTGTGTGTGTGTGTGTGTGTGTGTGTGTGTGTGT
>PKRV01001710.1:84505-525430 GCA_003709505.1 Hyphantria cunea | reverse complement strand
TGTGTGTCTGTGTGTCTGTGTGTCTGTGTGTCTGTGTGTCTGTGTGTCTGTGTGTCTGTGTGTCTGTGTGTCTGTGTGTCTGTGTGTCTGTGTGTCTGTGTGTGCGTGCGTGCATGCGAGTTGATATACAATTAACTTACACTAACCCTTCTTAAACCAATATCTGTAATAGTAGTTTATTTTCAGACGCACACTGGTGAAAAACCATTCAAGTGTCCACTTTGCGAAAAATGTTTTACACAGAAAACCAGTATGCAGCTACATCATCGCACGTTTCATTTGAAACAACCATATCCGAAGAGGTAAGAAAAATTCTGATCACCATACCTTTAAATATTTTCAAATTGTCTTCTTTTCAAGTTATTAGCAATATCACCTTTCCTTACTACTACTTCCCTTATTACCTACCGAAAAGGAAGCTAATAAGGGAAATTGCCCGTATATCCTGCCCATTGGATGATGTTGGAATGTTGTATGTAAGCTATTCGGCACGAGAACTTCTATTGCGCGATGCAGGATTGGTAGTTTCTTCGTTTAGTACATTACTTCGTAGTTCAGTGTATCTGCGGTACATGGCGCTATAGTATGTTTCTGCTGCGCAGTATGTGGAAGTCACCACATATACAAGAATTACTCGTTTAAAGGTTTGTTTGTTTGTATTTTTTTTTTTTAATAAGACAACTCCCGCATTAAGAATATAAATTCCTGTGTCGCGGGGATCTTTACAAACATACATGAAACGGACACAAAGTACACCCAGACTTAGAACAAAAATTTATGGATCACACAAAGTGTTGTCCCATGTAGGATTTGAACCCACAACACTTGGCGCAGTAGGAAGCGGTGAAATGAATGAAATGTGTTTTTATTTGAACTTCCAATATGGGAAAAAATCCTCGTGATTTTTACGTTGTTTCTCTCAATAAGAACCTTCTTTTCTATGTATTAGCTGCCAAGATGGCTCAACCCTGCCAGGTTGAAAGCACGCCTTAACACAACATTTTTTTTCATTTACCGAATTAGTCGAGTAGCTTTCGAGTTTTTATTTATAAAGAAAATTAAACCAAAAGAAAATATTTACAACGACCGATCATCGGTATATCTTTTTTTTCAGAATAAGAAAGAAAGAGAATATGATTGTTCAAGAGAGAGAAGATATAAGTGAATGTTCTGATGAGTACTCCACAGAGTGCTATAAATAAATATAGATTTTGAAAAAAAATTATGTGTTTTAATGAGAATGTTGGCTTCCTCAAGAATCAAAGTATCTCTAGGTCAAATGTCATTGAAATAGGTGCAGCAGTTAAGCCGTGAAAATGTAACAGAACGACAGAGTTATTTTCGAATTGATTAATAATATTAATATGAATTTACCGATTTAACATTTCATATTTAGTGAAGAACTGGAGATATATATGAAGAAACATGCTATTTATTTAGGTACATATTTAACAATACCAATAGATGTACAAGTAATAAATTATTTAAAAAAATAAAAAAACCCAACTTCGTATACTCGTATATATATATATATTTTAATTTTGATGTATCCAGTGACGATGTCACGTCTTAGACGAAAAATAAATACGACAAGCCGTTTAGGCTCGAAAAACAACCCTCCTTCTTTTTCGCAGTCGCAAAAAAGAATATTTTTTCTCAGAGCCTTTTCACAGGCTAAGTTGGCTTTAAGTCTTCTACGATACGGTTGAATTTCGAATTTTTACTTGGACTTCCATAGCCTGGTTCAGTTCACGGCTATAGAAAGACTGTTCTCAGACTTTTTAGGGTTCCGACTGCCCGTAAAAATTGCTGCAAGTATTCCTATATCAACCGGGACCGACGGCTTAGCGTGCTCTGTGTGTAATGTACTTAGAATAGTCACCCATCTATATACTACTGAACCATAAAGAAAATACTTTACAGCATTTGACTGCACGATGGTGTGTTGGTATAAGCGGTCGCCACACCGTTCTTTACTACGCTGGATGTTGGGGGTTCAAATCTCACATGGGATAGTAGTTTATATGCTCCACAAATTGCTGTGCTGAGTATGGGTGTTCTTTGTGTTCGTTTTCTGTTTGTGAGCGTACCCTCGGCACAGGATTTATAACTAACGTGTCTTTACTAAAAATAGATATAGTACAAAAAGAAACAAGAAAAACAGAATGCATTACAATATTTATTTAATCATTTCGTCATCACCGTTGAACCCAAATAAATAATATAAGGTATGTTTTTGTTGCTCTCCTCTCTTCTCTCTCTCCGGCCCAACCAGTACGTGTCGAAACTTGGCTTTCTCATTGAATGTTATTAACGAACTTGTAATTAATAAAGGTTTTCTTTAAAAAATACCGTGTAAAGGAACAAGCCACGTAGGACACAGCCAATGGCCAGCAGCACTGCAAGAAGAGGGAAAGCTTAAAACAAAAATCTCGTTTGAAAGAAACTGAAAAGATGATGTTGTGAAAACTTCATGATGATGTTAATAAAACTTTTTTCTAGAAAATACGAATATATGTACTTAAGTTTCTTTTTTTATGGAATAGGGGGCAAACGAGCAGACTTATCACCTAATGGTAAGCGATTACCGCCAATGGGCACCCGCAGTACCTTTGACGGACTTTTAGGGAGCTTTGAAGGAGCACGCTCTTTTCTGGTAGGTTTAAAGGTCGTATTGGTCCGGGAAGACCGCAGTCAACTATTCACTCCACATTTTTAGGTGTGGGGCAGAAAATTTCTGGAAAAGTGCCAATCATCTAAAGTTTTATGACCAGTTACTTTTTAGGATTCAATTATTCCTGCATAACTCTTTCTATTACTGAAAACTACATTAAGTTGAGTTGTTAAAAAGCTCTAAGCGACCAGACAGCGAAAGCCACTTCATTTTATGTGTAGGTACTGTGCGAATTTTTTTTCAGTTTCTCTTGCTTGCAGTGCGGTAAATTGATCAACTATATTATTTTTTATTAATTTTTGGCACCTGAAGGTGCGGAGACTGTCATCACATCACTTGAATAACTGCACCATCAGAAATAGAAATAATAACAAGAAGTTTCAACTTTCCTGATCTCATTTGATCAAAAATCAATAAATATGCAAACAAAGCTTCTCATAAAAATTATTACCTATAACAAAACTTACGATTAAATTTCCACTTAATCGTAAATAAACAAAATCGGTTATGTGGATGTCGAAGGGCTATCAATCTTAGGAATTATTAGAACAACTAGACTTAACAGCGTTATACATAATTTAGTAGATAAAGGTTGTTTTTTTAGCTAGTTCAATATGACGTTTTCTGGACCGTGTGAAAGGACACACCCATGCAATTGAATTTAATGCGACTTTCATCAATAGGGAAATTTAGGAAGAAGGTTTATATCTTTTGTGCTCTTACATTGCAAAATGCTTCATAAATCTTATGTCTGTGATGTCCGGTTCATGGATAGATATTTCTAAGTAAAAGTATTTGATATCTGTAGAAGAGATATGGTAACACTAAGCGGTATTTCTGTTCTGTGATTCTCCAAACTTCAATTAATATTGGTTATCTGTAGTCTTGGGTTGGTGTTGATAATTTATGCAGATCAGGAATTCCTATTCCTTTTTTTAAGATTTAGCTTAGATTAAATAAAGCTAAATGCCTGGTTTCGAAATTTGTCGAATATGCCTTAACACTGGTATAAAATTTTACAATTATGATAGCTATGATCTCAAGAAATATTACGAACAAATTGTGGGCTCAAAAGTAAGAAGTGAACAATTGTTTATGTTTTGTTTTGCTCAATAACTAATAATTGGGTTTTTTGTTTTTGCGAAAGACGGTCCCCATTTCATGTTATCCACATTTTTTATATTTTTCATCATTAATTCCATCACGACGAAGACTTGAAGACTTGAAATACTTGACATTAGCAGAAATAGCTGATCCGGCTGATTGCCATATCATCAAAAGAAGAACTAATAATTGTGATGTCCAATGTCTTACGATACTATATTTTTTTTGTGAATTTTACGTACAAAACTTTATATTTAGTGCAATTACAATTAAAATATTGGCAATAGATTGTTTATGACTTATAAAACAATCTTGACTACTATAGGGCTTGCGTTTTTTTGCATCCCTGAATAAGAAACCATGAAATAGGATAAACATTATTAGCAATGCAGAAAAAAATAGAAGAATAAGATAGTGTTTCTTAGGAGCAGAAAAATAACTTCAATACAAACATAAAAATTAAATTAACTAAAACTATCTTCATGACACTAAAAGAATGTTAGGTCTTTACTAAATTACCAGATACCCCTCAAAGTACTATTTTTGGAGTATTGAACAACAACAAATATTCTTTACAGATAAATGAAAGAGATGTCTTTCCGAAACACTTCTGTTATGAATGTGCAACAATACTGCACAAATTCCACAAGTTTAAAGAGAAATGCTACATTGCACGTAAAGCATTCAAAGAAATTCTTCAAAAAGGGCCTGTAAGTATGGGGTAGTACATTCACGTTTAATGTGCATTTCTCTAGAAAGATTGTTAGTACAATCACAACGCTAGTAGCCGACTGCGTCATTATCATCAGCCTATTGTAGTCTACTGCTGAACATAGACCTCTCCCTTTCTCATTGCTGACTGTATATTTTATATAATAGTAGCTGAGCCCAGCTGTATTACCTGCGGCACATCAACAACCGTAAGGATCGCAACGGAGAAAACTTCAACTTTCGTAACAACTCAGAAACCTTTGTGGGTTCATGCACAACAGTTTGCTGAAGATCATGACATGATCAAATGCATAGTTTATGATTATATAAAGGAAATACAAACAAACATTAATTTTAATATATATCGACTAGCTGAAACCTGTGCAACATTAATAAATGCACAATATATGTAAACATCACACACATACATACATTCTAGTGTCTTTGTAATTTCAAATTAACAGCTTTTCCCTACACACATTTGAAAGTATAAATGGTACTTTGAAAATTTTTGTCTGTCTGGAATTATTTCCACTAGACTCACTGGCAGGTAGCTGATCATACAAGGAGTAACTTAATCCTTTTTTTAAGATAAGCCATGGTGCAACCATGGTTATAATTCTAAAGCTACTACAACTGAAGGTAACACTGTATGGCTCAGGTACTTTTGAATAAATAAATCAGAGTACAGTCAAGTGTTTTATGATGTTAAAAAGTCTAGGCGGTTTTAGGATGTTTAATGATGCTGTCTCACAATTCATATCATTATCCTTATAGGTAGTATAAGGATAATAATATGATTCAACAGAAAATAATAGAACTTTGGTAAAAAATAATTATAGTTTTATTTGTAACTTTTTGTTGAATAAATATGAGCCTACCAAAGTAACTCTACTGTGTCTGAAGGAAAGCATGAGCAGAATCCAAGAGTAGTCACCATACTCATTCAGAATGGAGACACTGCAAAAATGTAGCATGGTGACCTATACTATAGGTATTAAGATGCTTCTGCATCATTAAGCGTCCAGCCCTGTGCTAACTACCAAGACAAGACAGCATGAATGCTCTCATTTTAAGATGGTTTTCTGTGAAAGAGTAGTCGCCAATAAATGGGCTCGTCGAGTCAGCCCATTCATGCCGAAAATAGCGTCGCTCTACTACCTTGGAAACTAGTCGATATAACACTAAGGAAAGTTACTGAAAGCAACACACAGGGAACAGTCATCTACTAGTCTGAAGAGATAAGTTTCTATATGCAGTTGTAGTCACTCATCTTCAGGTGACCCATCTGCTGCTGTGTCATAAAATAAACCTTATAATTCATTATAAATTTTGCAGATCAGCCTGAGATCACTTAGATATGTAGAGAAACAGAATAACCTACAGTCATCACTGAGTATTTTAACAGTCAACCACAGAGTAAAAACATATGTAGTCAAATCAAAAGAAAAACCAAGGTTAGATAAAACAGAACCAATTGAATGTGATGTAGATACTGCATCTTTAAGTGATTATGATGACTATTTGAATGCGGAAAATGAAGAAAAAATTCCTCCTTTACCAGAGTTGGTTGATGTAACCAAAAAGATTGAAGGTGATGAAGAAAATAAAGATGCTGAAATAGTGAAGGTAGATGTTGATGTTTATGTTGATGAAAAAACAGATGGCGATGATGAAACACTAAATATTGAACATAAAGAGATAAAGATAAATAATGATGAAGAAAAAATAACAGATACTACAAATACAATGGAAATTGAAAAAATCTTTACTGAAGAAGAAAAATTGGAATGTAATGAAGAAAAAGTATTTGTTAATGAGATTAAAATATCTATGGATGAAGAACAACAATTTGTAGAGAGAAAAAAAAATAAAGTTACTCTGAAAAGAAAAAGGAATGTAAAAGATAATAAAAAGAAAGAGAAAGGAAATGATGTGGATACCAATAAGAAAGCAAAAAAGTTTGAAGTTACTAAAAAAAAGAAGACTGAATTGGATCCCAAAAATTGGCTGAAATATAATTTAAGTGAAGAAGAGGCAATAGAAGAATTTAAAGCCAGGGCACAACATACAAGATTCATATCTGCTGAGTTCAAATGTAATGATTGCCTCAAAGGATTTTCGAAGGAAGATATGTTAAATAGGCACATTAAATTAAGGCATATTGAGGTAAATTGTTTAGAAATTTAGAAGGGCTATCAGACAAATAGCCTTCCTTATAATTACACATAGCTGATGGTTTTTAATTTTATTTCCGTTTTCAGTCAGTAGGTCCTATCGAATGTCGTTTTTGCCACATGAGGTTTAAGTGGAAATGCTTCCTAAGAAAGCATATGAGACAACATTATACAAAATTCAAGTGTTTACGATGTGAACTTGTATGTCCATTGGAGTAAGTATTGATTAGTTAATCTTAAGTTCACATAATAAAAAGAAACTAGTTTGTACCTATTTCTTCGCTTGCATTATTATTAATTTGTCAACTTTTATACGATGAATAGACAATAAAAGACTAAAACAAAATAGGAGTACATTACTTTTTTATTTCTTAGATATGTCTGAAGCATTTGACTGTATAAATCATTTCCAAAATTCTGATATATATAGAGTTGGTTTAGTATGTTAAAAGACACAGAAACAGTGATAAACTTATGTAAAAAAACCCAACTGCTTAGGTGTGCTACAAGGCAGTATTGTAGGTCCTTAAAAATTTAAACCTTAAATTACAAAATTGTTTGAATATCAATATTTAATTTGAAACATTTATTTTTTAGACAAACAGCACTGTTCCACGAAGAATATCATAATGGAGTTATAAGAAAATGTGAACATTGTGGCGAGGAATTCAAGTAAGTACACCATGATTTGAATCATTATTGTATTGTAACTGACTGTATAACACTTAAACTACTTTCGCTTAAAAGCTTACAATCGTATAAACAGAATGTTCTACCACACCGTCCAGGAGTTGGTATAGAATTTAGTTTAAGATTTCCTTCTCTTTGGTGTACGATTGTTCTGCGTGGTTTGTTCGCTTACTCCACTCTTACGTCACCTATAGGATGAATAGGGGTAATGGCATTGCGTATCCTTTTCTCTCTCACCACAAGGATTATTTTCTATAAAGATAAATAAAATTGAAGTGTCTATTCGTGTTCACAAATTAAGAGCATTCTTTCCCCTCCTTTCTTTTTAAAAAAAATATTTTTGTTTTTAATTTTTGTTTGTTTGTTCCGGCTTATCTTAGAGTAGCTGGACCGATTGTTACGGGACTTTCACTGGCAGATAGCTGATGACATTAGGAGTAACTTTACTTACTTTTTTACACTAGCTTCTTAAATCTTATTAACACGGAATATCGTTAGGCTAGGAGAAATAGTTCATAGATGAAACAATCTTCACCAAGTTATAAATTGTCTCTCAGACACTTAACAACGTACTACACGCACCTGCGCACGCACCGCAGCGAGCACGTGTGCACGCTGTGCGGCGCCTCCTTCGTCAGTCCCGTAGGGCTTCGGATACACAAGAAGATCAAACACGTTACCACTGAACCGGTAAGGAAGTTATGTTTTTTTTTATGAGGATAGGGGCCAAACGAGCAGACGGATCGCCTGATAGTAAGTGATAAGCGACACCCATGGACACCCGCAACACCAGAAGCGTCACAATTGCGTTGCCGGCCTTTTAAGAAGGAGTACGCTCTTAAAGAAATTCTTTATGTATCTAAAGAAAACATTCACACACGGCAGTGTTAAGATCACACTTCTCCTAAACGGCTCGACAGATTTTAATGAATTGTTTTTAGTATAAATTATAGGTATTTTTTTATTTAAAAGGGCAAGCGAGCAGACACTCCCCACGATGGTAAGCGATTACCCCCGCCCATGAACACCCGCAACACTAGAGGCGTCACAACTGCGTTGCCGGCCTTTGGGGAATGGGGGGAAGGGCTGGGGTACGGTCCTCCGGTGTCCTCACTCACTCGGTGAAACACAGCGCAAGCACTATTGCGCACCGGCTTTCTGTGTGGCCGTGGTATCACTCAAGCCGAACCGGCCTTATTATGCCGAAATGTGACTCTCCCACGGTTATGGGAACAGGATTGATAATTTTACAACAACGTTTACCGTGGCAGCTAATCTATAATTTAAAATAATATCATAAAAATTGGAAAGTAAGCCTGTATGTCCATCTGTTACGCTTTCACCGCTAAATCGCTGAATGGATTGGGCCTTGGAGAAGAACTTAGCTAGTTAATCGAGAGCAGAAGCTAGTAATCTATAATCAGAAAAGTGATTCAATTATAAATGGTGTTTTATAAACAGGGTGACACTCGGGGTGACCAAGGTGACGAGGAGTATTGCAAACGGTGTGATATTAAGTTCGAGACTAAGAAGGCTTTTGAAGAACATCTCATACATTCCGCCATGCATGTCGACGGCATCGAGTAAGTTAGCAGAACGACACACAGTTTAAAAACACTTTTGCCGTCATCAGTTCATTACGGGACATAGACCCTTTCCATTGCACGCTATTCTGATTGATTTTGGGTATTAAAAAAATCGTTTAGTATTATTATTATTATTTTTTTGTAAAAGGAACTTCTCAGAAATAAGTCCTGAGTCATGAGGAACTTTATATTTTAGATAATCACGAAAAGGGCTTAAAAAACTCCTAAACTTAGGACGACATTTTGTGGATCACAGAAAGTAATAATAATATTTGGAACATATAACATACAACGCCATCTAGTCCCAAACTAAGCAGAACTTGTACTATGGGTACTAGCAAACTGAAAAAGTGTATTGATCAATCATATATTTTGGATTCCTTTAGTTTTGTGTGGCTGTTTTTACATATTTTTACCCGACTGCGAAAGGGTAATGTTTTTCCCTATATTTGTATGAATTTTCCCTTAAAGAGTGTATGTATGTATATTTCTTTGGCACGCGCTAGAGCTTAAAAGGCTTGCCGTATTTTTATGTGAATGGTGTTAATAGATTCGTTTTAGCGGTAAGAGTGACACACACGTTAAATTAAAAAATAAAAACTAAAAAAAATGAACGCAGTCGGTTTTTTTTTTCAAATAAATCATTACTTGTTTATTTATTTAATTGACTAAAAACTATTTTTTATGTCTTGACTGGTATTTGGTGTTTGTTCGTGTGGTGTGTGTGGGATTAAAAATTCAGGGTATCACCACCCTTACGTATCCCATGGAGATCGTAAGAAACCACTAAGAAAGCAATCTACCAGGACAACATTGCTGCGAAGAGATGGGAGATGGTAAGCAAACCTTATAACGAACCGTCTGGCCAGCGTGATTAAATAGACTAAAACCTCTTCTTTAGGAATAGGCCTATATCTAGCAGTAGTATGATAAAGGCTGTCGATGTGATGTGACTGGTATCACAAATATATCTCAAATATGATACTTTTTTAACTTTACAGAGATTTAGAAGTACAAGCTCCAATTGGGACGACGCGCCTTAAACGGCGTCACAATGTGAAGAGGCTCACGCGTATACCCACCGATTGTCATATTGTACGTAATTATACATGGATAAACAAAATAATATAGACCTATAGTTTATTCACGTTAAGAAAATAGTGACGTAACTTTCGAGCCGACGCTCAGCCAATTAATTGAATTCCATGAAGTAATTTCGCACGTATTTATGAAACTGCAGCGGTAAGGGGTCGTGGTTCGATCGATATGTCATGCGCTTTCTGACCAATCATATTCCAGGAAATAATTTTGTACGAAAGCATGGCATGCGATAGGTAAGGGGGCGGGGCTTGATCGATACGTCATGTCCCACCTGCCCGATCAGATTCCAAGAAATTTCTTGGAACTTGTTCGATGTGACATTATTTCATAACGCGAATCGGCAATAATCATACTTATTGTGTTGGTAATTTTTACCAACACAATAAGTATGATTATTGCCGATTAGAATTAGAATTCTTAAACCGTGGGAGAGCCACGCTTCGGCATGAATGGCTCGACCGGAGTGATACCACGGCCTCACAGAAAACCGGTGTGAAACAGCGCTTACGCTGTGTTGCATCGAGTGAGTGAGGATACCGGAGGCCCATACCCCAATCCAACGCCCCCTATCCCCCTCACCATTCCCTTTCCCCCCAGGCCGCCATAGTGTGGGTCACCATGCTGCATTGTTCTTTTTCGCATTGAGGATGGTGACCACCACTCTTGGATTCTGCTCATGCTTTCCATCATTCAGAGTCATTTTGCCAGCTTAAATATAAAAAAAATAATAAAATAATAAAGTATGAATCGATGCGTCACTATTATGTTAACGCGAATGAGCAATAATGGTACTTATCGCGTTGGCAATAAAGTGTGTATTGCGGTGTGCAGTGCGGGGCGCACTTCTCGACGCAGGCGGCGTGCCGCAAGCACCACCTGGCGGCGCACCCCGGCGCGTCGTTCTTCGCACCCGCCAGCCGACACATCTGCGAGATCTGCGGCCTCTCGCTCGCGGTACGCACGCACCCACACCCAACTACCCTCTCTCTTGCTTTGACTAACTCTAACGGCACCGAGACCCGTGGCTTTGATATCCCACCCAAAACACATAATAACCAACAAAAACCAGTCCCAGTTAAAGTAATAAAATGAACTTAATATTTAAATAGTACATTTTTATTTAGCTACGATAGTTTGAATTGTGTTTATAAAGCTTTTAAATGTAATAACATGATAATTATCTTCAGATTGGCTGATCTGGTCTTCATCGAATAACAGCTTCGATGAAAATAGAAATTGACCCTTGCATTAAATTATAAAAAGCTGAAAATTTACAAGCACGCAGGGGATACCACTCTAAATTCTGAAAAATCCCCACCGATCACGTGTGCTTAAAAATGTTTTTTTTAGGTCAAATAGCACAGATAAAAATTTTAAACATGACGTATTTTATCCATTAGACATACTTTTGGTCGTGGTCTTTTAAAATAATTTATATTTGACATCAAATCAAACAACTGTTTAGCTCTACTTTGGCCTATAATCACGGTTCCTTTAATCGGAACATAAAAAAAACATTTCAATACGCCGCTATAGTATGGGTCACGATGCTACATTATCCGCATTCACAATGAGTATGGTGACCACCACTCTTGGATTCTACTCGTGCTTAAAAATAGGCAGCTATAAAAATAAATTGTTGGTTTGCAGCCCGGCAGCGTGAACAGTCACCTCAACACGCACACGCGACAGAAGTTATACCCGTGTAGCACTTGTGGCCGGCAGTTCAACAGTAAAAGTGGCTTGAACACACATCAGCTGGTGAGTTCACACTACACTGCTATCATTAACAGCTTTTGTAATCCACTACTGGACTTAAACCTCTCCTTTAAAAGATGGTATTGACCTCCTATAGACCACTGGAAAGATTGGTCGGTGTATACCAACCGTGGTTCAGTTTCTTATAAATATTCCTTCTCTATTTGACCTTGGGTGAGCCACGCTTCGGCACTAATGAGTCGACTCGACTGGAGTGACACCACGGCCTCACAAAAAACCGGTGTAAAAAAGCTCTCGCACTGTGTTTTACCGAGTGAGTGAGGGTAACGGAGGCCCATACCCCAACCCCTCCCACCATCCAC
The DNA here is from genome assembly GCA_003709505.1 of Hyphantria cunea. Classification (NCBI taxonomy): domain Eukaryota; kingdom Metazoa; phylum Arthropoda; class Insecta; order Lepidoptera; family Erebidae; genus Hyphantria; species Hyphantria cunea. The sequence goes on along the minus strand of PKRV01001710.1, from coordinate 513,306 downwards.
CATCCCACCCCCTAAAAGGCCGGTATCACACTTGTGATGCTTCTGGTATTGCGGTCGGCCATGGGCGGCGGTAATCGCTTACCTTGAGGCGATACGTCTGCTCATAAAAATAAGATTAAATATTTTTTTAAAGTCGAGGATATAACTAAGTAAAGTGGAGAGGTCTATGTACAGCAGTGCACTGCGATAGTTCGTTCCTTTTTTCCTAGCCTGTTTTAACCGTTACTCGCATAGTTTTAATTTAATCAATGTTCACTCACTGGCTTAAAAAAAAGCACGTAGTTTTTTTCAGCATTTCAGGGTGAGTCTCAGGAAATGCCGGCGCGTTCTAGCTGTAAAGTCCGATGTATAAAAACATCTGTGATAGATTTACTTACAAATATAAATATCATTTATAAAGCTGGAAAGCGTTAAGTCAAATGTTCAAAATCTTTCACACGTACTTGTTGTGTGATACACGTTTATATATATTAATGCTTTGTTTCCAGACACATACAAGCGAGAAGCCCGTGGCTTGCACACTCTGCGACAAACGCTTCAAACAGAGCGGCAGTATGAAGTTACACTACCGAACCTTTCACCTCAAAGAGCCTTATCCGAAAAGGTATTTATTTATGTATAAGCCTGCCAAACTGACTCCACTCTGCCTGACGGAAAGCATATGCAGAATCCAAGAGTAGTGGTCACCATACTCAATGCGAATGCAGCATGGTGACCCACACTATGGTTGGCCTATTGAGATGTCTCCGCATCATTTTAAATATTTTAGACAATTAACTGATCCATTCAAATTTGTCTGCGTCTCAAAAAAAAAAGAAAAAACCTTTTTGTAACGTTTTTCATAGATACTCAGTTGATATGATTGAGTACCTCGGTGGCGCAGGGCGCCACCGAGGTACTCAATCATATCATGCGACTGCTGTGCTTGAGGTCTCGAGTTCGTTTCCCGGGTCGGACCAAATGTTTGTGTGGTCTGCAAATATTTGTTTCGGAGTTTGGGTGTTTTCTATCTGTAATATGTATGTTTTTACAGAAAAAGAAGTATATATGTATTTACATCAGTTGTCTAGTACCCATAACACAAGCTCTGCTTAGCTTGGGACTAGATAGTGTTGCGTGTAAGATGTCCGAAATTTGTATTTATATTGGGGTTATGATGATGTCATATAGCCTATGGCCTTCCTCAGTAAATCGTCTCATCATCAGCATCCTTTAATATAGTTCACATCACACGTTAACATGGACATAGGGTCATAAATAATGAAGGAGACAATTTAAAAGAAAAAAATAAAATAGAATAAAGAGAATTAATGGTAAATAATTATGTGATTCCATGAGGGGGGGCCTACGGAGCCGAAACGTGGACACTTACGGTTCGACTGGTCCATAAGTTTTAAGTCGCTCAGCGTGCAATGGAGAGGTATATGCTCGGCGTTTCTCTAAGGGATCGCATTAGAAACGAGGTGATCCGACAAAGAACCAGGGTCATCGACGTAGCCCACAGGATTAGCAAGCTGAAGTGGCAGTGGGCTGGCCACATTTGCCGAAGAACCGATAACCGTTGGGGTAAACGAGTTCTTGAGTGGAGACCACGTCTCGGCAAACGTAGTGTAGGACGTCCACAAGCCAGGTGGAGCGATGATTTGCGCAAGACGGCTGGCAGGAGCTGGATGCGAGAAGCCATAGATCGAACTAAGTGGCGTGAAATTGGAGAGGCCTATGTCCAGCAGTGGACTGCGATAGGCTGATGATATGATATGATATGAGGGGGGGCCAGGAATCCATAGCACAGGATTTTATCCTAGTTTGGCTTCCTGACTTCCACAAAAATTGTAAATCATAGTTATAGTATATCAGTGTAACACTAATTTTGTGGGAGAAAATAAATATAGTATAGTATATTATGTTATATTATATTATATTATATTATATTATATTATATTATATTATATTATATTATATTATATTATATTATATTATATTATATTATATTATATTATATTATATTATATTATATTATATTATATTATATTATATTATATTATATTATATTATATTATATTATATTATATAATATAATATAATATTATATTATATTATATTATATTATAGGCCTCTCCTTAAAAAGGGGGTTTAGTCTCCTTGTTCCTCCTGCATGCCTAGGGTTTGCTTCAAGTTTTTCTCTCTCTCTCTCAATAATTTTTCAATTTGAAGCAGTATATTCTGAGGTTACAACCTATAACCAAACAAATTTTTATTACAAAGTTGTATGTGTTTTAATATTTAATATTTATATTCAAATTCTAGGAATAGAAAGAAGAAATCAGAAGAAGTAACTGCAAGTAAACTAGAAGAGTATCCACCTGAAGAGTCAGACGACAACATAACCCTGGACAGGTGGCGTTGAAATTTTTCTGCCTCTCTTCTTTTTAACTCTAGAAGAAGTACAGCTATAATACTCATAGCATAAGCATTTAATAGAATTTAAATCATTCTAAACGATATTCGGATACGGAGTACGGCAAATCGAACGAGGCTAAGACCAGTCGATTAGCTATAAAGTTAAATATGAACACATATAATGATAATACGATTATCAGCTGCACAGAAAAAAACATGATATTGTTATACTCTACATACAATAAAAAAAATAATTAACCAAACGGAATAATAATGACTTTATTACAAAAGGGGTTGTAATTAGGTATGTAGGTACAAGTAGGGGTCTTATCGCTCTAAATTAATCTCTTACAGGCAACTATGATAACATACCAATACAATACATAACAATATTACGAAACAATAAAATATTGTTTCCATAACTCAGCTGTTATGCTACTGAAAATAACGCTGAATTTTCAGTAGAAGTACAAAATATAATGCAATTTTATATGTACTTTTCTTTCTTTTTTTTTTAAATGGCAAACTGTGCCGGCATTCACAATTCTGCCAATGTCAAGCACATGAATTTTTGAATAAAGTATAGGATAAAGACGAAAAAATTTTTTTTTAAATTTTGCACCTATCCCATAATTTCGAAAATTTCCAGTGAACTGAATGTGGGGCTAACTTGTATGTAAATGAACTATCTATTGCGCTAATAAAGTACCTTAAAAGTTGCACAATTGATGACACACCCAAAACTCGAACAGTACATAGAAATCGCGTATTTGTAGTAAGGCATAGTTTGTATTCAGTTGCGAACGATGCAAAGTTCATTCACAAGTTGTCCGTACGGCTCTAGAACAGAATGTGTCGTTCGCATTCGCATTCGTAGATTCAGATTCCAGACATTCGCGTAAACATGCATTTCCATGGTAACGACCTTGTTATTTGTCAATTAATTACACATAATTTTCTGTTGCAGTGATATGTGAGATATTTCTCGTAATGACTGCCTCGGTGGCGCAGTGGTAGCGTACGCGACTGCTGTCCATGAGGTCTCGGGTTCGAATCCTGGGTTGGGCCAAATGTTTTTATGATCTGCCAATATTTGTTTTCGAGTTTAGGTGTTTTCTATGTATAGTATGTATGTATTTACAAAAAAATATTTATGTATTCATATCAGTTGTCTAGTAACCATAATACAAGGTCTGCTTAGTTTTGGACTAGATGGCGTTGTATGTTAGGTGTCCGAAATATTTATTATTATTATAATTTGTTTTAAGATATAGTTAATGCCAAGGAGCATAGATTCAAAATATAATTATTACTGTTTTATTTAATATTTTCTTCAGCAGTGATGATAAAAATTGCATAGGTCTCCGATCAGTTTTGACGTAGCTTACTTAATATTTAAAATTAAAGTTAATATAATTTACTTAATTTAAAACGTCTGAAATGCGGCATGCACTGTAAAGGAGGGAAATGTTTGTTGTTTTGACGGTTTCAAATGATTTATGAGGAACGTGGATCACGTATTAAGTTTGTCGATAGTACAGAGGTTTGTTAATCCTGTCGTTAATGTAACCGATTTTCGTATATTTATTTATTTAGAGGCTTTTATTATGAAATAATATGCTAGCCCCATCGTGGCTTATTCTACGGTACTAACTAACTTGGAGACAGAGGAAGTCATTGTTGTGCAAATATCTCAAATAGGTCTAAGGCCGCATTTATATTAGGATTACTTAAGATAGAAATGAAAAGTCCTACATAGGCATTAAAATTATATTTGCACATCAACGAGTTCCTCTGGTTCCGATATTTAACACAATCAACTAGCAAGTGTTAGACATCATTAAGGACTTCGCAATTTTCACAATTTGGCGTATCAACTTTTTCATAAGAGGCTAAACTTTGCAGATGGGTAGTGGCCTGAACTCAGTGATCGTGTTTCGCTCTCCCATATCCGACTTCTTACTAATTAGTGGTAATATAATTAGTAATCAATCATCAGCCCATCGCAGTCCACTGCTGGACATAGGCCTCTCCAATTTCACGCCACTTAGTTCGATCTATGGCTTCTCGCATCCAGCTCCTGCCAGCCGTCTTGCGCAAATCATCGCTCCACCTGGCTTGTGGACGTCCTACACTACGTTTGCCGAGACGCGGTCTCCACTCAAGAACTCGTTTACCCCAACGGTTATCGGTTCTTCGGCAAATGTGGCCAGCCCACTGCCACTTCAGCTTGCTAATCCTGTGGGCTACGTCGATGACCCTGGTTCTTTGTCGGATCACCTCGTTTCTAATGCGATCCCTTAGAGAAACGCCGAGCATATACCTCTCCATTGCACGCTGAGCGACTTTAAACTTATGGACCAGTCGAACCGTAAGTGTCCACGTTTCGGCTCCGTAAGTCATTACGGGTAGGACGCACGCATTGAAGACTTTCGTCTTTAGGCACTGTGGGATCGATGATGAGAAGACCCGACGAAGTTTCCCAAACGCTGCCCAACCCAGCTGGATTCTTCTGTTCACCTCGTCCTCAAAGCTGTTTCTACCTAACTGCAAAGCCTGCCCGAGGTATACATATTTTTGAACAACTTCGAGAACGGCACCGTGTACCGCAACCGGTTCCGGTAGTACATGTTCATTGAACATGACCTTGGTCTTGTCGAAGTTCATCCGTAGGCCGATGCGCACAGACGAGTCAGCCAGGTCGTTCAGCATCTGTTGTAGGTCCTGCAACGTCTCTGCCATGATGACGATGTCATCTGCAAATCGCAAGTGAGAGATGTATTCGCCATTGATGTTGATACCGCGCCTTTTCCAGTGCAGCGTCTTAAACAGGTCCTCCATTGCATTAGTGAATAATTTCGGGGATATAACGTCCCCTTGCCTCACTCCTCGATGCAATGGTATGGGTCTTGTATGCTGATCCTGTACTTGGACGGACATAGTAGCGGCTTTGTAGAGACATCTCAACACTCGGACGTACCGCCAATCTACTTGGCAACGCTGCAGGGACTCCAGAACAGACCAGATCTCAATCGAGTCAAAGGCCTTTTCATAGTCCACAAATGCTAGACACAGGGGCTGATTATACTCTTCGGTCTTCTGTATTATCTGCCGCACTGTGTGGATGTGGTCTATGGTGCCATATCCGCTCCGAAACCCAGCCTGCTCCGGTGGCTGGTATTCGTCGAGTCTTCGCGCAAGACGGTTCGTGATGACTCTTGAAAACAGCTTATAGACGTGGCTCAAGAGGGAAATGGGCCGATAGTTCCTCAACAAGGTTTTATTTCCCTTTTTGAAGAACAGGACGACCACACTCCTACTCCACGCCTCTGGAGTCCTCCCTTCGAACAGGACAGCGTTGAAAAGCTTTTGGAGCGCCTTTAATACGGGTTTACCTCCAGCCTTTAACAGCTCTGTAGTAACGCCATCCTCTCCAGGGGCTTTTCCATTTTTCAGCTGTCTAAGAGCCATCTCGATTTCGTCAATGCTGACTTCTGGCAGATCTTCGGTGAAGTGGCGTGTTAATTTGGCCCGAGGGTCCTCATTTTCGGGATCAGGTCGAGATGCATGCGAAGCGTACAAATCGCCATAGAAGCTCTCTACTTCCGAAAGGACAGCCAGCTTGGAAGCAACGACTTCTCCGCTTACTGTGGTCAGCTTCGTCAAATGGCTTCTTCCAAGAGATTTCACAAACACTTTTGACCCCCGATTCTGCTCGATTGCTTTTAAAATTATATAATTAGTAACAAAAATAGAAAAGTACCATTCATTGCCTTCGTATGAAGACCCGATAAGATGACATCGGACTGTTGTTCGAAGTAACCTATAGTCCTTTTGCGTTAACAATACGTGACTATCTTGCCTCGACCCGCCCCTTGACCAATCACTCCCCAAGCTTTCATACGAAACGACAACTTCTTAGAATAAAATTGGTCAGGGTGAGTGGTTTGTACGATACGTCACTATTTTCTTACGGCGAATGGACATTAAGCTCTATTTCTCCTTCTTTAAGGCCATAGTGATGATAATGCTAAACAGCGTGTCTAAGTGATTGTAAAATGAATTCATTTCATTTGTAGGAATGTACTTTTAGATTTATAAGTAAAATAATATTAATAGATAACTATTTTAGTCCATAGTTATATAATTAACGTTTTAAGTTTTGTAACATTATTTCCTTAGTTTATCTATTGTATAAATAAAGCAGTATACTTAATTACGTTTACATTTTGTACTATTGTTTTGTATTTTATGTAGTAAAGTATTATTTTTACTAATTCTGTATTTTTTTCTAACATCTCACACTCTGCAGTCTGGTCCCAAACTAGGCAAAGCGTGGGCTATAGTAACCAGACTGCTGATAAACATACTTACATATTTTTAAATACATATACAGAACAAATGAATTTGTTCATCATATATTTACTGGATGAGAATCTAACCCACGACCTGCAGTCAAACTATTCACAACCAGGGGTATTCCGGTTGGGGTTAACCCAACCGACATAATCTATTAATGACCCTTTTGGAAATGGGTTAACCTACATTTCGGATTAACATAAATATATGTTACCGAATTGAAAATGTTAACAGGTATAGTCTAATACAGGATATTATAAGGTTAACCACCTTAACCGAATTGATATAGGTTTCTGGACATTTGTAGGCGCGTGATTCATTTATTATTTACATGAGATGGATATTTGGGATCTCTTCTAATAACATTTTTTTTCTAAGGAGATAAAGTATAATTGAATAATTTTTGCGTCACGTCGTGAAATAACCGATTTCAAAAACATAAACCCTCAAGTTAAGTCGGGTTAGCCCTTATTCTTTGGGTTAAAACAATAAGATATATAATCTGTAAACGGAATCAATGAGTAATCCTTTGAAATGGTTACAGATTGACTCGGTAAACGTTTATAGCGCATACCGTTATGCATAACTTTACCGATCCCTGCTCACGATACAACTAGAAAAACGTGCCTTTCACTTTTTTTATGTTTTAGCTTCCTAAATGGCTCTTCTCTGCCTAATGGAAAGTATGAGCAGAATCCGAGAGTGGTGGTCACTATCCTCAATGCAAATAAGGACAATGCAACATGGTGACCCACACTATGGCGACGGAGTGAAATGCTTTTTCCCGCTTAAAGGACCCGGGATCATAGTGGGACGGAAATACGTGCGTTGGTAGTAAGTTCCAGGTTTTAACCTCCCGCCACAGCAAGGAAGAACCGAAGTTATGAGTACGAGAGCGTATGTCAACCACTCCAAAGTGAGGACTTCCAAGGCTGGCAAGTATATTCTATAGAGGAAGAGAGAAGTAGAGACCAGTTGGAAGAGCTCTTCAGAACACTCTCCATAATAAAGACGATAGAGAACTGCCATAGAGGCGACATCTCTACGTAACTGCAGAGGCTCAAGGGACTCAGTGGCTTCGGGACTGTCGACCATCTAAATTGCTCGCCGCTATAACCGATCGATAACGTCAAACAAATACTGCGCGGCTCCATCGCAAAGATGAGAATAAATCTCAACGCACGAGTGAACCTGGGTCTTGTAAAGGTCTTCTTTGATAACAGATGCTAGGGCGAGAAGAACTGTCTCACCCTGTTTAGCATTCCTAGATTCCGTGAGGCTGCCTTAGTGACACTCTCAACGTACTCACGCGGGTTGAGATCACGGAATTTATGCCCAGTCTAAAGTTTCTTTTTTTAATTTAAAACCCTGCATAAGTGACTACTTAACCAGTTGAGTTTCTGAAGTATTGTGCTGTTTCAAAAAAATACTATGTGCTGCCATGCCACTGGCTCGCACTAAAGTCCTCACCTATTGTCGCCTAAAGTCAAAATCGAAGCGCACATTAGAAATATTAAAAAGTTCTTGATATAATAGTCAATGCGCTTAATTTTAATTGAACAGTGACTACTATAGTCCATAAAGGTTATGTAAATATCCGTATTTTTTAGCTTAATTGATGTCGCCATTTATTGATTTGTTGTTTTATTTCTACATTATTACGTAATACGAAAGCCTGCTTCAGGGAGCCATTTCGCATGACAATAATCTCTTAAAAGTTGATAGGTCAGAGGAGGATATCTTAATCGATGCGTCACTATTTTCTTCAGTAATCGTGTAACCTGTGTAAGTCCTAATAAAAGCAGGGTTATATTGTTCAAAAGCTATAGAATACATGGTTTGATAGTTGCTTCAGCTAAAAAAGGACGGAGGAGGAGGTCTTTGTTTAGGCATTTCATCGCAGGGTGAGTCTTAATCTTAAGAAATGCAAACTGTAAGGAACGATTCATAAAAATGAAAATAATTTTAAAATAAACTATATGAGTATAATGTGGTAATTCTCTTTATTTATAATTGTAAATAGTGCACATTGAGAAAAAAAAATTGTGCTTGTACATGAATTTTGACCAATGGCAAATTGCTGTTCAGTTTGAAATTTGTATGGTTTGACAGGTAAACAATTAAGGCCCATGGCGTTTTCCTGCGAATATTTTTTATTTATTTTACTTGTAAATACTTTTTACTATAAGAAAAGCCAGTAAAGTAACTATGTAACAATGTCCGATTTAAAAATATGTAGAATATGTCTCCGGACTGAAGCAAAAATGTATAATTTCAATCTATACCAATTAAAATTCTATTACGAAGAAGTTATGGCTTTAAAAGTAAGTATTTTAATTTATTTTTCATCAAATGAAAACCGAATTTATCGTTAAGTTACCACAATAGTGTACAGATAAACTCAAATTGATTTTTGCAGCTTCCTCAGAGCTGTATTGTACACAATATTTTTTTATTTTATTGGTTCCTGAAATACTCAAGTATTCTTACTTATAAGAGTAAATAATAATGACTGCAAACCACAATAGCAAAGAGAGTCACTCATTAAGGCTTAGTTCATAGATTTATATTTAAGTATCAAACTAAGACTAGCTTTGCCTTTTTGTGATGAAAACGTAAACAAACGGATATATTTCCTGATGATAAATGACTACTCGTGCCCCATAGACACCTAAAACTTAGAGACTTGACCAGTCCATAGACATTCTGCTCCTATGTTTTGGATATCAGAAACATTCACTTAGTGTAAAGCAGCTAACAACGAGTTTGCTAAAATAAGTTCTTATTTGAGCCAGGACTCTTTTCTGAGTGAAATGCATGGCACATTATTCTATAGATCTTTACGAAATTTTATAACATCCAGATGAGTGACAACTGAGTAGATCGTGTACTATGAAAGCTAGATTGAGTGTTAAAGAACTTGGAAACATGGAAACTGGATACTCATGACTAATTGTCGTAAGGGATTCGGATAGTCGGGAAAACCAACAAATATAAATGTTTATTGAGAAATTACGGATACCGGTGGGGACTAGGTAATAGCAGTTCCAACACATTCATGCTTGCATAAATTGGACTTGTAGTACACATGTTAAACATTTGGTAACTTAGCTCAATATTATTGAATTTGATGCAGTTGGTAGTCCAGATAATCTGTTTCTACTGTATATTTTTTTAATTCTGAAACAAATATTCACAGATCATTTGGTCTGACCTGTGTAAAACCTGAGACTTTTTAGCACCCCAGTCGCATATGCCACTACTGTGCCATTGAGGCAGTGTTGTATATAAATTAACATTAAAAATAAAATAATCTATTGTTTGCCACAGGTGAATGAAGATGATGGATTACCGAGTTACTTTTGCTATGAATGTACCACAATTTTGCACAAGTTTCACAAATTCAAAGAGAAATGTTACATTGGTCAAAAGACACTCAAGGAGTTATTATGGAAAGGGCCTGTGAGTTTCTATTGATTCTAATCTTTGTAACAATTGTAAGAGAAAGGAAAAGAAAGACAGAAAAATATTTATTTTGGCAACAAAAAGTAATAAAAAATTGTCACGTATTAGTATTTATAAAGTAACCAGAGCCCATGGCTTAGCATGCTCTCTCAAACAGAGATCTCAAAATTGATCAGATTGAAGAGATCCATGGATGCTTAGTTATGCATAGTTATATATATATACTGGAGGCTACCGCTAGCCAAAATTACACAGCACAGGTATAGCGCCATGCTGCAGCTATGCCCTTACACTTCTAGGGGAGGATTACTTAAGACTTACTTCATAAGATTTAATTGTAACAAAAAAATGTATGTAACTAAATAAGCTATTTAAATTCACAGATTAATTACCCACCGTCACTGTAACCTATAGTAACCATTGCTGATAAACATGCTTCTAAATATATATCTAAATAGAAACTAATGTTACAAAAAGCAACATAAATTATATAATTATTTTATTCCAGATAACTTATGAATTAGTTTATAAAGTGGATCGCAAGGACCTAATGCTCGAATCGCCCCTTGCAATAATAACGGCCGGTAATCACGTCAAAATATATACCACAAAAGACAGCAAGCAGAAAAGGTATCATCAACCAATACCGAAAATAGAAAATATAGAGTTAGATTATTTAAGTGAAGCATCATTTAGCGATGGTGATGATATGAATGAATTAACTGATGATGAAAAGTTATCTACTGTTAATGATAAAATAAGTAATGATACGAAACAACCAGAAATAGAAAATACTCACATTGACAATAATGTTAGTGAACATAGAATTGCTAGTAATGAGAATATAAATGTAGATAATGATAAAACTAGAAATAATAAAAGTGAAATACATGACAATCTAGAAAATAATGATATTTCTAATAGTCCAACGACTGTTTACGTTGAAAGTGAAAATGGTATTCTAATAACGGACTGTGAAGAATTAAAAACTGTGCACAAAGGCAAAAAGTTGAATACTTGGAAAGTACAGTCGTTAAATGATACAAAAAATTGGAAGATTGACATTTTGAGTGAAGACGAGGCTTTGAAGGAATTCAGGGCGAAAGCGGAAGACAAAAAATATTTAGCAGCTGCTTTTAAATGTAAGGATTGCTTTAAGGGGTTCTCGAAAAAGGATATGTTGGATAGACATATACAGTTGAGGCATATTGAGGTAATGTATAAGTGTTATATGTCACATCATCAGCCTTTAATAGTCTACTAGTGGGAATATGGATCTCCTAAGAAAGGAGATTTTGGGCTACTAAAGTACCCTGGCCAGATGGATCGGTATTGGGTTTGTTTCAAGTTTTCCTTCTTTTTGCAATGCTGTTGCCCTGAGCAGTTTGCTCCACGGAAGAAATGACTTCCAATGGTGCAGGATCGATACTAGGCCACCCAGTTGTGGTGTTGCTGCATTCGCAATGAGCATGGTGACCACCACTCTTGGATTCTCCTTATGCTTTCCACTAAGCTGAGTAGCGTCACTTATCCAGGCTCATACATAAAAAATAAAATTAATGTGGTTACCATGCATATTCTGAATCTGTCATACAGATAAATTTTATATGGTAGCTGTAGTTTTTAGCAAAGTGTGTGCAAAGATTACATCTTAACATCAATTTTCTTATAGGAATTGGGCAGTCACGAATGTCGTTTTTGTCGTTACCGCCATAGACTAGATTGCTACTTGAAGAAACATATGAAGCAGCATTACACACGATACAACTGCCTTCGGTGTAATCTTCAGTGTACACTAGAGTAAGTTCGTAAAACAACCTAATAACAGAGTAAAATAGACTTAAGAATCAGTAGAATACGTTTGAAATTCTATTGAAAAGAAATGGTAAATATAGTTCATTTTTTTGCGGAAGTCGTTTTTTGGTATTGAGTTCTGAGTTTTCATCAAATCAGTATCTCCTCAACAACTATTAGCAAGGAGGTTTTGGTCTACTGTACCACGCTGGCCAGACAGGTTGGTATAATGGCCAGACAGCGCTGTTGTCTTGGGTGTTTGCACTCTTAGTTAACTCTTACGACATCTTCATCTTTGGGCAGAGGCGCCAGTACCAGCTCCTCCCTTTGGACCGCATCCAACGTAGAGCGACTCAAATCGTCAAATACCAGGAAGTTTCAATGCGGCTGGACTTTTCGAGCTGCGTAGAGATGTGACTTCGCTATGCATCTTCTACCGCTTTTACTATGGGGAGTGCTCCGAGGAATTGTTCGGACTGATTCCTGCTGCCTTTTTCCGCGATCGTCCTACAGGACCGCAGCTCTATCCCCATGACCTATATGGCTGGCAGTCCACAACTATGCAGTTTTCTAGGAACTTTTTGCCTCGCATAACAAAACTGTGGAAGGAACGACGCCTAAGGTGTTCCCGGATCAATACGATCTTCAAACCTTCAAGTAAAGAGCGTACTCCTTCTTAAAAGGCCGGTAGGGATGGTGATATTTTGTATTTTTAGTATACAGCTAAATCCTCCTCTTGAATCACTCTCTATATTGGTGAAACCTGCTTTAAAAAGATTTTTAAAAGATCTAACTAAGTGTACAGAAACGAAAATCGACTACATTTTGTACTTTGTAATATACCTATACATATAATGTTTCAGGAATACAGCTTTACTTCATGAGGAGTATCACAGTGGTGTAACTCGAAAATGTACATACTGCAATGAAGAATTTAGGTAAGTAATCTCGAAATTTTGTTCATAACGCGTCAACTTTACACTTTAATTCACTACAAGGTATCATTAATATGTTATTTATTTTTCAATGACACATGTTTTTTTTTTCTTTTTTAAAATGACAACTCTCGCATTAGGAATATGAATTCCTGTGTCGCGGGGATCTTTACAAACATATATGAAACGGACACAAAGTACACCCATTCTTAGAACAGCAATTTATGGATCACATAGTGTTGTCCCATGTAGGATTTGAACCCACAACACTTGGCGCAGTAGGAAGCGGTGTGACGATCACTGAAACCACTAGGCCAACCCCGTAGTCAACATGTTTAGGTACTGAGACTCAGCCACGTGTACAGGTTACGGGGTACGGGGTGCACTGGCGGATTTTTTAAAAGTGAAATACACTTGAAGTCAGTTGAGATTAAATAGTCACGAAAGGCGCTCATCTGTCAAACCAACAATGGCGGCATACTTATCTATTTGTTAATCGCGAATATGTTTAGAGTTATAATAATAATATAATCGCTCGACACTCAGCCGTGCGTCGTGGTCGACGATGAGCGAGAGAGACGATGAAGTAGAAAATTTTATTCATTGATATTTTTTATTACACATCGTATGTAAGATAATTATGGTGTCCCAAAGTTATGGTTGTATTTTGTGACCTTAAAAATCTTAATAGCTTTGTTGTTTTGTTTGTTAGCTATTTATATTATGGTCTTTAATGTAAGGTTCTGTATCTGCATCAATTTTTTCTCTGGTAAATAAAAAGTATTCGTGTATTTAGATCAAACCGGTTGAACTAGTAGCCGACCCCAAATAATTTTGGCAATAACAAATTCTAGGAAGATGATACTTAAAAATTATCGCCTTTTTGAATAAGATGAATGTAAACTCGTAGACACTCGTCGACGTACTACACGCACTTGCGCACGCACCGCAGCGAGCACGTGTGCACGCTGTGCGGGGCCTCCTTCGTCAGCCGCCTCGGCCTAAGGCAACACCAGAACATCAAGCACGTGCTCGCCGATATCGTAAGTCTTACCTGTTTATGTATACTGTGAATGCAATAATATTATTTTTTCTTGAACGTGCCCTAATTATTATAGGTCTGTTGCTCATTCTTCAAAAGAAATGGCCGCTCATATAGTATTTCCCTCGTGTATGAATGTGATATGTGATTGAATAAAAGTAACCGAATCAAAATCCTCTCTTTGCTAAAGTCCTAAACACAATCAAAATCCTTTCTTTATTAAAGTCCTAAAAACGATGTACATTTAGGAAGTTACAACAAAACATGCTAGGCGCTCATAGCCCAGTTGCACTCGGTGATTAGAAACAATCACCGAGGGTAAGCAACGATGACGCGGTCAGTACCTGGATGGGTGACCGCTAGTGGCATGTAACCATGAGCGTCTCCGTGATTCGGAGGTCACGTTAAGCAGTCGGTCCCGGTTGTTATCATACGATAACAGTCGTGAAGCTTAATTGGAGGCCTTCGGGCGGCTTAAAAACATCCAACGGCAAGATTTACGTAGCCACAACGTATTCTTGCCAGTCCCCAACCCGCACTTGGCCAGCGTGGGGACGTATGGCCTTAACCCTCTCCTGAGAGGAGACCCGAGCCTAGCAGTGGGACATTATGGGTTGTTGTTGTTTTGTTTTTATGCTAGGCATGTACTAAATTACAAATCCTATATCGCGCAATTAAAATCTTTATGACATCAATCGTCCGCACCTAACCAACTAATACCAAACCAACCTACCTACCAAGCTACCTACCATTTTTTACTACCCCTAATATAGTGGCTTCAATCAAGTCTTATGTATACTTACATATCCGAATAAATGTGATAATTAGGGCATATTTTACATACAGTAGTAGACCCCAAACTCGAGACAAATCATTTCTGACCCGATATTTAATAATAATAAATCTCTTTATTGTACACCAGCTTATGTAATTACAAGGTTAACTTAAAACTAAGAAAGTACAAGTGGCGGCCTTATAGCTCCAAAGCAATATCTTACAGGCAATCATGGGATAGAGCGAAGAATAGGGATGAAAAAGTATATGGTAGTGCCTAGTGTATCATAGGTGGAAAGGAAATAAAAGTAAACACATTACATAAACTAATAGCAACACGTAGTGTGAAGGACGATCATACCTGCAGTGCAGGGAACATAGCTGCAGTGGTTTTCCATTGCCTTCTGCGTCAAACTTTTTGGGATTATTTAGATCCCAAGGCCGATGTAGCCTCTTCCGCAAGGTTTTCCGAGCAGGTGAGTGGTTATCCCGCTACATGTCGGTCGGAAAGAAGGAAGATAGATTCTCTAGAAATGTGGTGTTGGAGAAAAATGGTCGTGATATCATGGGCGGAGTTTAGCACCAACGTGTCTGTACTAGAGGAACTCGGCATTACACAGCGTCTGTCAACCACAGTACGGTCGCGCATACTACAGTACTTTGGCCATGTCCGTA
Source organism: Hyphantria cunea (assembly GCA_003709505.1). NCBI lineage: Eukaryota > Metazoa > Arthropoda > Insecta > Lepidoptera > Erebidae > Hyphantria > Hyphantria cunea. Next base: position 497,862 of record PKRV01001710.1, on the reverse strand, counting down.
GACGGAGTAGCGACTCACTGGAGCGACTGGTGGTGCAGGGAAAAATGGAGACGATCGGACTACGCGGTAGGGTACCCATGCGCTGGAACGACCTGGTGAAGTCCACAATCGGAAGCCGTGTGTCTGACTGCAGCCAACAGCCTGCCGACAGGGAGAGATGGCGGGCAATTGTACGAGAGATACTTATTCCGCCTCTATCACCAGTGTAGACAGCTCTATGTGACCATTACCGCTCTGCCAAGAGTGAAACGAGTGAGAAGAAGTGTGAAGGATTAAGTAAATACAAACAAATATATGAGTAAAACATATATACATTTCATGCGGACACAAAAGTGAATACCTTGACCTAACTCAGTATAGCAAACTACACATTGATGTGTGTCAAGTATTCCTTTGCCAGTCTCTTAAGGGCAGTCAATGTTTTCGCACGTCTTATTGCGACTGGAAGGGCGTTCCATAGGCGAAGTGAATTTGATTGTATGTACTGGCATTTTTAATTTCAAATTCTCTGACGATCTCAGCGTTTTGAGATATGTGTCAAGTAACAAGTTAAACCGAGATTCCGGGTAACGTGGAGTTAGTGGATTGAATAGAATGTTGTACAGAAGAGAAAGAAAATGTATTCCGGCGAAAGGCGATGAGTAACCCCATAGCTGCTTACTATAATCGGAGACATGATCATATTTGCGTAATCCAAATATCAATCTTATACAGACATTTTAGAGCCTCTCAAGCTTATTTAATCAGTATTCAGTGAGATCAAGATAACTGGCATCAGCATGATCAAGGATGGGGAAAAGAAAGGGATTGTGAAAGAGCAATTTTCTTAGATGTGGGTAAATAATTGCCCAAAGACACTGCTGCGGCAAAAAATTTGCTACTCAGCTCCTGCAGCTGAAGATCCCAGGACAAGGTACCTACTATCAATGTAGATGTTAAAGCCATTGCAAGTGACTTGAGGCAATTTTCAAGAGTATTCGCGAGTTTTCTATATCTGTTTTGATTTTATATAGTATATCATTAATATATATTTATTTAGTATGTAATTTTCTTTTTTTTTTTTAATATATTTAAGCTGCCAAAATGACTCTGCCCTGCCTGATGGAAAGCATGAGCAGAATCCGAGAGTGGTGGCCACCATCCTCAATGCGAAAAAGAACAATGCAGCATGGTGACCCACACTATGGCGGCCTGGGGGGAAGGGGGATAGGTGGCGTTGGATTGGGGTATGGGCCTCCGGTATCCTCACTCACTCGATGAAACACAGCGTAAGCGCTGTTTCACACAGGTTTTCTGTGAGGCCGTGGTATCACTCCGGTCGAGCCGGCCCATTCATGCCGAAGCGTGGCTCTCCCACGGTGGAAATATAAAAGTCAAGATGCAACTTTGCAACACAACGAAGTGACGTTTTTATGAACATGTGTGCTGGGAGAGCAAGTCCCAAGAAACATAAACCACAATTTTATTTTATTGAAAATACTGGGTTTTAGATTTACTGATATGCAATGCAATTGTATACTGCTTACTATTTATTGTAGTTTGATTTTTACACCCTTCACAAAAAAAATCGTCATTTTTAGGGTTCCGTACCCAAAAGGTAAACCGGGACCCTATTAATAAGAGTTCGCTGTTCGCCCGTCTGTCACCAGATTGTATCTCTCTCTCTCTCTCTCTACCTCATGAACTGTAGTATGTAGTTTGGACAGCTGAAATTTTCACAGATGATGTATTTCTGTTGCCGGTATAACAACAAGTACCTACTAAAAACAGAATAAAATAAATGTTTAAGGCGCTCCCATACAATTAACGTGATTTTTTTGCCATACGGAATCCTTTGTGCGCGAGTCTGGCTCGCACTTGGCGCATAAGGTGTTGTTACGTTGTACATGCATGCGTGTGACCGCAAAGCTTAGTTTTGATCAGCCTCAAGAGCTGGTAGCTAATAGCTCTTGAGGCTGATCAAAACTTTTTACTTTTAAAAAATCTTTTAACATTTTTTTATTTCATCTGAGCCCTGTGTAAATAAGGCCTTACTGACTTGCAGGAAAGTCCAGACGATGACGAAGAAGTGAACACGTATTGCAAGCGATGCGACATTCGCTTCGAGACGCGAAAAGCTTACGAGGAACATTTGTTCCATTCCGCTTTACACAGCGACGAGGAAGGAAAGGGGAACAGTGTCAATAAAGTTAATAAAAGGTATTGTTTACAACTCAGATATTAATTGGGGGCGTTAGTGAGATTTTTTTATGGAATTAGGGGCAGACGAGCAGACGTATCGCCTGATGGTAAGCGTTTACCGTCGCCCAAAGACACCCGCAACACCAGAGGCGTTACAAGTGCGTTGCTGGCCTTTGCGGGACGGGGGGAGGTGGTGTATGGGCCTCTGGTATCCTCATTCACTCGATAAAACCCAGCGCAAGCGCTGTTTTAAACCGGTTTTCTGTGAATCCGTGGTATTACTCCGGTTGAGTCGGTCCATTCGTGCCGGAACGTGGTAAATTATGGATAGATGTCCAACATTTTAATTTATATTACTTTTCAGAAACGATTCTTCCAAACAGATTTCGGTTTCAAAAAAAGTTCTTAGCAAGCGAGAACAAGCTAAGGTAAGTCCTACTAATATTATGAATTCAAATCTTTGCAGTAATATAGTTTATGCGTCTGAATAAATAACACATAGATTTACCATTTAAATAAAAATAATAATAAATATTTCGGAAATCTAACACACAACGCCATCTAGTCCCAAACTAAGCACATGGGGATAGCCGACATTAACGCGGTTAGGCGGTAAAAACTAGTAGTTTATAAGTATTAATTATTTAAAGAAATAAAGGCTTGTAAAAACTGGACTGCTATCCTTTAAATAGTGGGTTCGTTTTCCGCCGAGGACAAATAATTGTATAATGAGATCAATCATTTATTGCATTTGAGTGTAATTCATCTATGATATGTATGTATTTAAAAATTAAATAAATATAAAATATTTTTGACACCTAACACACAACGCCATCTAGTCTCAAACTAAGCATAGCTTATACTATGGGTACTAGACAACTGATATAAATACATATATACTTTCTTTTTTATAAATACATAGAAAACACCCAAACTCCGAAACAAATGTTTGCAGATCATACAAACATTTGATCCGACCCGGGAATCGAACTCGAGACCTCAAAAACAGCAGTCGCAAACGCTACCGCTGCGCCACCGAGGCAGCTATAATCTGTAATATATTAGTATATTAGCAGCAGTCGGGTTACTATAGTTGACTCACGGTTGGCCTAGTGGTTTAAGCGGTCGCCATGCCGTTTTCTACTATACCAAGTGTTGTGGTTTCAAATCCCACATGGGACAACACTTTGTACACTTTGTGTGATCCACAAATTGTTGTTTTGAGTCTAAGTGTTCTTTATGTCTGTTTCATGTATGTTTGTAAAGTCAGTACAGGATGTTTAAACCTAAAGCCTTTGAAAACATTTTTTTGGATTTTGCCTAGTTTGAGATCTGACATTAGTGTTCATAATTAAATGTATTTTTTTTAGATAACAAAACAATTGAGGAAGCGAAACGGCGATGATGAGGATCAATTCAGTGTTAAACGCTTAGTCAAGCGGTACAAGAGGAAGGAAAGACGGCAGAGAACCAAACCTACTACTTGTCATCAAGTAAGTTTCAATTGCATGTTACCATGAGCGTCTCCGTGATTCGGAGGTCACGTTAAGCAGTCGGTCCCGGTTGTTATCATACGATAACAGTCGTGAAGCTTAGTTGGAGGCCTTCGGGCGGCTTAAAAACATCCAACGGCAAGATTTACGTAGCCACAACGTATTCTTGCCAGTCCCCAACCCGCACTTGGCCAGCGTGGGGACGTATGGCCTTAACCCTCTCCTGAGAGGAGACCCGAGCCCAGCAGTGGGACATTATGGGTTGTTGATTGATTGATTGAAGTTTCAATTTGATTATAGCTCTCGGTGTGGTCGGATCTAGAATATTGAGTGTCAACAATCTTTTCTATTTGTCTTAAAAACCTTATTATAATCTACCGCATCTTATTTACCCGACTGCGAAAGAAAGTGAGTTATGATTTTCGAGTGTATGTATGTATGTATATTTATTAGGCAAAAAAAAAACAAAAAAAATATGTATAAAAAAACTTTTCTTTTTCAGTTCTTCAACGAATTAAAATATTGACGCAGTCGGGTTTTTTTAAATATTTCGTTACTTATTTTAACCTGAAGATGACTGGGAGAGAATGTTTATAACATTATGTCCGCCCAAGTTTTTTAACAAGTTTTATTTCAATAAATAATTAAAATTCTCAAGATAACACCCACTGCGAGTTATATCAAACTCGAACCGACCATAAACCGCACGAGATCTTGGATACTAGTATCCTTAGGACCAGGTGTATCCTAGAAAGGCAACCCATGGAACCCCGACGTACCTTGGGCTACTAACTCATCCGTAGGTCTCATAAGAGCCGACAAAGGGAGCAACATAACCAGGATAACAGCGTTGTGTCAGGGTTCCAGGGATTTCTTTTCGAGGGCACCTCGTTTCCCGACTTCTAGTACTCGAGACGGTGTGCGGCTTATAGTCGGTTCGAGTCCGACATAACCACCAGTTGATGGCATCCGAGGGGGTTATCGGGTATACAAAAAGGATAACAGGATTGTAAAGAGAAGGAAAACTAAATAAGCAATTCCTATACCAGCCTGCCCGATCGCTGTGGTATAGCGGGCCAACACTTGTTTTTACCGGCCGTTTTCAATAACATATCGCCAGTAACTTTTACATTTAAAAAAGTATTTGTTCTATTTTTTACAAGTAAAACTTCTCTAAGTACTGAATCAATTTTATTGAAAATAACTGAGCTGGTGTCAGTCGCGTTACGAAATCAACCGCGAAACTAGCCTAAGTTACTCCTTATATCATCAGTTATCTATTAGCATGATACATTCATATGCATTTAGTAAAAAGCGGTTATATTAATATTACAAATAGACAAGTATAGATCATTTAAAAAATATATAGACTATCTCCAGTTTTCACAACAGATAAGTTATTGAATATGGCCGTTAGGAGAGATAACGGGATAATTAGAATGTGACACTCCGCATTCTTAATCATTCACCACACAAACATGTTTTAAATATAAAAACTAAGGAGGAACGGGTCATATGTCCCTCCAACACAAAGGGAGGATCCACCGACCAGGCGAGGTGATCATGCCTCAGCCCAACGGTTGATGTTGGCAAGTTGAATATATACTAATCGGTGCGAGGATCTCTCTTGCGCGATTCAGGATTGGTAGTTTCTTCGTTTCTTTCATTGCTCCGTAGTTAGACGTATCTTCGTTAGATGGCGCTGTAGTGTGTTTCTGTTTTGCGTCGTATGTGGAAGTCGCCACAAACCTATAAACTTTTCACTTTTTACTAAGCGTTTTTTTTTTACTAGTGCGGTAAACACTTCTCGACGCAGGCGGCGTGCATGAAGCACCACATCGAGGCTCACCCCCGAACTTCCTTCCACCCCCCTACGGAACGATACATCTGTGAGATATGCGGATCTTCACTCGCTGTAAGTTATCTACTACGGAACCTTTGAAATATTGAACACTATCAAATTGAGACTAATAAAATTAGCAGTATCGCAACTAAATACTATCATAATGAACAGTATCAGAATTAAAATTAATATTAAAATGACAGTATCGGAACTAAATTACTATCAAAATAAGCAGTATGGGAACTATATTAATATCAAAACGATCAGTATTGGAACTAAATTACTATCAAAATAAGCAGTATGGGAACTAAATTAATATCAAAACGAACAGTACCAGTATTAAATACTATAAAAATGAGCAGAATCTAAACGCCCCACATACTTTTACACCTACAAATATTTGGAAATACTGTTACTGTTATTTTTTTAAATATTTTTTAAGTTTAATTGAAACTTAATTTAAAGTTTTGAATTGGAGGGTCCCCTCTTGCCTTTGACGTGTATTTCAAAAGGCGACTTATAACACTTGAGTTGTGGATACCTAAAAATGTGTGTGTGTCCAGCCGGGCAGCATCGCCATGCACCAGAACATGCACACGCGCGAGAGGCTGCACACGTGCGATACGTGCGGGAAGCAGTTCCACGCCATCATTGGACTCAAGAGACACATGGTGGTGAGTTTGTACGCATTATTTTGAAGTAAAACTTTACGCACGATTGACTTTGGGTGTAAGCTGATGAACGTGTGACGAGAGCGTTACGAAAAGTGTGACCGGGCGAAGTGCGATGTGTTAAGAATGGTGAAGTTAGAAAGAGAGGGGGTTGCGTTTCGTATATTACTGTAGCGGCAAGAGAAAGAGAAGTGCGAGCATTCATTTTCTTTCTCTCAAAGAAGTTTTACTTCAGTCGTACATCGTGTAGTAATGTAGACGTACGTATAAAGCACACTCGTTTTTTATACCTCTGAGTTTTGTTTCTAAACTAAATTGAGGTCGGTTTTAAATCCACCCCAGAACGGCTGAACTTAATGATACTTAAGGTCGAACTTGGACTAACGATAAGAGTTCCAAGTGGTTTCCACTGTGGAGGAATTAATATCATGTCCCTCCAACACAAAGGGAGGATCCTCCGACCAGGCGAGGTGATCATGCCTGGCGGGCCAATGCCCAACGGTTGATGTTGGGATGTTGTATATATGCTAATCGGCGCGAGAACTTCTATTGCGCAATTTAGGATTGGTGGTTTCTTAGTTTCCTTCGTTACTCTGTAGTTCGACTATCCGTATCTTCGGTAGATGGCGCTGTAGTGTAGTTCTGTTGTTGCGTTGTATGTGAAAGTCGTCACATACTTATAATTAATACAATATAAAAAGTGTGTGTCAGTACCGACGCACGACTAGAGTTTTTAGACCGTGGGAGAGCCACGCTTCGTCATGAATGGGCCGGCTCGACCGGAGTGATACCACGGCCTCACAGAAAACCGGTGTGAAACAGTACTTACGCTGTGTTTCATCGAGTGAGTGAGGATACCGGAGGCCCATACCCCAATCCAACGCCCCCTATCCCCCTCACCATCCCCCTTCCCCCCAGGCCGCCATAGTGTGGGTCACCATGCTGCATTGTTCTTTTTCGCATTGAAGATTGTGACCACCACTCTTGGATTCTGCTCATGCTTTCCATCAGGCAGGGCAGAGTCATTTGGCAGCTTAAATATATATATATAAAAAAAAAAAAAAAGTTTAAAAGCACCTTCGCTTTTGTACATTACGCACATATACTTCATTGAACGTAACGCGTAGACGCCATTACATTCTCGGAACTTATGTAATTTCAATCCCTAGAAAACTATCTAATCTAATAACTATCCCTAACAAGCGTTCTAGCGATTTTTGTTTTAGGTTGTAAAGTAAAGTTACGTAAGTTTTACTGTTCATAAACTTTTCATACCGCGGACTAAATATGAAAATCATTTCTTAATGAGTTAACTCGAAAAGATAATCTGATCATGATAAGTTTTTGATGATAAACATTAATGCGGTGGGTTACTTTGGTTACTGACGAGGCGACACATAATTATTTAACATGAAACGCGTCGCCTGCGTAACTCAGACTTCTATAATTATTTCGAAGTTTTATTTATGCCCGACTTTGACGTCAAGCTACGTCAGGACTCATATTTATTTTGCCCAGACTCACACGGGGGAAAAGCCGTACGCGTGTCCGTTGTGCGACAAGAGGTTCACGCAGAGCAACAGCATGAAACTACACTACAGGACTTTCCATTTAAAACAGCCGTACCCTAAAAGGTGAGTTAAAGCATACTCGAATCTCCTCTTTCAGTGCAGATGGAGTCCAATCCTTTAATAACAAAACAAAACAACAACCCATAATGTCCCACTGCTGGGCTCGGGTCTCCTCTCAGGAGAGGGTTAAGGCCATACGTCCCCACGCTGGCCAAGTGCGGGTTGGGGACTCCTTTAATAACAGCTTCATTTTAGACGTGGTACATCACATTGTGTGGTTTTTATACTGGCGCTCCTCACTCTGAAAACGCCGTCAAGAGTGACGGCCCGGGAGGTTTCCCAGAGGTTCAAATAGAAAAAGGCCCACTTGACACTCGGAAAAAAGTAACTTGAGTACACAATTATGTCGTACAAATTATATATGTACAACTAGTTAAACCTCGCGGTGTTACCCGCAGTACAACAACAATCGCAGGCAATACCGCGGGGCAAAGCTAGTCGTCAATCAATCAATCAACAACCCATAATGTCCCACTGCTAGGCTCGGGTCTCCTCTCAGGAGAGGGTTAAGGCCATACGTCCCCACGCTGGCCAAGTGCGGGTTGGGGACTGGCAAGAATACGTTGTGGTTACGTAAATCTTGCCGTTACATGTTTTTTAAGCCGCCCGAAGGCCTCCAACTGAGCTTCACGACTGTTATCGTATGATAACAACCGGGACCGACTGCTTAACGTGACCTCCAAAGCACGAAGACGCTCATGGTAACATGCCACCAGCGGTCACCCATCTAGGTACTAACCGCGCCGTCGTTGCTTGCCCTTTCTGATTGTTTCTAATCACCGAGTGCAACTGGGCTATGAGCGCCTCAAAGCTAGTCGTACCAACTCAAAAACCTTTGTGGGCTCATGCACAACACTTTGCTGAAGATCATGACATGATCAAATGCATAGTTTACGATTCTATAAAGGACATGCAGATAAACATTCATTTACATGCGACGTAAGTATGTATTTGTATACAATACTATGAACATATTTTTTGGAGAATTTTAATCATGTATGAATTTTGTTTTGTAGTTATTATTAAATTACCTTTCAGCTCAATTGTCCCAAAACTAGTTATTTAATTTTTTTCATAACCCTTACTACGCAAATAAACTGTTTGAGTTTTGTCATGTATAGAAACCGAAGAAAACAGAAGGACGAGCCTAAGGAAACAGCGGGAGCAGAAGAAACGAACTCAGAAGACTCTTCTGACGAGAGTTTGCCCGACGCTGAGCCTCAGGAACAGATGGTCGTTGAACGTACCGTCGACGTGGTGACAGAACGCACCGATGAGACTATGCACTACTTGACCCTCACTTAGTGCAAGCTAGCTAACTCCTATCCGCAGCTTTTCTTTCGGCTTCGCTTAACTTGTTCAATTAGTTCAGGGATCTCTCTTTCTCAATTTTTTATTATGAAAGTATATTATGATACATTTTATGACATGTCAGAGTAATTTAAGCTTGAAAGTGCAACAAATAAAACTAGCAATTGTATTTATAACTAAAACTATTTCCTATTCGCGTTAAGCAAATAGTGGCGCATCAATCAAGCCCCGCCCCCTGAGCAATCTGGTTCTGGTGGTGGTTGAAAGTCCTAGGTTTTACTAGGTACCGATACTTCCAGACTTTGGATTCTTTTCTTAATACTGGTTTTCTAAAATGTAACTGATAACCCAGAACGGTTTTCATACAGTGATTATTATTTTTTTATGGTATTGGAGGCAAACGAGCAGACGTATCGCCTGATGGTAAGCGAATACCGCCGCCCATGGACACCCGCAACACCAGAGGCGTCACTAGTGCGTGCCGGCCTTTTAAGAAGGAGTACGCTCTTTTTGCGAATATCTGAGATAAAACACGATTTATCGGAATATACTTGAATACTATTTAAGTAAAGTGGTGAAAGTGATACTGGAATAATATGCACCATATACAAGCAGTATTTCATTTACCTTGTGTACTTTGTATTTTTTATGGAGTAACTGTTCGTTCAATGCCTGCTTTTCATATTTATTAAGTACTGTATGTATATAGAAGATAATATTCACCTTTATAACAATACCAGTAGTTTATGATGGAAGAAATTGTAATAAAAACTTATTGCCAATTGCGTTTTTTCAATTGTATTATAGGCCGTTCGCTTTAAGAACACAGTGACGCATCAATCAAGCTCCGCCCACTGACCAATTGGGTTCCAAGAAATTATTGCTGCGTATGAAAGCGTGGATCCTTATTTGTGCCCCTCACCAATAAGGAACCTAGCTTGCGGGACTTGATCTATGTTCTACTATTGGTGTACCGTATTATATATGTACAAGTGGAAGCTGGTTCGTCAGAATTTGTCCAGAAATTATGTTCAACAGCCTTTAAAAACAAAATCTACCAGTGGACTGCACTGATAGATTTTGTGGGGGCATGATATAATAAAATAATAAATAAATATTTCGGACATCTAACACACAACGCCATCTAGTCCCAAACTAAGCAGAGCTTGTATTATGGGTACTAGATAACTGATATTAATACATAAATACTTTTTTTTTTGTAAATACATACATATTATACATAGAAAACACCCAAACTCCGAAACAAATATTTGCAGATCATACAAACATTTGGTCCGACCCAGGATTCGAACCCGAGCCTCATGGACAGCAGTCGCGTACGCTACCACTGCGCCACCGAGGCAGTCGATATGTTTCCAGTTCAGTATGTTTCAGTTTCAGTGGTCGCCACGCCACTTCCTACTGCGCCAAGTGTTGTGGGTTCAAATCCTACATGGGACAACACTTTGTGTGATCCATAAATTGTTGTTCTAAGTCTGGGTGTACTTTGTGTCCGTTTCATGTATGTTTGTAAAGATCCCCGCGACACAGGAATGTATATTCCTAATGCGGGAGTTGTAAAAAGAAAAAAAAAACTACACACATGATCTCACCTCGTACCTTGTTCCCTGTTGTTTCTATAGCTGATTTAGGGGTTGTGTGATGTTAGTTTTTAATTACAATGCGGTAGTATTAATATTTGACACTAATTTTTGGCCACGGCTTCGTCCACGTGTTTGTTGGATATCGCGGTAGCACCTCACCAGGTTTGTGTCCGTATGTCATGTCCTTGCACCACCCTAAGTGTTGCAGGGACATGACATCCGTTCTTCCACAAGATTAAGTGGGGGAAGGGTTCGTCCCGGTAACCGCACTCGTTCGGTGACGTTCCTGCTATTAAGATGGGCTTAAGGATAGGGTCTGGCTAGGCGACCTGATATAAAATGAACCGGATCTTTCCAGAGTTGGACGCCAGAGGCCGTTGGTCCTGGTGTTTTTTAGTGGAAACCACAGAAATTGGGAGGTCAGAATTGAGTTTTCATGAGATGGTCCAGGTTTTCCTGAGACCGGCTTTTAGTAGAAACACCTCAGTCTTCTAGGTCTTGTATTCCATAGGAATCAATCTAAAGATTTTTTATACCGTCAATAAAAAACAAAATGATCGGTGTTTAAAAATTAAAAACACTGTTTAATGTAAACTGTATGTACTAACAATAACTTATTCCTAAATCACATAACATAATAGGTATAGTCTAGGAGCTAGTAAATTTAAATATTAGTATTTGATAGAAAAAAATATGGCAGTTTTACATATTCTATGAGCAATAATAATTCTAATTTGCTGTATGGTGACGGAGTAGGCATAGTGTCATTACCCCTAATCATCTCATGGGTATCGTAGAAGGCTTTTAAGCAAACTATGAAGAGGAATAACATTGCACAGAGAAGTAAAACTTAACAACAAACTCTATACCAACCTTCTTGATATGAAATTTTTTGCTTAAATTCTGAGGGTTAGTGTGAGTTTATAACACGTCAATTCTATCGTCACGGTGCCTGCGTTCATTATTTACTACTATTTAACCTTAGCATATAAATCGGTACGTTATGTATAATTACTATTATATAGGGTTTTATGTTCGAAACATAATTATTAAGAAATAGTTATTTGAAGGTTTGACCAGAGGCTAGAGGTTTGCGTAAAGAACATGATCGTTTGTTCTGTGTTGTTGTTATTTCTCAATAATATTTAATAAATAAATAAATAAATATTTCCGACATCTAACACACAACGCCATCTAGTCCCAAGCTAAGCAGAGCTTGTATTATGGGTACTAGACAACTGATATAATACTTATATACTTTTTTTTTGTAAATACATACATATCATTCATAGAAAACACCCAAACTCCGAAACAAATATTTGCAGATCATACAAACATTTGATCCGACCCGGGAATCGAACCCGAGACCTCAGGAACAGCAGTTGCGTACGCTACCGCTGGCCAACCGAGGCAGTCAAAAATATATATGTATTTAGAAACATAACAGTATGTTTATCAGGCGGGTTTAAAAATATTATTATTATTTCAACAACCTATACTTCATTTGACCAGCTCCTCGACTAAAAACATTAGTTTAAATATCAAGGTACTGTATTGAGCCTAGCTCTTCCCTCCGTCTTTCCTGGATTTGTCTGCCTCTGGCCGCCTGCCCAATATGTCCCGTTTTGAGCATTGGTCAAGCTGAAATAAAAACATTTACGTTAGCAAATATTTTTATGATCAGCTCTCAAAAGAAGTGTTTTTCGTCGTGAGTATTTTTTTTGCGTTAATGAAAATTGCACAAGGAATATCTTCTGTGTAAAGGTGAAACAAACACAACTCTGTGGATCACATACAGTGTTTTCTGTCTAATTCCGTGTGGCGACAGTTTAAGAATACAAAGTGTCCCTCCCTATTCATCCCGTGCAAAACAGCTCTTGAAAGAGCAGGAAAACCTGATACATACCCATTTTAATTTTTTTTTACCTGTGGGAACCCCCTCGGCCTTCACCCCACCGGGGTTTGCGGCGGGGCGGTGTGTCGGAATCGAACCGACTAAAGCCACACGGTGTGCCACTCTGCGTGTGAGACGGGAGGGATCCGGGAACAGCTTTCTTACGCCATTCGGACCCCTCCCAGAGATCCTGATACAAACCCAATATCAACTTATCCGTGTCAGTGTGGTAGTAGACCAAAACCTCTTTATAAGGAGAGATCCATGTCCAATAATAATTATTAAATATTCATAAGTAGTGTTGTTTATTTAATTAATTCTAAAATAATAAAATTCTTATAGCTGCTAAAAAAAGCTTATGTATCTATTAAATATGATAAGATAAAGGTGCATACATTGCTTATCTGTTAGCGATTGTTACACTAGACTAAAATATCCTTTAAACTATATTTTGATATACTCAGTATAAGAATTTGTTGGTGAGCCGAAAATAAAATGATGGACTATAAAAGGCTGATGATGATGATGATGATAATAGCTAACAGAGGTACATACCGACTCTAGGTCGCTGGAATCGGTGTCGGAGGTAGAATCAGTGTCGTAGTATCCGAGGCCGGGAAGCACGCCCACACACCGTATAATGCCGCTGCCCGGCGTTTCTCCCACTGAGCCGTTCTGTTTCACTGGGCTGTTTTACACGTTCAGTATTAAATTCATATGTTACACACATCTGCTGACGGCACAGCATACAAAATCATCACAAATTCGGAAGTAACTTTGTCTTTACGCTTTTACGGCTAAACCGCTGCACCGCTTTCAATGAAATTTGGCATGGATATACTTTGCTTATTGAGAAAGGCCGTAGGCTGTTTTTAATATACACATAAAATATACATAAGGCAGAGCCTCGGGCAAAAGCTAGAATGAACTATACGTCCATTCGCGATAAGAAAATAGTGACGTGTCGATAAGTCCAAGACATTAACAAGCGGCTCCTATGCCCTTTCCATCTTAAAAAAGTGCATCTAGGCTTCAGTCGGAACCAGCTACGTATTCAGATTCTTGAGTCGCAGGTAACAATCTTTACTACTTAAAACATCATACATCTAATAAACTGTCCATTTATTTTCCTAATATATTTTTTTAAATAAACATTAGATCTAATGACGTTAACATATTTTCATTCCAGCATGCTGCCATCGAGTTTTCCCCTGTATGGAACGATAAAATTATCCAACCACGCATCAGGTTGGTGAAGAATGGTTACAACGGGCTCAAACCGACTAAAAACTTTCACGCTCACCTATTGGGCACAATTCCATTTGTCTTAGCCGGCACGGGTCCATTCTCTGATTTTTCTTGTTTATTTTCTTCCATTTCACATGCTTTGCGTTTCCTGACTACTACCTAAAACAAAGATTTAAAATTATTTTTTATTGGCTTCCCATCACACCAATACATTTCCAACATATTTCCATTTCATGCATACATGTGATTCTTGAATTTAAAGGGACTCCATGGTAGTCGCTTTGTTATGGGATAAACGAGCCAGGGTCAAACGAGCAGACGGATCACCTGATTGATGGTAATCACGTGACCATGGTGTCACAAGTGCGTTGCCGGCCTTTTAAGAAGGGGTGCTCTCTTTACTTTTTCGCTTACCTATTTCATGGTTTATCCCCTGATACCATAAAAATAATTTGCAGTATATTATTTTTTCGCTGTGTGACATCTTTCGAGCGATTTCGTGAAATGGGACGGAAGTATATAACACAGGGCCTAATGGGAGTTTATCTCACGCTTATTCGAAACTCACGACGATCGTTTTAGACGTTGACCAGGACTGAAATCCTCACCAATCGCAAAGCCGAACTCGTCGTCGACAGGCGAGTTCATGTGAAATAAACTCTCATTATGCCCCTTGTAGTCAGGAAAGCGTACGTGGTACTAGAGTACACTGTCTGATAGTAATGACGATACCCACCAGGTCAAATATAGTTATTAGTTAGGTTGAATAAAGTGCACTTAAAGACTATGGACTTTAGTCTATTATTATAATAAGGTCGTTAATGTTAATTAAATGCATTATAATAAGGTTGCTAATAGTCTAAAAAATTATCAAAATAGTTTTAAACATGTTCCTTACCCCTTGCAGTTTATTCTTCTGTGTTTGCGCCTGTGATGACGTCTGCGTGGTTCGTGCCGGCGCTATCTGAGCTCGCAGTCTTGTCATCTCCTCACTTTCAGCTAGGTTTGACACACGCTCTCTGGAATCAAATTACATTAAGTAGGGTCATACTTAACTTCGTCGACGAATTACTGTTGTTCTCATACTATCGCAGTGAATAAATATGAATAAATTTTCGGCAAAAATGGAGCATAAAAAGTCATATTTTATGATCGCATTGGCTTAGAAACTTGTTTTTTTTTTCACTGCTGCAAGGGACACAGTCCTGAGTATTTAATATTAATTTCAAGTTGATAGCCCATAGATAGACAGAAAGATGGACAACAAAGTGATCCTGTAAGGGTTCCGTGTATGGTATGGAGTACGGAACAATAAGTTCCGCCGTTAATTTTAATTAACTATGTGACCCGTGTTGTTTTGTCAGTGTTTCTTAAGGGAAATAAATTTGTTTGTGCATTTTTTAACTATTTCCTTGCAACAGACAGTGAAAGCAACATCATTTGATACTATATAAAGAAAATATATTTATATATTTATGAGTATATAGTTCGACACAAATAAGAATTGGAACGTCCATCAATTACCTCCATCTTTCAAAGATCTCTTGAAAAGTATGGTGTCAGCAGTGAAACCTTATAATAACTTTTTTAAGGAACATATGACAGATAGATGTCATTGACTATTCTTATTTGAGTCACATTATACTTCTAAGCAGCTTGATTACAGTACAAGCCCTGCTAAGTTTGGAATCAGATTGCTTTAAACTTATTATTACTAATTCTGACAATTAAAAAATATATTACACATAAATAGTACAATACCTGAACTCTTGCATCTCCCTTTGCTCTTCAATAGATATTTGTTGAGCAGCTTTCGCCTTTGTCCTCTCCACTAAATCCAGAAAACCAACTTCATCATCGTCTAGACCTCGGATCATGTTTTCTATTGACAATAAAACAGAAAAAATAAGTTAAAAACAAGAAGTATCTACTAGAGAATTAACTTGTTCATTGACTTTAGAGGAAATAATTATTTGACATAATAGAAGCCATTAATATAATAGTTTATATCATTTTATCACACATCAGGGGGAATAAACTACAAGAACTGAGACTAAAATTGTTTTTAATAACCTCCAAAAATGGAGATGGTCCGGTGATACGTTGAGATCTGTACAAGAAAGCGGAAACAAGTTACAACAAATTGGTGTTCCAAATATGGCAATATATATTGAGGATGATGACATATGCTCTGGGAAGATGAGCTGAAACTAGCCCCCCGTCATACCTATTGTACCAACCTTACTTTTAAGATTTACTCATTTGCTATACCAGGCTACTTAGCTCAATACACAAATTACGATATTTGGTGTTTTATTGAAGACATAATACATCCAATAGCCAAACAAATCAAACAATACAGTCATAATGATTAATCTAACAAAGTTTAGCCGTCCAAATAAATAAATAAAATACAAAGTGCCATAATCCATATTAATTATTATGAATATGAAAGTAATTCTGTCTGTCTGTCTCTTGCTATTCACATGTACACAGCGCTGCAGGCAAAAGCTAGTGAGCTTATAGAGATGGATTTTACTTTTAGAATTTAAAATTATTTTAATAAGAAAAAATGATTGAAAACTTACTGAGTTTGTGAGCTTCTTCATATTCAGCTTCTTTCTTCACCCTCTGTTCTTCTAATCGTTGGTACAGTGGTCTATTATCATAGGCTTCTTCTGGTGCCTCTGAAAGTTGAGCATACGAGTGAATTAAACTAACTTTCTCCAAGCTTTTTTGCAAAGGTTACAATAAGAGATTACAGTTTAACATTATAATTTTATTCGTTTAAAAGTTTAAAATGTTTAATATTTGTGATTGAGATTAGGTTCATCTATGACCTACGCTATGAGCACCAAAGTGTTTTACTTCAAATTAAGAATATGTTCCTGAAAATGTAGTATAAAAGTCAGTTTAAAGTATTATATCAATAAATCTAAAATTGAAATCAAAGTGAAAATCACCAATATACTCTTTTCCCTTGACTGGCTTACTTAAAATCAATATCAGCATGACTAGTAAGATTAGTTCTTCCATTTTGCGTAAATTTCAATATTAGTCTGTTTCTGTAACTTTATAGAAAATTTGTTGAGAAAAGTCTTTGCAAAATTTCGATACATGTCACTTGAAATGAATTGTTTCTGAAATTTAAAGTAAAGTTTATACAACATAATCCGAGTATAATTAAATAACGAGGCCAGCCAACTATAAAAAGATGTTATTATCAAAACATTAACTACGTTTAAAGCCAGTGACAACCATATTGATGAGTGAAAATAAATAAAATTTATATTTTTTACCTTTTGGTTGGTCTTCGGTACGAACTTTTTCCCATTCTTCTTGTCTTCGGCGTCTAGCTTCCAATATTTCAGACTCTGATATAAATCCTGAACTCATTTTTTATAAAAGTTAATAACAATTTGATAAAATTACAGTTCCTCTCAGTAGCGAAAAATAGTAACCTAACTTTATAATCTATGGTGTTCAGTTCAGTGTTTAGAAATACTAATTTCATCAGGTGTTGGCACAGAAATAAAAGAATACTTGATTTTTTACATTTCTTCTGACGTACTCGTATGTTTATGTGTAATTTTGAATGTTTCTCTGTCGTTGCCAATTACTTAAAATAAATATTATGACTGTAATAGATGTAATAATTACATTGTTATTTCTTATAATACCTATTGTTTTAAAATAATGCTGTAAAATATTAATTAATTACAAAACTTAAGTAACTGTCTTCGTAAACAATCGATGAAAAACTTGGAATGTCATATTTTAATGTCAATTGCAACTTTTGCAACCCGGTGTTTTCATATGAAATCAGAATTTTAAATGTATAGTACTTCTATTTAATTGTAAATCAAAGAATCAAATTTAATATTGTTAAAATATGTCAGAAGTTGAAAATAATGAGGTACCAGCAGCAAATGAAGTCAAGGACTACATTGAAGATGGGAAAAATAAAATGATTGTTAAGTGTAAATTTTGCGGTTCAAAGATTTTAGACAAGAATTCAGCGGCGTTTATAACCTTACAGGTGAAGTTTAGATTTCTAAGTGTTCTATTTGTTATTGTCCGAAACTGCCAAGTTTGTACTTAAGCCTTTATTAATACTATAAATTTTGTAATCAAGCTATGTTATTGTTTCTTACACAAACATAACAACTCTTCAGGCGAAATTGTTGTGAGAGCTTGTATTTAGTTGCTCAAAATGTGACATTAAAGTTATCAAAACAAATAATAAACAATGGCACATTGAGCTATGAAAAAAATGTGAAAATATTTTAAGAATTAAAATACAAAAGTGAAATTTTGATTATGAAGATTTCTGACACCTATCGCAGTCCACTGCTGGACATAGGCCTCTCCATTTGCAGTAGAACTGATAATCGTTGGGGTTAACGAGTTCTAGAGTGGAGACTGCATCTCGGCAAACATAGTGTAGGACGTCCACAGGCCAGTTGGAGTGATGATTTGTGCAAAACGGCTGGCCGAAGCTGGATGGGAGAAGCCAAGAATCAAACTAAGTGGGGTGCAATTGGAGACAAGTGATATAAATACATAAACACTTTTTTTTTGTAAATAAGCATTACATATATAAAAAACCCACTTTCCGAAACCAATATTTGTAGGTTACACAAACATTGGGTCCACCAGGGAATCGAACCCCAGACCTCAAGCACAGCAGTAGTATACGCTACCACTATGCCACTGAGGCAGTTTAAATAAACATAGACTTTAATTTAAAAAAATATTATTACAGGAACAACTGCCATTAATGCAGCAAGATACAAGAAAAGAAGGCGAGGTGCAATCTGAGGCTATAACAGACTTTTACCATGTAGAGAACATGTTTACGTTTGAGAACATAGGTTTTACACACACAGTGGCTAACTGCAAATATCTGAGTTGTGCAGATTGTGATGCGGGGCCTGTTGGATATTACGATATGGACACAAAACATAGCTATGTAGCAATATCTAGAATAGCTCACGCAGATTAAGTCATGGTTTTTTACGCTACCTGAATGTCCGTTTAAAGTACACTGTCTAATTTTTGGAGTATCAAGTTGGTTAGCAAAACCAACTTCATTGTTTTGCTTTTTAAATATAGAATATACTAAATGTATATTATGTTTTACACAAAGACTAGAGACCGTTTGGGTAAAGGAGGCTAAAATCTATCGGGATTCAAACATTTTTTTTCAAGTAAGCACGGGCTGTGCTATGTGCTTATTCTAATGTCAATTGTAGAGTTCTAATAGTGTGTAATAATATTTTTAGAGTTTTAATATCATTTAATTAAATTTTTACTTTCAAAATGAAGTTACACAATCTCCTTCTGGGTGAAACGGCAGAAAGTTCCAACCGATAGCTGTTTTACCTTATATTCGGGTTATCATAGTGTACGAACGTAATGTATTTGTGTCAGTATATATATATATATATATATGTGTATGAGTGTGTATGTATGTGTATGTATATGTATGTGTATGTATATATATGTATGTGTATGTATATATGTGTATGTGTGTGTATATGTATGTATATTTTTTTTTTCTGTGTAAAGCTTCTTTCTATTGATGATGTTACCTCTGTGCACCACCTACCTTACAAGATTTCTACACCACCCTAAGGTTGACTGGAAGAGAATGCCTTGGGCATTAAGTCCGCCAATGTACAAATGTGCATGAAGTTTTTAAATAAAAAATAAATAAATAAATAAATAATGTGGAAAGATTATGCATTTTATCTTTTGCCAAATAAACAAAATTAGTCAATGGAGCATAAGTCTCTCAATTGTTATGGATAACATTACCTATAAACTGAGTGATGATATGCTAAAAGCGCACCATTTTTACGAAATTATACCATGGGAGGTGTATAAAATTTTGCATAGTTAAAATTTATATGGAGGGGTGCAAAAAGCTTGAATATTATTTTAAAAAATTGTATTTTGACCAGCAGTATCTAACAAATATGTAAACATTCTGCCTAAAAAATTAAAATATTAGTTAAATTAATTCTGTTTTGTTTATTTTTGGTTTTATAAATCATGAAAAAAATTACTGCATGTACCATACATTTGTCGTTCTTACACTCTGTTAGAACTCCCTGTCAGATTGTAAATAAAAGCACAAAATATCTTTTGAATATCTAAGTATATACTTAAAGAGCACAATATGAAAAAAGGGCAAGTGCGAGTCAGACTACCGCAGGAAGTGTTCCGTACCATTATACTACTATACATTTCAAGCGTCCACCTGTTGCCGTTATCAATATCGAGCAAAAAAATCACGTTTGTTATATGGAAGCCCCTTAAATATTTATTTTATTTTGTTTTTGAATATTTGTTGTTATAGCAACAGCAGAAATACCTCATTTCTGAAAATTGCTACATCATCTCTGATAATTGTAACTATTGTTCATGAGATACAGCCTGGTGACAGAAGGACGGACCAACAGACGAACAGTGAAGTCTTAGTAAAGAGTCCCGTTTTACCATTTGGGTATGGAACCCTAAAAATATAACGATCATTCTAAAGTTTGATCGGCAATACTTCTCTCTGTATTCAAATCAAGCAAGAAGCAAATGTACTATAGGTTAGTATTTGATAAATGAACTTTGAATTTAATTGGGAAAACTTAGCAGTAAAAAACGGTCAATCTGTAAATAGAAGTTAAGATAAAAATATATTAAATGAATACTATTTCATAAGTGTTTGTGTGTATTAACCACAGATGAGCAAAATTAACTACAAATATGGGCAACTTTGACTTAAAAACAATAAAAATCAGACACATGTTTTGTTTTTGTTCTCAATTCTTGTTCTACACTCTCAGGGAATTGATGTGATTATTTTTACATGTCCATTCATTTAGATATTTTACTAGAGTTAAAAAGAGTTATCTGGTATATTTATGAGTCTATCTGGCCTGATGAATAAACCGGTCAGAAGAGTCCCATCTAAAATGGCAGAGCCATGTTTTGGAAAAAATGAACGGGCTCTACCACACCCCAGCCGTTCAACAGTCTTTCATTGCTTTTAAGCATTGTCTCCCCTTGTGATCTTCTTTTTCTTTTAAAACACTAACAATTGTTTCATTTCATTTCCTAGTTACTTGTAAGATAGCAGCACTCGTGAATATAGTTTGCATCTTGCACAAGATCAAGTAAAAAAATACAAAAAAAATATTGTATCATCATTGGTCGGATACCTTTTAATCCACCCAAATAATTGACAAAGATATTGAATATGGTTAATCTCGTATCAAATAAATAGTTTTATTGGAAATCACAAAATAACAATTACATATGCACGTAGCTAGATAAATAAATTTCATTTAAAAAAAAGAGTGACCAGTTTACGATACAAAAAAAAATATCTATGGCTCGGATTTAAATCATTCCATTTCTAATAATTTGTTTATTCTTTTTTTAAGTTTAAAATGTAATAGAATAAGATATGTAATGATATTGAGCTGAAAAAATTGAACTGCCGTGAGTGGCGTTTTTTATTTACAATTTGTAAGATTTTTTTACTGTAATAAAGCTTTATTGTGTACTTTTTTTTTACTTAAACTATGGATCAGCACCTACGGCCGGAGTGAGGGCGAAGAAACTTATTCAACAACATTATATATACGTTGTTTTCTGAAAAACTTGTGGTTGAATTTAAATTGTTACTGTATTAATTAATCTCTTCGCCAGCACTCCGTCCGTCGGCGTTGACCCTAATAGACAGAACCATACCATCTGTAGTTCCTAAATGGACTAAGCGTTTCAATGTTGATGCACGTAGCTACATTGAAACGTTAAAGCATACCTGCTGCAATACGAATAAACACTTAAATTGATGCCAACATCATTGTCCATATTAAAATATATCTTTACTAGCTGACCCGACAATCGTTGCTTTGCCATAAATCTTACTCACTCTTATCATTTAGGGGTATGAAAAATAGATTTTAGCCGATTCTCAGACCTACCCGATAAGGACACAAATTTCATGAAAATCAGTCCAGCCATTTCTGATGCTGTACGGGCCAATGACTGTACATTTGGCGCGGTTAGCATTTTACATCCATATATTAAATCTGTAAAACAATTATAAATCAGTGCATTTTAACAATAACAGGGTGTACTCGTTAGCATTAATCACTCCACATTATAATGTGGAGTCATTAGTTTAATAAATTCATTTGTGTGCAACAAATAAATAGCATCGTATCAAGCAACGTCTTATC
This sequence comes from Hyphantria cunea, assembly GCA_003709505.1. NCBI lineage: Eukaryota > Metazoa > Arthropoda > Insecta > Lepidoptera > Erebidae > Hyphantria > Hyphantria cunea. The sequence goes on along the minus strand of PKRV01001710.1, from coordinate 475,737 downwards.
ATTCAACAAGCTGTGTACGCGACCCATACAATAGTGACACAAAAATTTTATGTAATAGATTAAAGTGACAGACATAGAACTGAATACAAAAGCTTTTAGAATTTTAGTCCTTATGACTGTGCGCACTAATCTCAGAACTGGCTGAACCGATTACATGCGGTTTGCATTTAGTGTTGGTTTTATTTTAATCACACGGCGAAAATAAAAGTTGCAAGCAAAAACTAATGTTGAAAATGTTCTTTCACACTGTAAGGAATTATTACATCAAGTTAATTTAACTCTACGAGTTTCATCGAGTGTTATGCGACCTGCACGCCATTAACATACCTGCTAGTAAATTATGCGTACATTGGAACGCTTACTCCCATAATCATAGACGATAAAAAGCAACGGTTCTGTCATTTTAACTTAAACGTACAATCTTTTTGCAAAATTTATAACCGTACTAAAACTTTACCCTATAGATTTCTTGCACAACGGCTTGCAATAGAAATACTGAGCTACACGATAAAGGCAATAAGTATGATTTTCATGTTACTATGTAAACAATACAAAAGACTTGTTTAAAATTATGATGTAAATAGAAAGTGTGTAAATTGAACCGCAATTTTGTCATGGTAGTCATCTGTTTCCGTGGTGTAGCGGTTATCACATCTGCCTAACACGCAGAAGGCCCCCGGTTCGATCCCGGGCGGAAACATAGTTTTTGGTAATCCGTTTTTTAAAATGTATTTTAACTTTATAGAGACCTTACTAATTATTTAATTTTTATAAAATTTAATTTAAACAATGAATAAAAATTGACAATTTAAAATTTTTAACAAAACACATTGTATAGCCAATATCTCATTTGTAGAGTATTGCCATAATTATTTCTACAGGAGTTCGGTTAGAGGGTTTCGACTTTCTCTTAATACCCAATTCGAGTTATACATAATGTAACGCACGTAGTCAAGATGGCGGTACAGCAACACATTATATTAGCACAAACTTATAATATTCTACAATGCATATCAAGTAGAACGGCTAGAATACGAATGTCCCCGCATTACTCGAACAGGCGCCATTTATATCATCTGTCACTATCGGTCATATTCATATTATATATGAATGTGATCAAATCATATATATATTATCGATCACATTGTTTATCATAGTTATTCTAACGATTGTAAACATACAATTATTATTTGATAATATAGGATTGTGTAGCATTAAAGATTTATTACGCCGGAAGTACCATTGCATACATAGTACAGACGTCATTAAAATATTTCTAAGTAGCGCCGGAAGCTGATAAGTGGGAGGCGCCAAAATATTAAGATTATTTAATATGAACCAACTATTTACTTGATTATTAAATTATAAGGTTATAATATATATGAGGTTGGAATCGTTACTTATAACAATATATAGTACATGTGCGTTCCTGACTAACTCGCGGTTTTGCTTATTTTTCCCAACTCATTCATATAAGCAACATTACATTCATATTTCTTTTTACGAGGGCCTTCACCCCACCGGGAATTGCGGCGGGGCGGTGTGTCGGAATAGAACCGACTAAAACTACACGGTATTCAGCGAGAGATCTCCTCCGATAACTGCAGTGCGGGCCCGACGCTGCGGCGCCCAAGCAGGGCACACCGCCAGCTTGTGCTGAATCCTCACTGCAGTCGCAGTGGTGGCAGGCGGGACTTATTTCCCTACTGGCGGCCGAGTGCAGGTACTTCCCGAAGCAACCGTGCCCGGAAAGTCTGTATGGATTGTTTTAGGAACTTCAAATTATCATGACTTCTTACTCCATAAAACTGACCTTAAGTCATAATACAGTGGATCACGACTAGATGAAGGCCAGTCTTCAGCTCTGATAAAGTCCAGAACGTTCGTTTTTAACCAAGATTGGGTGGATCGAGCTTTATGACCCGGCGCTAAGTCTTGCTGTAAGGAACATGCTCTGTTATTGAACAAGGTGTTGTTAAGGGACTTAACTAACCTTCTCAAGAATGGTATCTTGATTTACCTAATTGTGCCGATGTTTTGATACATTTTTCATAGAAATATGGCTCAGTCACTCTTTCATAGCTAACATACCACATCAAACTAACACAGAAGTTGAATAATGCCCACGTTGTACTCTGTTACTCTGTTCACTAATTGCGAACCTTTTTTAGAGCTTTCAGCTTAAATACGGTCATTTTCTTTGATAAAATATTGCTCAAATTAAAAAGAAATGTTATCCGTAAACAAAATTTCTTTGTGACCTCCCTTTGCCTGCTGCTTAAATAGTTATTTCGATTTTACCATCCTATTCTTTTTCTAAATTATCCGTTGAGAAGTGACCGCGTCTTTTATAGGCTACAAGATCTAAGTTATCTTTTAAAATATGCGACAAGGTTCTAGGGGCTATCTTCATCTTTCGAGATGAAATATATTTTGGACAGGATTTCTTAGAATTCTTTACCTTACTGCTTTCATCGCCTTTTTTGTACAAACACTACGAGGGCGGCCAGATCTTGTTCTGTCACAATAAGAGGAGGTTTCATTGTACCTATCAATAGCCCGGTACACAAACCTTTGCCTAATACCAAGCGTATGGAGAGTTTTAAAAATTCTATTTGGCTCCATACTTCCATCCATACACAGTGATTCGGTGCTCTTTATCACCCCACTCCATTTTATTATCATAAAATATTATACAATATATTGGCGCGAAATTAAGAAATTGTGTAGAAATGTCAGATTCCAAATTCAATGGTAATATTTGTTTTTTTTTAATTGTAACAGAACTTATGGCTAGACTAAGTAATTATTTTAACAAACACTAAAATCCAATAAAATCAACTGGTTGTATAGATGCAGAACATTATCATATACAGAATACACCGTTGTAAATTATTGTTATCATTATTTTTTTTACAGGCGTTCCAACCTCCCCTTATTAACCAAATCGAATTTCAGGTCAACGTACCTGACCTGCTTCGGCTAGTGCCTTTACTGCCCAACCCACCTACATAAGCTTGTAAGCATTCCCATCATTGCCATTTGCCTTAGCTGTTTACTTTCTTACTCACTTCGTCCTTGCCTCTTACTTCCCTATAGACTCACAATTTTCCCATCTAGCCTAAAGTGCCTGGTTGAAGGCCAAGTAGTTTCATCAGTCGATAGTATTATATTTTAAATTATTGATATGATCATTTCTGCAGGGGTTCGGTTAGAGGGCACCGATTTTCCATCGCGTCCATGGGCACGTCTGATTGCTAACTAGGCTGCACCTCTACGGTTACCAAACCAAACTACTCATAAACTACATACCAAATATAGGTTAACTAAACTTGCAGTCCGTGTGTCCGTCCGTCATTTCATATATTTATTTCCTCGATTATCATTACACCAAAATGTTCGTTCAACCGTTTAAAGCGTTATTTTTTATATACTTAAATGATTCTGAGGCGACTTCCACGTACAACGCAAAACAGAAAAACACTACAGCTACCGAAGATACGTCGAACTATGGAATAACAAAGGAAACGAAGAAACTAGCAATCCTGAATCACGCATTAGAAGTTCTCGTGCCGAATAATGTGATTAAATATTTTTTTAATATTAATTTCGAATAGGTAGTTAATTTTTTTCTGTTTTTCGACGAAACTAACTTGTATAGCTTTTCGTACGAAATCGTCTTATAATTGTTTTATAATGAGAAAAAAGTATGTATGGGATATAAGCCCTTCATTCTACTCCGTCATGTCTCGTCATTCGTTATGTCACTGTGATGCTTTTCCGCAGCCCATCAATTTTGTCTTTGGTCATCTTTCACCTGTGAACTTCCATACATAAAACTCTCATTACCAAATACCATCTAATCAAATTGAGCAATTCTATAAAAATAAAAATTGGCCGGACAGCAACAGTATTACATAACCATTCTAAATATAAATTCAAACGTCTTGTGTAAAGCTATTCATCATGACGGTAAAGTAATATAGCAATCTATTGTCATGTCATACTGAACGCTGGCAACACACCATAATATATGTTATCTAAGTTGCCAATAAATACTAAACTGTGTAATGACGAGTCAAGCAGTCTGTTACTATCATTACACTTATCATTACTCAATAAAAATATTCTTTATTTCATTGTCCTTTGTGTTTGCTTGAGCTTTGCTATTGAATACAAAAGCGTTTGTCAGAAGATGTTTACATTATCTGAAATATCGATGACGAATCTGAACGTAATATTAGCTTATTTTTATTAATCCACTCTTACGACATCAATGGGATGAATAGGGATCGCGAGACCACACATATGACAACGCACACATGGACGGATGGTCACCTCAAGAACAAAACGGATAATATAACCTATGGTACTTTAAAAAAATAAGGAAGGTAGAATGATACACGCAAATGGAATATAACCTTGTTAGGGGTATAAGTGCCGATAAATTATAGAGTAAGTAGTCTATTGTGTGTATTTTTTTATGTTAATTGAGAAAAGTTTGCGAAATCAAGGCCGGCTTTCAATGCGCTCATGTATAGATACATTATGTTGTAATGATGGGGAATTACCGTCCATCAACTATTAAGTGATAAAAGGTACAATACTTCTTACAAGATGTATACTGGTTTACGAATTATTAACAAATGTGGAGGTCGCAGGTACACACATTTGAATCAATTTAATATTGAATTTTTTCTTAGATCATTTTTCACGAACGAACCTAGGAAGGTACATTTTTAACCTGTTAATTGACCTTAAAAAGGCGATTTCTATATTAACAATATATCCTGTGTCACGGAGGACTTGACAAACAATTTTTTTTATCACATTTGTGATGCAAGAAATAATCTTATTAGATGTCAAGTGTGAGACAGCTCTCACGGAACCTAACTAATATATATCCTTTGTCACGAGGGAGATATATGAAACGGACATAAAAAACACCCAGATTCAGAATAAAAATTCGTAGAAAGAAAATGTGAGGTTCTCATGAGAGGTTCCAACTCATAATACAGCGCAGTGGAAACCTCTTAAACCAATATATACTCCGTGTAGTTTTTCAAGCCTTCAATGTGTCACCATTCAAAATTTATTTTTTTACGTGTGGAGAGCCCCCCGGGCCTTCACCCCACCAGGGTTTGCGGTGTGTTGGAATCGAACCGACTAAAACCACACGGTGTGCCACTCTACGCCTGAGATGGGAGGGATCCAGGATCCGCTTTCTTACGCCATCCGGGTGTCACCATTCACCAAGCGTGACCTTTTGTGACCCATTCAGAGGAGACGGAAAGCATCTTCTCTGAATTGGTCACAAACTATACGCACGTTCTCGTAAATGGTTTAAGTAGTAATAAACATACTACGGACACAATTTTGAAATTTTCGCCGAGCCCAGGTTATTGACATTCAAGAATAAAATAAAAAACCTATTTGATGGCTTTCTCTTCACCTTGATATTGACTTTGAGAGTTAAGTTTGAAAATCAAGTTAATTTTGCATATAACAAGCGATTATCGAGGTTCGTTGATTACTGTAGAAACATCGCAATTGGAGAGTGAAAGCTCTACAAACTAGAAAATGCGCGATCTATGCTTTTTTGCATAATATACGGCCCTTATTGATTGGCGTGTTTGTATAGTGGTCAGTGACCCTGAATGCTTAAGCTAGAGGTCGTGAGTTTAATTCCCACGGAATAGAAATGACTGTGGAACAAAATCATTGGTAAAGAATAGTTTCAGCTTGTGTCAAAACAAAGATACTCAGATTAAGATGACGCTTATAAAAATCTTTTTTTTTATGGAATAGGCGGCAAACTAGCAGACGTATCGCCTGATGGTAATTGACTACCGCCGCCCATGGACACCCGTAACACCAGAGGCATCACAAGTGCGTTGCCGGCCTTGGGGGATGGGAAGGGGGATGAGGGGAAGGGTTGGATTATGGGCCTCCGGTATCCTCACTGTTTCCGTGAAACACAGCGCAGGCGCTGTGTCACACCGCGAGCCGGCCCATGCATGCTGAAGCGTGGCTCTCCCACGGTAAATCTATACTTGATTGAAGATTTCAGTATAAACATCTTTCTGAATTAGTCTAAAATCATAAATATTAAAATCATAAATACTAGTAAATGTACACATGTATTTTATTTATTCCTTCTTCTCGTCCATGATTATAGAATGGTTTTTATTTTTTTACATTTGAAAATGAAGTTCTAATTTTGCTATTTTACATTGATCTTACATTCTTAAACAAACGATAAGCGCCTGATAACCGTAGCTCGGTTATCAGGCGCTTATTGTTTCTTAAATATTATTTTTTGAGTTAGTTTCCTTAAAATGAAAACCACATCATACAAGAATACAGACAACCCTCTGTGCAGGGGATGCATGGAGGCAGAATTGTGGTAGATCAACGGGCGGACATCCTCCAATCAACATCACTCCTAGAAACACGTAGTGACCTGAAAAGACTGCCGAACTTCTGTAACTAGGATGGTTGGAGTAGGAAGATGACAAACCGACGAATAACGGCTTAATCAAGAGGCAAAGTGCGGAAATATGCAAAACAAATAAAAAATTATACAAGAGTTGCTAGTTTAAAGGTATTAGATGTATACAAAAACTGTAAAATCTGTGTTTTTTAAAAGATTACTCATAGAATTTCTTGCCGGTTCTTCTTATTAAAAATGACTTTTAGACTAGAGACATTAATACAACGTTAATGTAAGCATGTGAAGGACACGCACTTTCGAAACGTTGTACTAATGTCCTTCTTCCACCTTCACTTTTTTCTTTTTTAAAAACGAAAACTCTCGCATTCCCGCTCCCCTCAGGACATCAATTTGTAGATAACACAATGTGTTGTCCTATGTGAGATTTGAATTCGCAACACTTGGCACAGTAGAAAGTGGAGTGGCGACCGTGTAAGCTATCAGGCCAACCGTGCGGCTTATCTTAGCTTAGTTTCGCAAAATCTCGGAGTGAGAGCCAGTTTGGACTTCGCTTGTCTGACTCATACGGTCTGTTACCCATTAAAATGCAAAAACTTACATATAAACATATTTTATCTGACGGAGTGAATCGTAAAAATTTCGTAATACTCATTTTTACAGGTATTCTAGGATATGCATGCTAATGAATAAAACAATAGGTAGGCACACAACGATGCAACGTTTTCACAACATGCAATGTCATATCAAGTTTTTCAGTTTAATGCAATCATTTAACAAGCTTTAATTGCGAATGAAACCCGATTTTCGACACGCAAATACGGCAACCTTTTCATAAAAACGTTTACCTACATCTAATTGAAATAGACAAAACAAAGTAAAGACGATAAAAATAAAAGTTTTTTGAAATAGGAATTATGTAATTATTTTAAAAATGGAATTCAGAGATTTGCCATTGCTCACGGAGCCTCGCAACACGTGTCAAGGACACGAGCTGCAAGAAAAAAAGTTTAACAAAACCCATAGACAACATACTATTACTTTTCGTAAAAGTAAGTACTTTTCGTTTTCTCAAAGGGCATGTTGTTCTGTGTTTTGTAATAGTTTTACAATCGAAGTTAATAATATTGTAGACAACTTGGGTCGAGGTCAAATGAACCTTCAAAGATGGTCTGCAAACTTTAACTTAGTATAAACGATATGTGCAAGTTCAAAAGTACTGTTGGATAGAGAAGCGTTTAATATATTACAATTTTATTATAGAAAATTAGTCTATGGTTTATGGTTACAGGATTTAATTCGATATCTTTCTCTATCCTTTATATCTTTCTACCAAAAATCTTAGTTAAAGAAATATAGTTTTAATTTTTACTTAAACAACAACCCATAATGTCCCACTGCTGGGCTCGGGTCTCCTCTCAGGAGAGGGTTAAGGCCATACGTCCCCACGCTGGCCAAGTGCGGGTTGGGGACTGGCAAGAATACGTTGTGGCTACGTAAATCTTGCCGTTGGATGTTTTTAAGCCGCCCGAAGGCCTCCAACTAAGCTTCACGACTGTTATCGTATGATAAGAACCGGGACCGACTGCTTAACGTGACTTCCGAATCACGGAGACGCTCATGGTAACATGCCACCAGCGGTCATCCATCCAGGTACTGACCGCGCCATCGTTGCTTACCCTCGATGATTGTTTCTAATCACCGAGTGCAACTGGGCTATGAGCGCCTAATTTTTACTTATATAATATTAAAGAGTTTTATTTGATTACGATAATAAGAATGCTATTAAAAATACTTACATATGACAACTCTGTGCACCTACGTGACAAGAATTCTACACCACCAAAAGGATTTCCTGACCGCCGATGTATGCATATAAAATTGCGTAATGTTTTTATAAATAAATCAAAACCGCTCAATATTACCCAACATGCCAATATGAGCCAAAAACATTTTAAAAAACAACAATAAGTAATATTTTAATGTATTTTGTGCTTTATCCAGGTCCTTTGATACACGTGATATTTATTTCTCAACGAACCTGTTTTACCAGTTCCAGATAAGTTTCGCATAGCTTGTCTGACACGATTGACGTCTCTTCCATATACACATTGTGACAAACCATCTGTCAGGTAAGCTTTCCGGAACTATATTTACCCGCGAAACAGGGCCCAAGTTTGCTAATTATAAAGCTGAAGTTGTTAATCAATTAATGCAAACATTAATGTGTGTGACTGTACACAATAGATGCGGTTGGCCGCACGCCATTAGATATTTTGACACGGTGTTGTCAATTAGATTTGTTGCCGAAAATGTATTTATCAACTCTTTAAGTTAAAATGTACATTTTATTAATTTTTATTTCGATACATTGCAGTCGTGTTCAGTATTTTTACCTCACTGCGGCGAAGCTAAAAGGAAGGGTAATGTTTTTGCCAGTCTACGTATGTTTGTTTGTTTCACCGTAGCACCTTAATTACTAAATCAATTGTAATGACCGAGGTGTCAATAAATTCCTGGGTGGATGACACAGCCATAGGCTATATACATTATATTAAAAGTTTTTACGTAGTCAAGTTATACTTACTAAAATTCTCCTTCACGAAGGAAAGTAACAACAAGCTAAAATTGAAAAACCCCTACGCAAGCACTTATCGGGTAATCATACGCCAAAAATGCCTTACAGGATTATGGAAAAGAGCTGATACTCTTACACTGCTGGACCGATATTAACCAAACATACCCTTGTAAACATTTTTCGGCCTTTTCTCTTAAAAAAAAACCTGGAGAACTATGAGAAAGTTTTTTCTGAAAAAGTTCGAAAATTTTCCACAAGGGTAGCTAAGAACTACCGCAAGGAAACTAGTTTTCAAATAAAAAAAAACGCATCGAAACCGATCCACCCGTTTGAGAGCTACGATACACACAACACAGACATCGAAGTCAAACTTATAACACCCCTCTTTTTGCGTAGGGGGCCACTCCTTAGAAAGGCCTTTGGCCTACTATTTAACATGTATTATCTAAATTAAGACGGAGCAATTGTAGATTGGTCAATATTCTGTGCGAGAGAGAAATAAACATTATTTTATTATTTATTATTTTTATTTTTACTACTCTCCGCTGGTTAGACGGCTTAATATGTATATATGTATTGCTTTCAAGATTCCCTTTTTGGCAGTGATATTGTCCTGTATAGTGTGTGTTAGTCACCTGTTTCGATGCCCTTGAGATGCTTAGGGGTAGTGACTCTCTGATTCTTAATCCCCCACAACACCGAAAGAGTCTTGACAACGCTGTATAATGAGCCCTTGAGTAATAATAATAATAATAATAATAATAACTAATAATAAATATTTCAAACATCTAACATACAACGCCATTAAGTCCAAAACTAAGCAAAGCTTGTATTGTGGGTACTAGAAAACTGATATAATTTCATATTTACTTTTTTTGTAAATAACTACATACATATATACAAAACTCCGAAACAAATATCTGCAGATCTTACAAAATATTTGATTCGACTCAGGAATCGACCACGAGACCTTAAGCACAGCAGTCGCGTACCACTGCACCACCGAGGCCATCGATAATTATATATATTTTCATACAAACGTGTAAATTGTATATTATTTGAACTAAATTTTATTAACGAATTGCTTACTCAGTTACATAAGCCTTTTGACGAGACTATTTTGTAATTTTTGATATTCTTTTCTCATGGAAATTTGACCGAGTTTCAGATGTACATTTTGAGGCTGTAATTTCAAAGGCTTGGAACGGAGTCGTTTAGTCCAATCCGATTTGATCCAATTTCTGGCAACGCTAGTGTACATGTGAACGAAACAGAAGAAGCAAAGAATTCGGCATTCAAACAATTTATAGTATTTCTGCTTCAATTCATTAAAAATTTTCTCCGAAATGGTAATTCACTTGTAACGATATAAATAGGGTAACGCACGTTGGAACTCGTACATCAAATGATGTGCGAGTTCCAACATGCGATTTCACACTTTACAAATATATTTACGGAATAACATATATTTGTAAAATGGTGGTGTCGTGTAGTAGTATAAAATCGCTGATAATGCAAACTGGTAACAATTATTTCAGTACACTGAAAACTAACTATAATGGAGAAGTCTCTACTGGTCTCCCCAGTATTTTATGTATGACCCTGCCAAAACGAATCTACTCTGCCTGAAAGCGTTAGAAGAATGCAAGAGTGGTGGTCACCATACTCATTGCGAATGCAGACAATGTAACCATTCAGCATGATAATGGCCTAGTGATACTTCAGCATCATTGGGCCTCTGGTCTCGCACTCAGCAACGAAACAAGACAGCATGAACGCTGTCATTTTACGTTGATCTTCTGAGTAAGGGTAGTACCGCTCCTGTGGAGCCGGCCCGTTCGTGCTGAATTAAATACGCCTCTACTACTTTTGATGAATGATACACATGCTTTTGTTGCACGCCATTTGATTCGATCCTCGGCTCCTCGTATCTATCTCCTGCCAAACATCTTGCGCAAATTATTAAGAATTTTTCATCTTACACAGTATAACAGCACATATTGTACAATGGCCGAACCTCTCAGAAACATCTCAATAGGCCGTAATAGTGTGGGTCAACAACTTTCATTGTCTGCATTCGCAATGAGTATTGTGACCACTCTTGGATTCTGCTCATGCTTAAAATCAGGCAGATTAGAGTCACTTTGGCAAATTAATACATAAGAACAATATAATGACAATAAAAATCATTAAAAGATGCTATCTATATACAAAACCTAGTCCCAAAAGGCCGTGTTTCTAATCTCAGACGAATTTGACGAAATGATACAGATATTCATCATAATATTATGACATTTATAACGAAATAAAACCATTATTATGAATTGAATGAAATGAATTTAATTAGTTTGGCTCATAGCCGGCGGATTTAATAAATTTTAATTCACACGTCCTGTTAAGTCAAGTGGAGTTTATTCATTATGAAAAGACATGAATGATTGCACTCGCGTTAGAGTGAGAAGCAGGCTACCTAAAAATAATAACAATATGCCTACACTTAAAAGTATTTTAACTATGCAGGTTTTACCATTTACAATAATCTATACTTATATTATACTTTAAATTTAAAAATAGCTCTGTCTGTTTGCCTGTTACGCTTTCGGGGCTAATGCGCTGCACCCATTTCAATGAAATTAGGAATGGAGACAGTTTGATTCTTGATGAAGGACATAGGCTACTCTTTACCGCAATAATCGACATACATCCGGACGTACAAAAACTTAAATAACAACTTCACATACACGCCAGTCTGATCTCAAATAAAGCACTCCAGTAACTAAACTGATAAAAAAAACATATATTTTTATATGTAAAGTACACATGGTGCAGATACATTATACCCAGACACAAAACAAATTGTTTTTCCTGAGTTTGAATCGACGCACAGGTTGTGCGTCTTTTTTAGCAGCACTGCAAACCACTAAACCGAAAGGTCCGTAAATCAGGCATTACGAGATGGAACATCGTAAAATATATCTACGACTAAAATACGACATCTACTTACAGTATTACACATATTAACGCGACTTTATGTGCTGTAATAGGCTTAAAAATTAAATACATTTAATCACTTTCGAGAACCACATTAACATGCCACTACACCGGAGAACTGCCAGAAGTCTGTATTGACGAAACCGAGATGGCTTTTGGACAGCTAAAAAAAAAGCGGAAAAGACCCTGGACCATGGCGTTACTACCGAACTGTTGAAGGCTGGAGGCCTGTACTGAGGGACCTCCAAAAGCTCTTCATCGCTGTTCTGTTCGAGCGGAAAACTTCAGAGGCGTGGAGTAGGAGTGTGGTCGTCTTGTTTTTCAAAGGACAATAAAACAATGTTGAAGAACTATCCGTCCTTTTCCCTTCTAAGCCACGTCTACAAACTGGTTTCAAGAGTCATCACAAGCCGTCTTGCGCGAAGACTCGATGAATTCCAATCACCGGAGCAAGGTGGGCGGCAGATTATACAGAAGACCGAAAAGTATAATCAGCCCCCGTGTCTAGCATTCGTGGACTATGAGAAGGCCTTTGACGATCGAGATCTGGTCTATTCTGGAGTTTCTGCAGCGTTGCCAAGTGGATTCATCCAAGTATTGAGATGTATCTACAAAGTAGCCACTATATCCGTTCAAGTACAGAATCAGCATACAAGACCCATACCATTGCATCGAGGAATGAGACAAAGGGACGTTATATCCCTGAAATTGTTCACTAATGCAATGGAGGACTTGTTCAAGACGCTGCACTGGAAACGGCGTGGCATCAACATGAACGGCGAATACATCTCTCACGTGCGATTTACAGACAACATCGTCATCATGGCAGAGACACTGCAGGACCTTAAAGATGCTTAACGACCTGGCTGACTCTTCACACAGGCCAGGTGGAGTGATGATTTGCGCACGACGGCTGGCAGGAGCTGGATGCGAGAAACCGAGGATGGAACTAAGTGGCGTGCAATTGGAGAGGCATATGTCCAGCAATGGACTGCGATGGGCTGATGATGATGATGATGAAGCATTTTCGGCCGACGTAAGAAAAAATGAGGGCGTTTTCAATTTGAATGTATGTATTTCTTTTTTGTTTGTTACCGCAGATTTTTTTATTATAACTTACGAAATTAATTTACAATCTTACTTACATAAATAATCTCTTAGATTATTGCGAATATCACATTTTTGCTTCCGATTTACATGTACTAGATACGAATGGGACAACACTCAGTGTTAATCAATAAATTGTTGTTTCGAATCTGGGTGTTCTATGTATACATTATGCCCCATCCAGACTCTCGGGACATGTTTGTCTATGAAATCCCCCTTGGCAGAGGATATATTCCTAGTGCGTCAGTTGTCTGAAAAAACTGTTAAGAACTTCAGGACACTTGATATTGAGCTGGACTATTTCTTAAAACGATATTGAGAGAAAAAAAACTAGGCCAATTGCGAGTCGGACTCGTGCATCGAGGAACTGGTACAAATCTGTAGGTTTATTATACGAAGTTACAAAAAAAAATTGCTTTTCGCAATTTTCCCTATAAGACGTTGCTTCGTAACAAATTTCAAGATTCTGAGTTCACAGGAACCACCTTGCACGTTTTTTTCCCTTACGAGTATCGAAAATTTGTAGCATAAACGGCTGTATCTTTTGTTTGCGTTGCCTTAGGTTTGATTTTTTGTTTTACAATAGACCTAAATATTCAATGTGAATTTCAGCTTAATACCTTCACGCGTTCCTGAAGAAAAAGGTCTTCACATACAGACAGATGGACAGCAAAGTGATTCTACAAGGGTTCCGTTTTTACCTTTTGAGGAACGGTACCCTAAAAATAAAATATTTCCAACATCTTTTTTGCTAAAGAAGTGATTATTATCTGTTGCTAATCTAAGGCTACCGCTATTGGCAACATACCACTGCTTCCCAAGTCATTATTATAAACATTAATAAGTTTTTTAATCATACTAAACAAAGCAAAGGAAATCTCAGCACAACACTGTGACGAAAATTAATTAATAAAGCCCTATAACGAATTTCATAAACTTGAAGATAATTTTTCATGGACATTGTACGTAAGATGTTTGCTGTATCATTTCCAAGGGAACCCAAGGTCGTTTTTATCCTATTCTAGTTTTTGCACGCAGTAACGTTCGTGTTAATGCAAACTTAAATTCGCTTTATTCTGATCTTAGATTACTTCTGTTTAAAAGATAATTGGCAAGGTATTAAAGTGTTTTTTTTAATATATGGCCCTGCAAAAATAACTTTACTCTACCTGATGGAAAGCATAAGCAGAATCCAAGAGTGGTGGTCACCGTCTCATTGCGAATGAAGACAATGCAACAATACAGCATGGTGACCCACACCATGGCGGCCCAGTGATGCTTCTGCAACAGGACAGCACGAACGCTGTCATTTTACGTTGATTTTCTGTGCGAAGTAGTGCTCAACACAGCCAAAGAAGTTTTATGACGTCAGCGTCACCCACATGGTGACGCGATGACGCAAACTCATTAGATTTTCTCCTTCCAAAAAGTGCTCAACGCGGCTAAAGTAGTATTCACTTCAAAAAACGCGGTTCTCGAGTTTTGCGCTTAGCAACACTTTGGCGATTCATTTTTATTTATTAAGATAAATTATATTTCGACACAGAATAACTGATTATTCTCATAATAACATAGATCACTACACGATCCGTTAACTAGATACAGCCTGTTAATCAAACTGTTGATCATAATTTGATCGTTTAGTATCGGAACGGAGTCGTTTAGTCCAATCAGATTTGATCCAATTTCTGACAATGCTATTGTACATACGAACGTCACAGAAGAAGTAAAGAATTTTGGCTGCATTCTCACAATTAATAGTGTTTCTGCTTACAAGTAAACAAATACAAGAAACTTGACCTTTGACCTTGTGAACTGTTATGAAGACGTCGCGAAATCTCTCCGAAAGCACTCAAATTTCTACATGTAAGCAAACACGTAACCTTAGGCATAATAATTACTTACTGTTAAAAACAAGTTCGTTCCTCAGATCCGCTAGAGGAGAGTGAAACGAATCATCGATTACTAAATCAATTTAATCGGTTGCTTTCACCCTCTACGGAATTTCAAATAAACTAACAATCGTTTGTGGAATTTTTGATCATTACTAATATGTTTCAATATTAACTTTGTTTATCGATTGTTTCAAATCATATTGTTGATATTATGATGTCAATATATATATGAAATCACACCTATTTCCCAAGGGGGTTAGGCAGAGGGAAGCTAAGGCTTTCCCCCAGACAGAGTCTATATAGGCGCGGCGTCAATCCTGAGGGGACCTGAAATAACATGGTCCAGGTCTTCCCCAGAGCAGAGATTTTGATTTTCAAGGACTTTTTCTGCCTCTGGATTGGGTTATTGAACGTGAGTTTGACATGTTTTACTCCAACCATCTAAGATTATACCAGAAGCTTAGTAGCCTTTACAGGTTACTACATGTTTCCGGGAGTGCTGTTGACTGGAGGATGTCTGCCCATAGATCTGCCACACTCCTGCATCTGTGGCGTTTCTTCTGCCTCCACATGCATTCCCTGCACAGAGGGCTGTCTTTGCTAATCCTGTATCACATTACAACAATTTTGCAACATGGCTGCTGCACCACCTGAGGATCTCACTATTCCGTCAAATTGTTAAATAAATAATAATTTAATAATAATTTCATGATAATAATAATTTAATCAAGTAATGATTACTTTGTGTCCAGAACACATTAGTTCCTAAAATAGCTTATACTGCAATTTCTAGAATTTATCTAAAGCTAGTTGTTCCCTGCCACGCTTTGCTGTAATATATTGTGGTTTGATTAATAAGAAATTAATAAAAAGCAAATAAAAGAAGTTCTGAATTTTTGATGCGTACACAAACCAACCTTGCCTATCATGGGTTCTCAGTAGTGTCGTGTGTATTATTTAACTATTAATAATATTTATGTGTTTACAAAAAAGGTATACAAATACACCCGCAGTACAAGCTCGGTTTAAGATGTTTTTTTTCTTTTGTTATGTTTTCTCTGTTAATGCACTTATCCTCTTGATTAGGCCGTTGTACGTGGGTTTGTCATCTTCTTACTTCAACCATCCTAGATCATCCCAGAAGCTCAACAGCCTTATCAAGTCACTAATCCATGAGGTAGAAAATCGTCTAATTGACACACCCTAATTAGCTTAAATTTTACGTTAGTTGATCTGTATGTATGAGACTTTTATAAGCCTGTTTTTTTAAAACTATATTTATCTAGTATCCATCATATAGCGTATGCAGATCCTCAAGATAATTGACTTGGATTCAGTATAGCCGTAACAAAGTAACACAAGTGATCGAATGGGTAATTATTTTCAACTGTAAGTCAATAGAATAATTAGTCACAGTCTGCAGTAACCATGACTTGACAATCACACATTAACCGTTAACGTAAACTTTTCGAAACCTACAATTTGTTTACAATTCATGAGAATTTATTTACGAAAGTCGAGTTAAGCTGCATGATGCTATTTCCAATGTTAATTTCTTAACATATTGGCATCGTTCACAAATTTAACAAACTAAATGTTGTTAAAGACCAATTATATCCCTTATATATCAATTATGATGTGGCAAAGGTTGTATGTAAGAATGATAATTACACTATAGTTAAACAAAGATGTGCGTGTGGTGGTGGATTAAGAATACAAAGTATCAACACACCTATTCATTCCCTGGATGTCGTAAGAGGCGACTGGAGCAAACTGTGCTTGACACCAGCACTTCAAAGAGAAGGCAAACTTGAAACCAACCTGTCTGGCCAGCTTGGTACAGTAGGCCAAAACCTCGTTTCTAAGCAAAACTCTAGCTGTAGATTGTTAACAGCTGTTGTTTACGTGTAAAAACTCCACGGGCCGTCATCCCACCGAGGTTTGCGGCGGGCGGTGTGTCGGAATCGCACCGACTAAAACCACACGGTGTGCCAATTTGCGACTGAGACGGGAGGGGTCCGGGTACTGCTGTTAACACATCTGGACCCGTCCCAGTGTTGAAATTAACTCTTTCTTTTTTTTTTACGTGGTTGAGTGCCTTTACGCACTTCGCTCCCCCCCCGCGGGGACAGGGGGTTCGCTTTGTGTGGGACTCCTGACTGATTCCAGCCAGACGACCCACTAAACCACCACGGTGTGCCACTCTGCGCCTGACACGGGAGTGATCCGGGAACCGCTTTCTTACGCCATCCGGAGTGTTGAAATTAACTCTTTATCAACCCGTTTGGGTTTGCCAGGGTGGTATGGCAGTCAACACCTCCTTTCTAAAGAGATTCCTATGTCCAGTAGTAAAATAATGAAAATAATAAAACAAACTTAAATCTATATAAATCAAAATGAACCGTCTTAATGTATGTACGCGCATAACTTCGGATTGGCTGCACTGAATTGGATAATTCATTTTTATATGTTCGTTATTGTTAGGAGAAGGTTTGTGTAAAAAAAAAGATAACCGGAAAAGTATTTTTTTTTGTCCGCGGCTGTGCACTGTCTGTCCATTATTACAACAAGTTTTTCAGAAATCTAGAAAATAACTAAGAAAGAAAAATGTGGCGGTATGATGTTTAACGGATCAGTCAGTATTTAATCGTTTTCGTGAGAGAGTCTGTAGTTAAGCAGTTCTGTTGTGCATTAGGTCGCCGCAGACGAAACTCTCCCCATCTACTAATCCTAGGGGAGGTACTGAAAGGTGGCCACGGTCTTGTGCCTTGTCCGTTCCGATCTGCTAATAATAACATACTTCAACCGGAAGAAAATAAAACACAACTCACATTAATATGCTCATTAAAACCAAGTGTTAAAATTTCCATAAACATGAATATTATACATATAATTTCATTACTATTGTGTAACACGACGATCGATAATGACTTTTGAAAGCCTTCATTCCGTGAAGCTGTTTGTGAAAAGTTAACAATGATGAATACAAGCGAAAATAAATAATTCAAAAATCCCCTATACAAGCACTTAATCGAGTATGTATACGCCAAAATTCCTTAAATCGGAAAAGAGCTGACACTCTTACACTGCTGGACCAATATTAACCAAACATATCTAAGAACCATCACAAGGAAAAAGGCTTTTAAATAAAAAAAACCGCATCGAAATGATGTGTTAGATGTCCGAAATATTTAACTGCCTCGGTGGCGCAGTGGTAGAGTATGCGACTGCTGTGCTCATGCACTCAATGGACCTCATGGTCTCGGGTTCGATTCCTGAGTCGGACCAAATGATTGTATGATCTGCAAATATTTCTTTCGTAATTTGGGTGTTTTCTATGCATAATATGTATGTATTTACAAAAAAAAAGTATATATGTATTAATATCAGTTGTCTAGTACCCACAAGCTCGGCTTAGTTTGGGACTAGATGGCATTGTGTGTTAAAATGTCCGAAAATATTTATTTATTTGATCGTGGAAGAGCCACGCTTCGGCATGCATGGGCCGGCTCGACCGGAGTGATACCGCGGCCTCACAGAAAACCGGTATGAAACAGTGCCTGCACTGTGTTTCACCGACTGGGTGAGGATATCGGAGGCCCATATTCCAACCATTCCCATCATCCTCCTCATCCTCCCCATCCCCCAAGGCCGGCAGTGCACTTATGACAATTCTGGTGTTATATGGTGGCGACGGTCTTCGCTCACCATCAGGCGATACGTCTGTTCGTTTGCCCCAAATTCCATAAAAAAATCTTTATTATAAAGATCATAACAGATTTTGATTTTTTGAGTGCTAAGTTTGAGTATCTATCTATTTATAAATTCATGAAGAACTTTATACCACTTTTTACGAAAATTATGCGAACGGAGGAGTATCATATTTTGGTGAACCACATAATGGCGGCCAATTGAGATGTCGTTTCATTAGGTTTCCGGCTTCGTACTCACCAACGAAGCATGACAGCACGAATGCTATCACTTTAGGTTGGTCTTTTGTGAAAGGGTAGTACCGCCCTGATCGAACGAAACCGTTCGTGCTGAAACCAGCGTCACTATAGCAGAAAAGCGATTCTCTAAGCCTTTTTTCTTAAAATAGTTTGGGGCCGCTTTTAAATTTACTACCAAAGTTATACGTTATTTTTGACTGCCTCTGTGGCGTAGTGGTAGCGAATGCGACTGCTGTGGAAGAGGTCTCGGGTTCGATTCCTGAGTCGGACCAAATGTTTGTATGATCTGCAAATGTTTGTCTCGGAGTTTGGGTGTTTTCTATGTATAATATGTATGTATTTACAAAAAAAAGTATATAAGTATTAATATCAGTTGCCTAGTACCCATAGTACAAGCTCTGCTTAGTTTGGGACTAGTTGGTGTTGTGTGTTAAAATGTCTGAACATACGTTATACTACAGGTGTTCGTATGATAAATAGGACCGAAGGTTCATGTAGTATCTGAAACACAAAGTGGTCTTAATATATTAAGAATGGTCACCCATCCAGACAGCAACTTTGCAAAGATTTATGGGTTATACTCGGTGATCACTGAGACACGAGATTGCCACTGTAATGTGGGTCACCATACTGCGTTGTCTATATTCACATGGAAGATAAAGGTCACCACTCTTAAATTCTACTTATGTTTTCCATCAGGCAGAGTGGAGTCATTTTAGCAGCTAAAACATAAAAAAGCATGTTCCGTCTTATATTATAAAAATTTAAAACCATGTCGTTCGCAAATTTGTACATTACCTAACTATTACATAATTCACGATTGGATGGCAATTTTTCGTATTAATATCTTCATGAGAACATTACATAGAATCAATAATTATGCAGTCAATAAAGTCTTATATTAATGTTATCTATTGCATAATTATACAACAGATAATGAATATACGTCTAATGACCTGTGCGATGTTGCTAGAGTATGTAATTAATTTTTCAATAATTAATGAAAAAAGTATGTATAAATATTTTTGGCTATGGTAACGATTGAAAGCTTTTAACGTTTTAATTGAGCTTTGAAATATTTTTGAGTATATTTTTTAATTGATGATATATAGTTCATTTTGCGTTCTCTGATGTCCATAAGGAGATGGATTAAGAATATGGTATGTCTAATAGCCCTTTTGACCCGTGGGTATTGTAAGCGTCCACTAAGGGAGCAAACCTCACAGAAAACCGGTGTGAAACAAAGCTTACGTTGTGTTGCACCGAGTGAGTGAGGATACCGGAGGCCCATACACCAACCCCTCCCCATCCCCCTCCCCATCCCCCAAAGGCCGGAACGCACTTGTGACGCCGCTGGTGTTGCGGGTGTCTATGGGCGGTGGTAATCGTTTACAGTCAGGCGATACGTGTGCTCGTTTGACCCGTATTCTATTAAAAAGAAAACTAAAACGGAGGCATGATAGCCTGTCGACTTGAGGAAAGTTGCTGGCGGTGGATGGATGCGGACTACCCAGGACCAGGATGGTTAGCGCTCTTTGGGGGAGGCCGTCGTTCAGGAGTGGACGGCAATAGGCTGAAGTACGTAGGACAAAAACAACAATATATAGAAACAAAACCTATTACACACTATATGGTCAGCGTCATATAGTAGGCCAAACCCTAGTTTTTAGGAGGATCATGCCTAGGAGTGGACAATTGAAGGTCGCTGTTGTGGTTACCTTTATGTTCGATTGAACATTACACCACAAAAAATATTACTTAGTCTCTCCACTTTTACTAATATTCATACTAACCTCTCTGTCGAAAGCTCGACAAATTTATAAGGTAAGTGACTATGTATGCAATTGTACAATTAACATATTATTTATTATATTTAATTGCGTACCTTAAATTTAAATTGCCCTCGATTACGTCTACGCCCTTTGCGTTGATTAAAATTGTTTGACCTCAAATTAAGTAGAGATTTCAATTTATCTATGTATTGTATAACATCTCACCATATGTCTCCTAAGGTGTACAGTGCTCTGCTACTCTTTTTACACGACTGCGAAAGAAGGATGGTTATGTTTTTTGAGTGTATGCAAATATATTTGCTTGGCACGCCCTAGAGCCTAAACGGCTTGACGTAATTTTATGTGACTGATGTCAATAGATTCGTCTTAGACGTGGGAGTGATACTGGGTAACCAAATAAAAAAAAACAAAATTAAGGATTTTTGGCTCCAAAAGAGAATCTCAAAAAAAAGTTTTTTCAAAATACATTGAGTGTGGTATCAAAATGAAGAATTTTTAACAATGATTACAAATATATATATAACTTAAATGTTTTATTTAATAAAAACTGAATTTAATACAGATTACAGATATTGACGCAGTCGGCTTTTTGATAACTTTACTCGTTTATATTTTTATTCCACTTTATTATTATTTTTTTAGAACCACAAAGACAGCTTTTGTTATTCATATATTTCGTTATAATCCGCAAAGTTAGTAGAGTCATTCATTCAGTCATTGTATCGATATCGCAGCTACCTTCTATCGGCGGCTCTAATATGAAAGCCTGAAGTATGAAAGAGCCTTCAGTCCAGGTTGTCATGAATATCTATAGCAATCGTTATTGAGAAGTCGGAGTCCTCAAATATACTGACAAGATAGAATAGATAGAATGCAGTTCGCCATCGGGGTTGCGGAGGTCTGCCATTCGCTCCGTGGAAAAATTTATGTTGAGGTAATACAGGTTGAACTAGTCGCCGACCTTAAATAATATTGGGAATATGTTGTTGTTCTCCTCCTAGCCGATTACGGCTACGGCGGCCAGTCTCAACGGAGACCCGCCAACTACGCAGGAGATATTATAGTGCACAAGTGTGTGCGCAAACACAGGTGCACTCTCTATTCCCTCTCTCTCATAATCGGATGGGACGGTTAACCTACACGATCAGGGAGAGATCAGGTGCAGTACCGACAGTTTAGCGTGCTCTTCGAGGCATGCGTTTCAGACCCTAACTTCCAAACTCCGGACTGTTATTAAATAATTATATAATCAGAAAAACTTAATAACACTTTTGGTTCGACCTGGGATTTAAACCCGAGACCTCTTGATTGGCAGTCGCATACTTCAACCGCTAGACCAACGAGGCAATAATAAAGGCTAGGAAGAATCAAAATTGCAGCATAATAGTTGAGGATAACTTTTCCTCAGCTATATGATCTGATCATAGCCGCTCAAAGCCGCTCTGAACAGTTGCACTCGGTGATTAGAAACAATCACCGAGTGTAGTTAAGTAGTCGGTCCCCGTTGTTATCATACGATAACAGTCATGAAGCTTAGTTGGAGGCCTTTGGGTGGCTTGAAAACATCCAACGGTGAGATTACGTAGCCACAACTTTGTCTTGCCAGTCCCCAACCCGCACTTGGCTAGCGTGGGGACGTATGGCCTTAACCCTTTCCTGAGAGGAGACCCGAGCCCAGCAGTGGGACATTATGGGTTGTTGATGATGATCTGATCAACAGTCTGTAGAAAATTCAATTGCAAGATTAGTCCGATGATACATACCAAGTTAAATAAAAGCTCGTAGAAAATGAAAGCGAACATTGCTTGTTAACTGTCAAATACACACAGTCTCAATATTAAGTATCGGCATATTATATAATGGTATAGTAATATTTTCTATTCAATAGATGAGATAGCGCTATCTGTTTTATAACAGATGATAATTTATATATTTTAAATTACTCCATTACTAAGAGATATTATTTTCGATAACGCCATAATAAAGCTAAAGTTTGTTTGTTTATCGACACTTGAACGCGAATTGATCCCGTAATGTTTCGGTCTTCTTACTTAATACCTAAATAATGGTATGAGCCATGTATAGAGCTATTCTGTTCGGATTATGTTATGATGTCTGAAAATTTTGGACACCAAGAACGCTAGATTAGCAAAGTAAATAGTGTTTAACAAATAATCTAATGCTTCATAAAAGGAATAACTAAAAATGAATTGTGTATTACAATTTAATGAATAAATAAAAATAAAATAAATAAATATTTTGGACATTTAACACACAACGCCGTCTAGTCCCAAACTAAGCAGAGTTTGTATTATGGGTACTAGACAATTGATATGAATATATCCTTTTTTTTCATATATATTTATGTATCATCTAAGATACATACACATTATACATAAAAAACACCCAAACCCCGAAACAAATATTTGCAGAACAAGGCTGGTGACATTCCCTATTCTTAATCTGCCATCGTATGTATTTTAGACTGCCTCGGCTGGCGCAGTGGTTGCGTATGCGACTGCTGTGCTTGAGGTCTCGGGTTCAACTCCCGGGTCGGACCAAATGTTTGCATGATCTGCAAACACTGACAACAAGACTGGCTGACTGACTTTTTCTGACAACAAGAGAACTGATATAAATACGAAACAAATATTTGTTTCGGAGTTTGGGTGTTTTCTATGCATAATATGTATTTACAAAAAAATAAGGGTATATAGTATTTATACCAGTTTTCTAGTACCCATAACACAAGCTCTGTTTTGCTTGTGACTAGATGGCGTAGTGTGTTAGATGTCCGAAATATTTATTTATGTGTAGACCCGAAGAAAGATAACTTCGTGTATGCTAAATGTCAAACTCCCTTGAGTATGTCTTAACTTTGTCACTGTTAGTTCAAAGGGCAATTCTTCTAATACGCGAGCTTACCGCATGTAATGCTAATTTCTATGGTTCTGTGGATGTTTAACGGACACTTATTGTGATGGAGATAAGATGATATAATTTATTACGTAGCTAGGGCTTGCCAAGCATATCAAAGAATATCTTTATAGATTTTAAAACGTAATTATTATATTACAGAAGTTTTTAATTAAGAATGAAGTAGTATATTCTCCAAGCTTTTTCTTAAACTGGAATGTAACACGAGATATTTTTATTCTAATAAGTAACCTATATAATTTCAATGAAGCATTTTTTAGCTCCTGTTATAGTGTGGTGCAGCTTACAATGCGTATCTATAAAAATATTAAAATTCGCAATTCTCTCTTTAAACATAAGCTGAAAAGCCTTAAGTTTAAATATGTAGCAACCCTATTCAACATAAACTCAAGTTTTAAGAAGTGAAATATGCCGTTTTATAACCTCAAACACACATCAAAACATTACGTAATTACGTTACGTATGTTACGTTAAGTACGGTTTATAAGATATTTTATCTCTGCACACAACATTTTACTTCTTCATAATACCATCATCAATAGCCAAGTACTCCACAACTCGACTTAGGCCTCTTTTGAGAAAGGAGGCTTTGGCCTACTATTCCACGCTGGCTAGACGAGTTTATATAAAGTTTGTGTCTCGTTTTTCTTCTCTTTGCAGAGTACTTTGTCCTATGTACTTTGGTCAAAAAACCAAAGAGCTGATTGAGAGCTTTGGCACCAGAAGAGTGTCAACGTGACACTTGAAACAAGAACGTGACACAAGAAGTTATAATTTAATTTTGGTAATAATAGATATGTGGAGGAACGAGTGTCATGTTCCACCAACACGAAGGGAAGATCCTCCGACCAGCGAGGTGATCATGCCTGACAGGCCGTTGCCTAATGGTTGACATTGGGATGTTATATAAATGCTAATCGGCGCGAGAACTTCTATTGTGCAATTTAGGATAGGTAGTTTTTTAGTTTCCTTCATTATTCTATATTTAGACATATCTTCGGTAGATGGCGCTGTAGTGTGTTTCTGTTGTTGCGTTGTATGTGGAAATGGCCACAGACACATGTAAAAAGTAGGTATTTTAAGTGTTGGCTAACTGCATTCAGTTAGAATTAACTATTTATGTTAGAAATTTGTGGTTGTCTAGAAGAGATCGCCGTGAGCGATAAGACCGCCTATTGTATTATTTGATTATTTGTGACTCATCCTCTGTTTTCACTTTGTAATTTTGCATGTATACAATAAAGATATATAAATAAATAAATATATAACAGCTGTAGTCCACAGCTTCACGCAAAAGGTTCGTTAGATGCGCAGAAGTCGTTTTTGTCCCGTAGGTCTCTTTGGTTGATAAAACGACACGGGGATTGTAGTAGCACTATTTCGAGCAAGCGATTGGAGCGTCAGTCGACTACACTCCGATTTTGTTTGTTTTGATTTGTTGCAATAAGGATACTACGCGCGAACTTACTCCCACCACACCGAATCTGGTCAAGTTATGTGCCGGTGCCTAAACTAGCTGTTAATGTAATTTCCCATTGATGTAAGAATTGGTTTAGCGTTTTATGCGTGTCAGCATAAAATCAATAAACAACCTCACATTTTAGATATATACTAATAATAATATATCTCTTAACTGTACATCAGATTAATTAAAAAGTAAAGTTAAAAAAAAGAACTGAAAGTGGCGGCCTTATCAATCGCAGGCAAACTCTTGCAGGCACCCATGTGGAAAATAAAGGGGTTTCAGAAAGAGCGTAGCGAAAGACTGCACTCGGCTGGCCCAGTGGCTTGAACGGTTGCCCCGCCTTGACGGTTGGAGTGTTAAGGGTACAAATCCCACATGGGCACAACTCTTTGTGAGATTTTCAAATTATTGTTCTGAGTCTGGGTGAACACTTTGTGTCAGTTTCATGTATGTTTTTAAAGTCCCCCGCTACACATTATGTATATTCTTCATGTGGGAGTTGTCTAAAAAATAAGATATTCAAGTAGTTTATATAAATATTCTATTAAGTAACAGTATTGCATACTGTGAATGATAAAATGACAGTATAAGTAATGTTGTGTTTCGTTGGTGAATGAAGACCGGAGGCCTAATGATGTAGAACCATCTCAATAGGATGTCATAGTGTGGGTCACCATGCTGCATTTATGCATTCGCTATGAGTATGGTGACCACTTCTATTGCATTCTTCTGCTTTCCCATCAGGTAAAGTAGAATGACTTTGGCAGGTTCATGTGAAAAATTGAATACATATAAATAAATATGTGAAATTTAGAGATATTCCATATGCATCTAAGTGGAATACCTTGACCTAACTTGGTATAGTAAAGTTAATTATGGGATATTGACTTCAAGGAAAGGCAGTCAGTGTTTGACCACGTCTTATTGCAACTGCTAGTCCTGACATATTCCATTTTAAATTCTCTGACAATCTCAACAGTTAGTGTATCATGTAAGTAGTTGAAGCGGGGTTTAAGGCAACGTGGAGTTAGAGGATTGAATGGAATGTTTAGAAGAGAACGGAAATATGCATTCCTGTGAAAGCCGATGGGTAACGACTGAAACTTTTATTGATATATCGGAGACCTGATCATATCTGCCTAATCCACATATGAATATTAGAGAAAGATTTTGGAGTCAAGGATGAGAAAAAGAAGGGAATGTGTAAGAGCGATTTTGGTAGATGTTGAAAAATGAGTCTGCAGCAACAATCATTTTGCGGCATAGCTCTTGTAACTGAGGTCACCAGGATAAGGTATAATCAAGATTGATATTGGCGGATATTTGCGGTTAGAGCCATAAGCGGTTAGTGCACCACGTCGACTGAGGTGGCGTGCTCTTTGGACGAAATTCCCTCGGATTTGGAGGTGAAGGTTTATCGGCGGGCGGCTGGCTTTCGTACGAAGAGCGACTTTCGACCTCCGCCTAAAGAGGTACGCGAGTGGCGTGAAGCCGCTCGTCGCCGGCCGTTACTGCAGTCATCGGAGGAGATCTCTCGCTAGCGACCGTCATACGCTCCATGGCCGGTAGCGACAGTTGTTTCAATGCGGCAACCTTCTGCGAAATCTTTTTAATCTGCGATTAGATGTGAATTAACGGTGGGAAGGTGACCTCCACTCGGACCTAAATTGCCGCCGGCGAACTGGGTGGCGGAGACGCGATTACCAGCGTCTCATGCCGACCTGAGTGTCGTACACACAAACAGACAAAAAATCTGAACATCATTGTTTTGGGTTCTATTGCGTTCATAAAGTCTCCCTATAATATTTATTTATTTAATACATTGTGCACTTGCGGTGTTGGCAGATGTAATGCCTAACGCATTCTCTACCAGTCAAACATTAAACGAGAAAACGGAACGTAGGTGCATTTAGATGAAAAAAAGCATTAAAATCTAACAACAGTTATTCATCTATTTTCCATGTACGGACAGTAACCAGTTACGATTTTATTGTATGTATTAATAATGGGCGACCGAGCAGTTTAAGCAAGAGAAACATCAACCAGTTACATGTTAATCAATAAATATAATTATCACCAACAACCCATAATGTCCCACTGCTGGGTTCGGACCTCCTCTCAGGAGAGGGCTAAGGCCACACGTCCCCCCGCTGGCCAAGTGCGGGTTGGGGTCTGTAAATAAATATATGAATACTTTATCACAAAATCGACAAACTCAACTGAAGACTCAGACTTTGGCCGGGGAGTGGTAATTTTAAAACACACGTTAACGCATTTGAACTAGTACACGCATTATGTTTAAGCATTCGTTATTTAACACAATATATACAAAAACTTAGAAACTATAAAACATGATGTAATGTGTCATAGATTAAATGGTTAAAATAGTTTCTCGTATTAACATTCTTTGGATGCGCGATCCAGAAAAAATATTCAGTTCATTCATATTGTCTATGGCTGGACTGAAATGAGGTTTATGTAATAATATTTATTACCTCAGTTTTAAAGGTATTTATTTGCACATTCCTAATTTAAAATGTCATCACTATTTCTTAACAATTATAATCTATATTACTTTTAGTTTATTGTTTTGTGTTTTTAATGTTATTTTTCAAATTGATTATGGTCATTTCAAACATTTTTGTACGAAACCCAAAGTCTGAGAAAAAAATAAGACTAGCCATATTTTACAACTTTTTTTGTTTTTCTCTTGCAATGAATTTTTTTGCCTGTTTATGTAATTTCCTCGGTTGCGCAGTAGTAGCGTATTCAAGTACTGTGCTTGAGGTATAAATACATACATATTATACATAGAAAACACCCAAACTCCGAAACAAATATTTGCAGATCATAAAAACACTTAATCCGACCCGGGATCGAGCCCGGGACCTCAACAACAGCAGTCGCATACGCTACCGCTAGGCCACCGAGGCAGTCTTTACTGTAAATTGGACCGGTTTCACCCTATAACATTATCAAAGTTTCATTGAATGATTTAGTTACATGATAATACAAGCAGTTGCAGACAGAGATGTGAGAGACTCAAACATCAAAATAGTCTTACCGTGGGAGAGCCACGCTTCGGCCTGAATGGGCCGGCTCGACCGGAGTGATACCACGGCCTCACAGAAAACCGGTGTGAAACAGCGCTTACGCTGTGTTTCATCGAGTGAGTGAGGATACCGGAGGCCCATACCCCAATCCAACGCCTCCTATCCCCCTCACCATCCCCCTTCCCCCCCGGCCGCCATAGTGTGGGTCACCATGCTGCATTGTTCTTTTTCGCATTGAGGATGGTGACCACCACTCTTGGATACTGCTCATGCTTTCCATCAGGCAGGGCAGACTCATTTTGGCTGCTTAAATATAAAAAAAAAAGTCTCTGACAATGCATCCGTACTTCAAGTCCTGGAAAACAACAAGATGATCTCTGCCCTAATCTAGGAACGTCATGCCAATCTCCCTTCCATTGCAACCATAAACAAAATTACCCTGCAATGGATAAAAGGGCATAGTTACTCAATGGGTAACGACGCTGCAAATGATTTGGCCAAAAGGGGATCAGAAACGACAGTTTGTGGCCCGGAACTACTACTAACCTTTCCTCAATCACAAATAAAACATGGCTGCGCGCTAATGTCGAAGTAAAACACAAAACTGAATGGGGAAACAACAAAGGATGCAGGCAAACAACCATTGCAGTTCTGGTAGCATCAAATGGTAGCCCGCGACCTGATTAGACTGAAAAGGGACGATCTCACGAAGGTCATAGGTATACTAACTAGGCATTGATTACACGGTTGGCCTAGTGGTTTCAGTGGTCGCCACACTGCTTCCTACTGCCCCAAGTGTTGTGTGTTCAAATCCTACATGGGACAACACTTTGTGTGGTCCAAAAATTGTTGTTCTAAGTCTGGGTGTACTTTTTATCCGTTTCATGTATGTTTGTGAAAATCCCTGCGACACAGTAATTTATATTTCTAATAGTTGTTTTTTAAAAAAAAATCCCTTCTACAAGCACCTATTCACTGTAGGCGCAATTGACACCCCTCTGTGCAGGATATGCATTGAAGCAGAAGAAATGCCGCAGCACTTTCTCACAATATGTGGAAGTGTGGCAGATCAACGGGCAGACATCCTCTAATCAACATCACTCCCGGAAATATGTAGTCATCTGAAAAGGCTGCTCAGTTTATGGGATGATATAGGATGGTTGGAGTAAGAAGATGACAAACCCACGTACAGAGGCCTAATCAAGAGGCTAAGTGCGGAAATTAACAAAAACAATATGAATGATAATAATAATAATTACTTCACACATACTGCACTCGAAGCTCTAATCCTAAATAAGTAGAGCCTTTGTTACAGTATTCAGACTGCTGATAAACTATGTTTGTAAATACATACATATTATCGACAAAATACGTCTAAAAAGAACAAATGGTCCAGGCTCCAAGAAACAGTAACCTTTTCTGAGACTTCTTGAGGACATTACTCGGTGTATTCGTGGGTCACTGCTGTTGATCCTGGTGTACAAGAGTTACAATTGTGGGAGGGATTACTCCTTAAATTAAATCTGTATAACTTGAGTCTATTTATATCTAGTTTAATTAATTCGGGAAGAAATTTCTTTTAGACATTGACGAATGGAGAATATGGGTGTGGCGCCATAGTGTGGATCACCATGCTGAATTGTTGCGTTGTTTGCATTCGCAATGAGTATGGTGACCACCACTCTTGGATTCTGTTTATGCTTTCCATCAGGTAGAGTACAATGACTTTAGCAGGCTTATACATAAAAAAAAATAATAGAATTAGGAATACTCAACCTTTCTCTCACAGAAAAAGTAGATAATTATAAATGCTCAGTATATATAATACTAGCTGACCCGTCAAACGTTGTTTTACCAAATGTGCATATTTTTTCAAGTAATAAAAATTTAAGGGTGTGTCACTTATATTATTTAGGGGTTTGGAAAATAGATGTTGACTGATGCATACAATATTTTATGAAAAATAATCCAGCCGTTTCAGAGGAGTTTGGTAACAAATACCGTGACACGATAATTTTATATATTAGATATTATGTTGACTTGAGATGATGCGTATATTTGTATATTCATGGCTTTACAATCTACTGCTGGAGAGAGACCTCTCTTTAGAAAGGTGGTTTTGTCCTGCTGTACCACTTCGGCCAGACAGGTTGGTTTGGAGTTTCATTTAAGTTTTCCTCCGCTTTGTAGTGATGTTGTCTTGTAGTTTGCTCTCTGAGTCAGTTCTTATGATACAAAAAGAAATATGAAATCTAAACGAATTAATTCCTAGTAGTCTTACATTTCCTTATTATTTGCTTTATTTATTCCTTTACCGTGGGAAAACCACATTTCGGTACGAATGGGCCGGCTCAACCGGAGTCAAAACACGGCATCATAGAAAACCGGTGTGTAAGGGCACTTGCGCTGTGTTTCTATAAGTGAGTGAGGATAGCAGAGGCCTATACCCAAACCCTTCCCCCCATGTCCCTCCCCATCCCTCAAAGGCCGTAAACACATTTGTGAAGTCTCTGTTGTTGTGGGTGTCCATGGGCGGTGGTAGTCGCTTACCATCAGGAGATACGTCTGCTCGTTTACCCCTGTTCAATAAAATAAAAAACTATTTTTAGCAAATTTCACAAGCTTTTGGACTTTTTCGATGTCCTTAGCAACTGAGTTAATAGACAATGCGTTCTTAATTACTGTAACAATAAAACCCGAGCATAGACAATTCACATGTCTACAAGATTTAGGAAGACACTAAATAATTGCCCGAACATCGCTGCGAAATCTTCAGCGCTAATTCAAAGACATTTCAATAGAACAGCCTTCAATGTTCTTATTGTGTTATTTTACGCAAGCAGAACCCGGTGACGACGTAATGTTTATTCTAATTGTTTAATATTCATTAATTTGTGAATAAGCCCCCAGAAGACGATTATTCTCATTGATTCTCCTCAAATGTAACTTGAACTCGGCTACTTTAGTGAAATTTGGTAAGCTGAGGTCGATGTAAAATGGGATCATCATCCATTTTGACTTGAACTGTGCTTAGTAAGTGAATGTTGAACGTTGGGGTTCTTGAATAATTGGAGTTTACGTATGGGAGAACGTTATAAACGTGGTCTATGGTTCACACGGGTACATTCGCCTCTGTAGTGTCGACGGATTCGCATTCTATTTTCAAAGTTTATTGGCGGGATTTTTTGATTATATTTAGAACGTGAGTTTTTTTTTAAATCGATGGAAAGTGTTGTGTTGTGATTAACAAAAATAAATTAATCAATTTTCATCTTTGTTATAGTTTTTGCATCGGTGTTATTTGTACTAAGAAGAAAAAAATAAGGTAAGTGGTTTCGCGCGTGTCCTAATATTTCTAGGGTCTTATTATATTTAAAATACCCCTATATCAAAGTCCCTAGTTAAGTTTAAGAAACGTTAAAGTTTACATTTATTATTAAAAATATACACTTACAAATGTATGTATCTATGTTATAATATTAATAATTTAGATTTCTACCGCAGTAATATAGAACCTATATATGAAAATTTAATTTCATTCCACATTCTATCAAGTTTTTTTGTATATCGTTTTTATATATAGGAAATAATATTTAATATATTTTTTTTATTCTTAAACTTTCAATTTAGGTTCTTTTTTATTTTAATTTAATAAAAAATAAATTAAAAGAATCTATTGTAAGTATTTCTATATAAAAATATTTTTCTTGTATGAAAACTAAAAATATTACTTAATAAATAAATTATCTACTCATATAATTAAAACTATTTATATTAAATTCTTAAAATTTTGGTAGCAAACATTATAAAAAGAAAAAAAGAAGTTGATTATTTTCAGTCATATTGGCATCCTATTTATTAAAGAAAAAAGGAAAAAAAATAAGAAACTACATTCAAACCTGAGTTTGATAATTGAAGAGTTAAAACATTAGATTTTAAATAAATATATAAAGAATATAAATAAAATCACTAATATACCTATTAAGATAAATAAACAATTTTATTAAAATTATTTCCCCAACCCGCACTCGGCCAGCGCGGGGACGTATGGCCTTAACCCTCTTCTGAAAGGTGACCCGAGGCCAGCTGTGGGACAGGAAATTATGAGTTGTTGATGGTCAAAATTAATTATCTACATATTTTAGTACGATTTCTTCTTGCATACAATTCTAAAGAAAAAAAATATTATTAGAAATGTACCGCGATTGCATTGCCGTGTTAATTGCCATGTGAGCCACAGATTACATCTAATGAAGCATGGATTAAATTCAATAGACGCTATTTCGTATGCGTACTCTATTGGTACGTGCGATTTCGCGCCAATTTTGCAATAATGTTCTTGTCACACATTTGGTTTTTTGTGTTACTATGGACAACCATATTGTTTTTGCGTCAATTTAATTAAATAAACCATTTGCCCATACAGAATTAATTACGTAGTATGTAGAATTGTTTAAAAAAATACGGTACATGTTATCAAAGAAGCATTTTAATATAAAAATGATTTCTAAGCTACATAATGAAAAAATCAGAATCAAAGCGATTGTTTTCCAACGATAAGAGAGACCCTATGCCTTTTTTCATATGCCCGACAATTTTTCTGTAAAATCACATGACGTTCAGTGAAAGCGTAACATATAAATCATATCTTTACAAATAAATCAAATTTGAGTGTAATATTAAAATAACCGCTTTTTGCTAAATGTATATTTATGTATATACGGCACTATTTTTGTCTGGCTGTTTGTTCCGGCTGATCTCTGAAATGGCTGCACTGATTTTGAATGGACTTTCACTCATTAATAGTTGATGATATAAGGAGTAACTTAAGCTGCTTTTATTTAAGACCAGCTTCGCCCCGTTACTTTTACTCGCTACGTTACCGTTACGTTACTGTTACGTTACTCGCGGTTGTTATTGTTAAGTTACAAAAATATCACACGTAACACCGCGGGGCACAGCTAGTCCCACTAATATTATAAACGCGAAAGTTGTTAGTTTGGATGGATGCTTGTTACTCTTTCAAACAAAAAACTTCTGAATGGATTTTAATGAAACTTTACAACAATATAAAATAGCGTATACATCAGAATAATACATAGGCTACAATTTACAAAGATACGATTCACACAATATCTTTGTACCGCAGGTAACACCCCGCGGTACAAAGGTAACATTGTAACATACTAGGCTCGCGGCTCAGCTATTATATTATAAAGTAAGGAAGACACATATGTTTCGAAATAGTTGACTATTGCGCCTAGTTTAAGTTATAAATACAGTACAAAAGCACGCGGAAGATGGGTTTACGACCTGGCAACGTTTAACACGACATATACAGGACGGCAAAAGTCTCTTGACATGTATAACTTTGTATAAAAGACCCTCATAAATAAAATAGACTTAGTATTATAGTAAACTAGCTGACTCACGCAACTTCATCTGCATCTCTTTTCAATCATGCTCGGTTCCTATTGGTCTAAGCGTGATGTTAAATATCCTATCCTAGGCACGCCAGCTAAACACATATTTACGTGAAAATTCGGTTTGATAGTTTCGGCGTTTATGCAACAACGTGACAATAGAATAATTGATATCATACAACTAAAATGGAATACCCAAAATGGAATCATGTTCATGTGGTCGATGATTGCGGAGAAACGGGTGTCATGTCCCTCCGACACAAAGGGAGGATCCTCCGACCAGGCGAGGTCCCTACTTTTGATGTTGGGATGTTGTTTATATGATAATCGGCGCGAAAACTTCTATTGCGCGATACAGGATTGGTAGTTTCTTCTTGTAGTACATTACTACGTAGATCAGTGTATCTGCGGTAGATGGCATTGTAGAATGTTTTTGTTGCGCTTTATGAGGAAGTCGCCACAATGATGGTGATTCAGAATACGGAGTGTTACTACACCTATTCATCCCATAAGTGGCATAAGAGTGACTGAGGAAATACTATACAGGACAACAACATTACATTTTGTACATTTTGCTAATTAATTAAATAATACACAGAAAATCCTACTCAGAAGCGAATATCCTGTGTCATTGGAAGGTAGCTCATGCTTAAAGCGCAGGTTATCATTTTTTAAGCATCAGTAGATTAAATATTTTGTTAATGCATTCAGCATGAAAGGGCCTGCTCGACCGAAGTGATACCACGGCCTCACAGAAGACCCGTGAGAAACAGCGCCTGCAATGCGTTTCACCAAGTGAGTGAGGATACCGGAGGCCATTATATATTATATACCTAGTGCGGAGATGGTTTTCTTATGAGAAAACTTTGATGAATTATCTCAATAAATATAAACAAATAAGTTTTCAAGGCAACCAACTAGGGTGTGTAACAAAAATAATGTTTTGATTGACATTTCTGATCGTGAACTTTTGATATTGATTTCATTTACAATGATGTACTCAAGGTGATGTAATTCGTTGAAAAAGCTTTTGTCTATTTATTGTAATTGTAATTTATTGTCTTTTGTAATTTATAATTTTGTACGCCTTACATAGCTATCTGATCCCAAACTACACAGAGCCTGTACAATGGTATCCAGACTGCTGATACACGTAGTTATATGTTTCTAACCACATAAATGAAAGCACTAGCTTTTGCCCGCGGATTCACTCACGCAGAAGTAGATATATTCATGACTTTTTTTGTCCCCTGAGGGGTGGAATTTCCAAAATCCTTTCTTATTGCTCACTTACTTTATATAAGGAACCTACATGCAAATACAGTATTCTAGGTTCAGCGGTTTAGGCTGTGCGTTGATCTCTGAGTATCTTAGTCAGTCACCTTCCTCTTATATATAACATATATAGATAAATAGACGTTTGTTACGCACTGAAACTCGTGTACGGCTGAACTGGTTTAGCTAATATTTGTAGGTGACTAAGAAAGTTTTAAAAGGTGAAAAAAAAATAACTTGATTGTTCTAATTTTCGTGTAAGACGTAGCGGACACATCTAACTATGGATAAATTATAAATTGTATTAATATAAATATATTGATGGATAAATTATATATTGTTCCGTAATTATTTATTCTGGATGAGAATTGGATCTACGTGTATATTATCATCATAAAAAGTAGCTTATGTCTTCTCTCAAGAAGCAAAGTATCTCCCGGGCACGTCTTGTTATGGATAAGTTACACGTAGACGCAGAAACTTACTCGTACTTTTCACATAATTATTTGTACTGGATGGGAATTGGATCTACGTGTATCATCATTATCACCGTAAAAATTAGCTTATGTCTTGCCTCAAGAAGCAATGGTATCGCCATGCCAAACTTTGTTAAATTCAATTCAGTGGTTTAGCCGTAAAAGTTTAACAAACAGACCGAGTTACGTTCGCATCTATAATATTGGTAGGGAACTCTGTTAAAATATAAAACTGTGCAATACTTTCAGAAGATTGCATCCACAACAGCATCAGTCAATCGCAGTCCACGATTGGACCTAGACTTCTCCAATTGCATGCCACTTGGTTCAATGTACATCCAAACATATCAATCTTTATTACACGTTAATTATTACCCATTCACAACAAATGAGGATAATTTCTTAAAATTTTGTCGCACCATCAATCTCCAGTTGACATGCGCTTGCGCAACTTCACTCATCAATGCAAAAGTTGACCTAATGCTTTAAGAATAGAGTTGCGATTACATGAGTATAAAGGTGAACGGTAAATAACTATTGTAGTATGGGTTAAGATCAATATTAGCCTTCTAAAGCTGATGTAAAATACATTTATTTATTAATATTTTGTTATTTTTGTGCCATAATTAATTTTATTATTTTTCCAAATTTCGTTTTTTCAAAGAGTTTTAGCGGCTTTCTATATAGTCCACCTAGCCAACTTGTATATTGTATGTGATAAAAAAATCAAATGTATAGAAATGATATCTCTTAACGCTAAGTGTAGTGATCAAATCGAAATATTAGCCAATAATTATAGAGAATAGAGATGTTAGTGATTCTAGAAAGAGAATCGACGCGAAACAATTACAACTTGGCTACAAGGACTGGATAGGCTTGTAGAAGATAAATTCGGATAAGGAAAATGAATAATGAATGAATGTCTTAATATACAGTTTGTATAAGAAGCCAGTTACATATTCATTGCTATATTATGTCTTATTGCAATAAAAATAACGAACATTTCCATCTCATGGTTATTTATTGGTGTATGTGACTTATTGGATTTCGAAACCACAATAATAACGACACAGGTGCGTCTTCCTTATCTATGTATGCAAAATATATAATTTGTGATTATGTAAGGGAGTAAGAATTATTCTAAAGTTTTTACGGTAAAGGGTAATGTTAGAAAGCATCTTTAGTATATTCCTTAACTATGTAATCGGCAAAAAGAAATGGAAAAAAGAAAATTAAAATATATCAATATATTCGCAATGGCTAGTGCAGCTGTTGATACATTTACATAAATATATTAACATTACATTTGCCAACAAAAAATTGACAGTTCCATTTACAAGTGCAAATAAATGAATAAAGATAACGGTCATAAGCGTCAACAGTTTTCTTTAAATGTCATAAACAAAATTAAATCGGATAAATTAACAAAAAGCTATTAATCAAACATGGCAATGAAAACATTCGATATTTGAAAAGAAAAAACAAAACACATTTTTTTAAAAGCTATAGACATATTTGAAAGAAGGAAAAAATTGCAAGTGTCAAATAATGTTAATTGGGGGTAAAATGCACATCGGTTCCCACGAGGTCAATGAAAATATTTTCTATGAATTGATAAACTCGCTATAGCCTAGACCTTGCCCTTTAGGACCTGTTCTAGGACTTTCTATAACCTTAGACCTCCGCTAACTTTCGTTTTCACTGGTGTTCACGAACGACTCAGGCAGCAAGTTTTAGAAGGTAATTCTTCACGTTTGTTTTGCTATAATAGGCATGTCTGTAGAAAATCCAACTAACATACCTTTGAACAGTTTGTTGTTTAAATATTTAACTTTTTACTAAACGCTTCGAAATCTGGTATTCCATTTCGAATCGTAATTAAATTTTTTTAAAAAAAATTCGTCTTTTTTATTATTACAGTCCACTGCTTTATTGGTATAGATAGACAGAAAACTCTTTATTTGCACCCTATAATATTACAGTTAGAAGAGAGTACATAAAATGTGAGACGATGTGTACAAAGGGCGGCCTTATTGCCAAAATCAATCTCTTCCAGGCAACCTTAACCTTGGTATTTATAGAGTGCAATTGTTTTCAGTTAATTTAATGTGGTCTAGCCGATTGCGGCAACGGAGAACAGCCAACTACGCAGCAGATATTATAGTACACAAGTTTGTGAGCAAATACAGGTGCACTCTCTATTCCCTCTTTCTCGGAATCCGATGGGACGGTTAACCGACACGATCGGGGAGAGATCAGACGAAGGGCCGAAAACTTTACGTGCTTCTACGAGACACGGGGGTTCAAGCCCCATCTTCCAAACTCCGAACTGTTATTAAGTATTTCTATAAACCGGAAAACTCTACAACTCTTTTTGGTCCCACCAGGGATTCATACCCAAGACCCCTGATCGGCAGTTGCATGCGTTAACCGCTAGACCCACGAGGCAGCTGTTTATTGTAATATGTGTATCAATGATAATATTTACATTCACATAAAAGTATTATCGACTTTAAAGTACCTAAATTATAAAACAGGTGTAACTGCATTCTTAATTACTAAATTGAATCTTAGAAGTTGAATATTGCATAAAAATTAATGAGAACGAGCTAAGTGCAATCAATTTAATCAAAACGTTAGTTATCAGTAATAGCTGAAAGTCCTGTAAAATTTTCAACTTTTTATCAAATTATAGAAAACATTTCATTTGTAATCTAAAATAAAATAGTCAATAAAATGAACACAGGAATTATTAATTTTCTTTCTCATTGATATCTTTGATCAGTCTATGCATTGCTAATCGATTTCCATCCACTTATAAAAATCGACTACTCTTTCGAGTCACGATACTAATTTTTCAAATAATAACCTGTTATTCTAGAATCGTGAGGTCGCCACTGTTGCATGAGATATTGGGAATAAGCTATACGTCTTCCTGATTGGTTAATTGGGGTCTTGAAGCACGAAGTAATGATTTCCCACGAATTATATAAGAGAGAGCTTTTCCTAATTGCTGTATTAAGCCCGTTGCTGTTCCTTCCTTCAAACTTTTATTAGACAAGTAACAATTTATCACATCAAAAAGGTTAAAATTTTCTTAATTATAATACAGATAGAATTTTTTTAATGTAAGTACAAGCAATTAAAGGATTTCCCGGTAAGAGATTATCGTCTACTATTTCTTTTGGTGTTTAAAGAAACCTATTTAGTCTATTGAGTCCTAGGGTCGCGACCCTAGGTTCATGCGGTCCAAGTGCTCGCACCATGTCTAAACAACTAACTAAGCAACTGATTGACATTTCACGTGACCAGAAGGCCGTCCTTTTTCTAGCACAGAGAATTAGCATTGCCGTTCAAGGTGGCAATGCTGCAAGTCTTTTGCGATGATGCGGAGGAGTGTTTGGACGCTTGTATGTAAATATCGTTATGTCTTTTAAATTATTATTTCCTAGTATTATGATTTGGACAGGTCTTAATTGGGTTAAAACATAAATTTGTTGATTATATGTGTATAACTTGTTTAAATAATTATTTACAATAACATCAACATTTAGTCTATTCTTTTAGTTTCTAAGACTAAAGTTAACTATAAACTAAGAACCATATAACCATAAGCAGGAGACATTGTATTTACATTAAAAAGTTATTCAACATAGTAAATAGTCGTAAATAAACCTAATGAAAAAATCAAAGGAGTTATTTAATCTGTCGTCTTAGGTGCGTGCAAGAGTTTTTTTTGAGTACACTTTTTGTGATGGTATGTTTACCTTGCGCAGTAATCGGTTGCAATATTTAACTAAACATTAACCTTAAATCTGTGCTAAATTGCGTAAGGCGAAACAATGGATATAAACATTCATTTTTTGACACATTAGGCGGATTCAGACCACAGATACAAAACAATCGGGCTATTACAAGAACAATGATGCTAGAAACGTAGAGTCAAGCTTTATGGTCTTAAATACGAAGTATTCCCATAGATAATGTTGAAGTTTTTTTATCTGTCATGATCTAGTGAACTTGGTCTGTGATTAGTGTTACGTAATGGGTAGTTTTGTATGTTTAATTTAATAGGCTATAAAATTGCGATGAAGTGATTTACTGGCAACATTACCCATGTGGGTTGTAAATAAATTTGTTATTTCACGTTCTGTTTACTGCATAAAGTAATATTTCTATTGAACGAGCTAAGATGAATTTGCAAATGATTTGAGCAATTTTAATATAATCTTACGAGTTTTTGGGTTATTGATGCTGTGATTGAAGTTAATTTAATGTTTTTTAAAAGCATGTGAAGTCGGTCACTCTACAAAGAAATATTGAAAGTACAGAACGATGATAATCTCTATGGTATGATTGTGTGGATTGCGAAGTGGTTGAAGCGGTCATCTTGCCACGTCTTACTGCGGTGAGTGTGGTGGATTTGATTCCCACATGGGACTTAAAATGTGTGTATAATCTTTCGCGACTTAGGAAGTATTGTAGTGCGGGAGTTGACTAAAAATAAAAAATTAAGAGGTAACTAATACTGACAGATGTGGACAATAAATTAGAGAGATAAGAGCAAAGTGGAGCCTTAGTGAAAAGCTTTATTTCCTAACTAGTTTATCCACGCAACCTCATTTACATCTCCTATTGCCTGTAGCGTAATAATTTTCCCCAGTTTTCCTAACATTCTTCATTGGTGCTCCGCTCTTTTAAGTCTTAGCGTGATAATATCTAGCCTATAGCCTTCCTCGATAAATAAACTATCTAACACTAGAAGAGTTATTTAAATCGGACCCGTAGTTCCTGAAATTTGCGCGTTGAAGCAAACAAATAACTCTTCAGCTTTACATTTTAGTATAGGTTAGCTTTAGCCCGCGGTTTCGCCCGCATGTATGTCAGTTATAGCGGTAGAGTAGAGAAGTAATAGGTACAGCATAAAAGACAGACAAGTTACTTCATATTTTATTAAATTAGTGTAGATTCTACAGGTAATTTAGCCTTTACCTTAAAGTTTTGCGGATTCGAATACGGGTATTTTAAAAAGGTTCACAAAAGAGATTCAACTATGGTTTATATGCAATAATGAATGTAAGCGAGTTTTTGAACATTTCCCTTTCACTGAACACCATACTTATGCCATAAGTTAACAGTTGTTAATGTAAATATTATGAACTTACTAGCATTGACGTGTGAAATGTTGACTTATGCACAAGAGGTCATGCGGCTAAATCCGGCCTCAAGACATGTTACGAAAATATGTACTAATTTTAGCATATTGGGTATACATTTGAAGGGTATTACGAAAAGCAGACGAACAAATTATGATGACACTTCTATATAACTTCGAATGGGTACCATTTGAGATCAGGAGTAAGAGCGAAGAATATAATATTTTTAATATAAACACAACGCCATATAGTATCAAACAAGGCAGAGCTTATAGGTACCTTGGATACTAAACAACTGATATAAATACTTAATGTATATATTACTTTTTTCGACGGTTTCTGGTGCTTTTCACACGGAATTTTTTAGAACGATGTTCTCGTATCCGATTACAGCCACGGCGACCAGTCTCAACGGAGACCAGCCAACTACGTAGGAGATATTATAGTGCACAAGTGTGCGCGCAAACACAGGTGCGCTCTGTGTTCCTTCTCTCTCATAGTCCGATGGGACGGTTAACCGACACGATCAGGGAGGGAGGACCGACAGTTTTTTTGTGCTCTCCGAGGTACGGGGGTTCAGACCCCAACTTCCAAACTCCGAGCTGTTATTAAGTATTTATATAATCAGAAAAACTCAATAAAACTTTTTGGCCCGATCGATGATTTATTTAGAATATTATTAATTTGGTAGGTAAATGTTCGCCGTGGACGACTTTTGCCGACATTTCCACATAAATATATGTGGAAGTGTCGTTCGCTCTTTACGAGTATATTCTTTACGTGCATCTTCTATCATTTCGCCTTCTATTGTTGTTTGTTTTTTAGTTTGTGAGTTATTTGACTAAAAGATTAGTTTAACTAAATTGATTTTAGTTTCAAGGTTTCGTTGTTAAGATATATTAGTTTATACACCTTGAACTTTAGCATAGATGTAATTTAGTAACTGTCAAGATGAATAGCTTAAGTTTTATTTATAGATTTATTAGATGAGTAATGATTATTCAGCCACCGAGGTGACTGGCCACGGCCAATTGACCTGGTATATGACCTAGGGAGTCTAAAGGTGCAATTGTAAGTAAATAAAATATTAAGCACTATGTTTCAAACTTGTTATATACAATAGAACATAAAGGCTTAAAGTAAATTTGGTTGTCTTATAGAAAGGTATAATTTTCCCCGTTTTCGTAACGCACTTCACTTTCACCCGACTACGGCGAAATAGAAGGAGAATTAGTTTTGGTAGTCTATGAATGTATGTTCCACCGTAGTACTTAAACTACTGAACAGATTTTAATGAATGTCAATAGATTCGTAATAATGGCAGGTGATATAGG
This sequence comes from Hyphantria cunea, assembly GCA_003709505.1. Lineage (NCBI taxonomy): Eukaryota > Metazoa > Arthropoda > Insecta > Lepidoptera > Erebidae > Hyphantria > Hyphantria cunea. The sequence goes on along the minus strand of PKRV01001710.1, from coordinate 433,853 downwards.
CTATTTAAATTTTACCAGAAGTTTTTATGGAGTCAATTACAGTCTTTTAAAGTTTCTTATTTTTTTATTTTTTGGAATAGAGCGTAAACGAGCAGTAGTATCGCCTGATGGTAAGCGATTACCGCCGCCCATGAACATGCGTAACACCAGAGGTGTCACAATCGGCCTTGCGATGAGGGAAAGGGTTGGATTATGGGCTTCCCGTATCCTCACTCACTCGACGAAACACAGCGCAGGCGCTGTTTCACACCGGTTTTCTGTGAGGCCGTGGTATCACTCCGGTCGAGCCGACCCATGCATGCCGAAGCGTGGCTCTCCCACGATTTTCTTGTGCTATTCTTCTTAAGGGTACAACATCATTAATTATTCTTAAGCTATACAAATCACGTTGTACTCTGTAGAATTTACGTCACATTAGAATTTTTTAAGCCGAATGAAAATAAAGTTATTATTATATTATTAAACTCTTTATTACATTTATATATACATATTTATTACATTTTTAAATACATAAAAAATAAACAATAATATATATTTAAAAATATAAAAAATAGTAGACCACCTAGAAACCGGTGGTTAGGGCTCCAAAGAAAGGAACCTCCTGACAATACGAGCCGTGTCAAAAAGGACTGCCTTCTGCATCAGACCCTTATTATTATTATGATGGGTTATTTAAAATTTCATTTCAGTAAATGCTGGTAAATGTAAACCTAGCACGGGTTTCCACCAAGTGGGTTGGTTCATCGTGTAGTGTTGTAGGGGTTGGGTGGTGGATGTGAGAAGGGTCCGGATGGCGTAAGGAAGCGGTTCCCGGATCTCTCCCGTCTCAGGCGCAGAGTGGCACACCGTGGTGGTTTAGTGGGTAGTCTGGCGAGTTAGTCAGGAGTCCCACACAAAGCGAACCCCCTGTCCCCGCAGGGGGGGAGCGAAGTGCGTAAAGGCATTCCACCACGTCAAAAAAAAAAAAGGTGGATGTGAGAAATCGTCGTACTATAGAGCAGGTGTCGATTATAACTGATTTTTGTGATGTGTGCAATGATTTTGGAATGAGTTATTATTATATTATTAATATTTGATTCGAATTTGAAAAACATATTCTAGTATTTGATATCACATTTACAAGAGACACACATTCGCAAAATTACACGCTATACTATCACGCTAAGACCGATTGGAATCAATAGTCAACGAATTATTCTAGTATTTACTAATTTTTAAACTTTCGCGTTTCATGATATAATAATTATCTTCACGGGTATTCATACGATCACTTCTTTAAAGGTATCTCTCTGATGTGCCCGACGTTTCGACCAGGTTGCACTGGCACAGGCTGACTCATAGAGTGGAAGATAGTCAGCCTATAGCCTTACCCTTAAATAAGTGATCGCGTTAGTACCTTTGAAAATAATTATTATTTTCTGGTATTTGATATCACATTTACCAAGGAACTCACAGTCGATCTTAACCAATAGGAGTCAATCACTGACGAAATATGAGTGCACAAAAACGGGGTCTTAAGTCGTTGTAATATTTCTTTAAAGACACTTCAGTGTTAACGAAATTTTGCAGATTCTCTTATCTACCAGACTTCTAACAATGAGACAGCTTTTTTTAAATAATTACATTATTGTAAAGATTTTAATGAAGCCGTGGGTAACTAGTGATGACCTATACAGGTAATAGTATTACTTAATGGTTTCGCAAACCAATGTTCCGTCTGAGACTCAAAGTGTTAAATAAACATTTTTTAGGTCAATATTTTAAGTAAATAGTTGAGCAAATACGAATGCCAATTAGAGTTATTACATACGAAATATCTTTTATTGTTGATTTCGAAATATTTAAGAAGAAAATAAGATAAATAATAAGTAGTTATGTTACTGTTGTAATTGACTCATTGGTCTAGCGGTTAGCGTATGCGACTGTCGATCAAGAGGTCTCTTGTTCGATTCTTGGGTTGCGCCAAAAAGTATTATTGAGTTTTCTGATTATAGAAATGTGTACTTACAACCTGGAGTTTGGAAGTTGGGTCTTAACTATCATGCCTCAGATAACTCGTAAAGCCGTCGATTCTGCGTCTGATGTCTCCCTAGTCGTGTTGCATTACCGTCTTATCGGATAATGATAGTGCGGGAACAGAGAGTGCACCTGTGTTTGTGCACACACTTGTGCGATATCTCCTGCATAGTTGGCTGGCTGTAGGTTTCCGTTGAAAATGGCCACCATGGTCGAGAGGTACATTACTGATGTAACTGTGATTAAATTAGCTATTGGGATTTAGTCTAGTAGTTTATAGTTTCAGGTACCAGTGAGAATGCGGAGTGTCTTAGGAGCTGATTAAGATAAATAAATAATATTTTGGACATCTAAAACATGACGCCGTCCAGTCCCATACGCAGAGCTTGCATTATGGGTACTAGACAACTAATATAAATACAAGAATTCTTGGGTTCGAATCCTGGGTCGGGCCAAAACAGTGTTATTGAGTTTTTCTGATTATATAATTGCTTGATAACAGCTCGTAGTTTCGAAGTTGGGGTCTGAACCCTGTGCCCCGAAAAGCACGTAAAGCTGTCGGTCCTGCGTCTGATCTCTCCCTGATTGTGTCGGTTAACCGTCCCATCGGATTATGAGAGAGAGGGAAAAAAAAATGTACCTCTTTTTGCGCATACACTTGTGCACTATAATATCTCCTGGCCGCCGTGCCCGTAATTGGCTAGGAGTACATTATTATTACAAATATACTTTTTACGTATTAAATATAGAAAACACCCAAACTCTGAAACAAATATTTGCAGATCATACAAATATTTGATCCGACCTAGGAATCGAGACCGCAAGCACAGCACTCGCATATGCTACCACTGCACCACAGAAGCAGTCAAGATAGGAAACTACACAGGATAAAGGTTTTGTTAAGAGAAGGAAAACTTAACATACTATACTACCAAATCGTCTGGTCCGCGTGGTATAAGCCTAAACATCCTTTCTCAGGACATATAGTCTACCATTGTACTATTAAAGGCTGCTCGTGATAATAACTGAAGATGTAACGTATTAATCTAATCTAATTTTCACGACAAATCCGACTATTGCCTTATTCATCTTAAAACAAACATATTAATTTCATTCTTTGATCTTTTCTTCAGATCATTCGCAAGAGGTATGCCTTTTTACACACATAAATCATTTTTATAATGTTGTATTGTATTGACTTCATGTGTATCACGAAATTGGCGCGAGTTCTCACATTTTTTGTCACAGATACCATATCAGTAACATACATTGTAACGTTACTGGGTTGCACGTAACACGCTTTGAATATGAATACTCCATTTAAAATAAGTTAGTTAGTCTATGGTAGTGTCAAATTGTTTGACAGTTTGAATATTAGGGCTGGTTGATATCAATACTGTAATGGTATCACCAGAATTCTCATTTTGTGCAATAGGCAAATAGGCAGATGGATCACTTGCCAATTAGGAGCATTTTAGGTAATACTCATGGGTATTTAGGAGGCGCAAATACGTTGCTCTCCCCCTAGACTTAGGGAGGAGAATTTTGGTCTGCGTTGACCTCATTCACTCCTAAATAATAGCTTAAAATCGTTTTCTTGAGGTCGTGTTGTCACTCAGGTCTGTTTAAGCTACTGTCATTATATTCACAATTTCACAAAAACTGTACCCGTTCACACACAAACTTATAGGTAGAAAGAAGCTGGTCAATGTATTCTTTAAAATCTTTTATTATCATTATTATCGATGATTCTACACAATAGATCAAGTGGCCGTGTGCGTAGGAATACATTTACCAATGTAAAAGGTCATACAACCATAAACACTAGCATTATTTCTCCATTGAGATTGAAAGTTTAAATTCAATAGGTTTATGGAAACATTTGGCCTTCAAGATCCGAATGTCCATTGTGAATTATGGTGTCAATGATATTCTGTAGAAGACTTTTGTGGTTTAGGTCATTATTGGAATAAAATAAGCATAAAGTTGACTGCCTCGATGGCGCAGTGGTAGCGTATGCGGCTTCTGTGTTTGTATGATCTGCAAATATTTGTTTCGGAGTTTGGGTGTTTTCTATGTATAATATGAATGTATTTACAAAAGAAAGTATACATTTGTGTTTATATAAGTTGTATAGTACGCATAACACAAGCTCTGCTTAGTTTGGGACTAGATCTTTTTGTGTGTTTAAATGTCTAAAAATATTTATTTAATCAATTTTAAACAGAGATTCATTTAAATCAATAAAATCGAAAATCTTAAAGAAATTAAGCTGGCTGAATTAATTTAAATTTTGAATCAAATAGTGTTGAAAATCTGTTCTAGCTTTTATACTGGCCAGTGATACGGAAGTTCAGGAACGGATACTTGAAGGAAAGCAGCTGTTAAATAGAACAACAAAAAAAACTACTCTTCTTCTTCTTCTTTTGATGATATGGCAATCAGCCGGATCAGCTATTTCTGCCAATGTCAAGTATTTCAAGTCTTCAATTCTAAGTCTTCGAGTCTTCAAGTCTTCGTCGTGATGGAATTAATGATAAAAAATATAAAAAAATGTGGATGACATGAAATGGGGACCGTCTTTCGCAAAAACAAAAAACGATCTCCAAGAAACTACTCTTTTGTCCATAACAGATTTGAAGCCACAGATTAGCCATAAGCATATTTTCTTGTACAATTAAAAGCAAACTAATCTTCTAAGTCTTTAAATCCTAGGAAATTCTAGGTTATCAGATAAGGATCTTAGTTCTTAAGATCAAATTATTAAAAAAAGAGAGACTGGCTATTCTCACGGTGAACGATATTATGCAAATAGTGTACAACATTATTTTAGGTGAGATTGACTTGGGAAAGAAAAATAAAATGGTCCAATTTGTTTGATTACGTGTTTGTATTTGGCAAGGTACTTTTGATTACTTATTTATACAGTTTGTTAATTATTGTGACGTCATATTTCAGGTTGGTGACGTATTATAGATTCTGTTTGGAAGCGTGGTGGGCTTTTGCACAAGTATCATTATAAAATTATCTGACGTTATAATTATTTAACTAAATGTTTTAAGCCTTGAAACAATTTTTAGTCATTTTCCTACACAACCAGAAGGTAAAAGAAGATGGATGACTCCGGGAACCTCATTCACTGAGTGAAAAGAAATCAAACAATCATCATTATCATACTCATTATTATGAGCCTTAATAGTCTGCTGCTGGATATTGCCTTTAGAAACGAAACAATACCCAACAGCGGTTTTCTAAGAGGTCGGTCTATCGTTCATGTCAACAAGCCAGTCACTTTGTGCCGAAGCATGACTCTCCCGCGTTTGTAAAATTTGTGTAAACTTTATTCAATATCTATAGTCTGCATTAGATATCTCACATTAAGAATATATCCAATATCGCGGGTGATTTTACAAACGGATAGAGACAAAAAACACTCCAGAACAACAATTTGTAGATCACACAAGACTCAGCGCAGTAGAGAGCTACGTGGCCACCGCTCAAAGCACCGGGTTATCTGTGCAGTTAATTTTAGTTGCAGTAGAAATAAAACATTTCAATAAAACATCTCATCAATCATATAGACTTATAATAGCGATAATTTAGATATAATGAACATTCAAGGCGTGTTTATAGCAGCTATCTCGTCTATTAATTTTAACAGTCATATGTATTATAGTTTATATCATAATTATACATGAAGAGCACAGCTTTAGGCCATTTAGACCTATTACCTATTCTTCGTAGCTTTGTTCGCGTTGTTATTTCCATGGGGCCGTTTATCACTAGTCTTACCATGCTAAAGGTGAAATTTTTAGAAGTCTCTTCTTGGTAAACAAAACACGAAAAGCATTAACTATAAAAATTCCAAGTTTTGTAGTCCTAGCGATGGTTTTCAATGGTGACAACAAAGAAGGCTTTCCGTTGATAAATCAGTAAAAGCAAGGGCGAAATTATTCGCTCCTGGGAATCATTAGAGCTTATAGCGCGAACACGCTAGCTGTCGAGAGCAAATTGATGTCAAACACACTCACGTTAGGCCCTCCGATTGAAAAGACACACTTAATAAGTATCATCTCACGATCTTCGTACTCAACACAGATAATGCATAAAAAGCTGAGGTCACACGCTTCCGTGTTTGGAATGTATCACAATATGTGCGTGTATGTGTTGCATAACAAACTCGTGTGTACATGACCTCTTAAAAGAGTTTTTTTATATTATTTCAAGTGGCCCGTCTCAGTTTCCGTAGAGAATGATTCTAATTCGATTTTCTGAATCGAGTTTTCATTTCAATTTTCTATTCATTCGATAGACTTTGAGCTTTCTTCATCGATTAGGCTTTTTTTTTATGTAAATCGTTTAATTAAAGCGGCAGTAGCATGTTGGTTAAAAAGTCGAATTACGTTTTAAACTGGTTCTATGTTCCAACTTTGTTTAGTACTCTTCTAAAGAGAACTTATTCCTAATACAAGCATAAACTTAGAAAAAAAATCAAAAGATAAATTAAATAGACTTAAAAAAAACATTGAACGAAAACTCCCTGCCTATAAACACCACACAATATGCCTCGCTTAAATTAATTCACAATCCTCTATATCTAATTATCTATTAATTTAAATAAAGTAGTATTATAATGTGTGTTAAGCACCTTTAATATGTTTGGAGTCGGTGGCAAGCTGAAAGTAAGAAGAACAAGATAAAAAAAGAATAAAATTAAAACCCGATTACGACAAAAATCGACGCGGTAAAAGTATGAAACAAGATTTTTAAAATCGTACTCACTGTTTACGTAGATACTTTAACAATGCGTGACTACGGAGTTGCAAACTTAAATATGTGTATCTCTGTACACTGATGTGTACTACAGTATCCTATCGTAAGATATTATTGTCAACTTGCAACGACGGCATCTTGGTAGAGTCTGTGTCGATTAACTTGCTTCTTGAGTAACGTTGTTTAATTTAGTGTCCTGAAAATTTTGTTTTATACTTTTGCAGCGTCGTTTTTTGTCGTAGTTGTGTATTAGGTCTTTCTTTCAAAGAGAAAGCTTCTTTAGCCGCGTTGAGCACTTTTTGGTAGGAGAAAATCTTATGAGTTCGCTTCTCCAACATGTTGATGCCACAATCATGCTGACATGCATTTTCGAAGTGAAAACTTCTTTGGCCGCGTTAAGCACTATTTGGTGTGGGAAAATCTTATGGGTTCGCGTCGCCGACATGCTAATGTGACAGTTAACGGTGACCGCTAGAGGGCGCCATATTAAAGTGGACTATCAAGACGCTTCATTTGTCCAGTTCTAGTTAGTAGTTGAGGAGCTATGAGGTAACAGAAGAACACATACATAGCCTGTTAAAATCATACACATTCTGTGGCTTTGCCGTAATCAAGTAAAAAAATGTAAGCGAATATCAAAATTATCCCCTTCATTCTGGGAACACTCAAAGGACGTCAACGCACTGTGCTGCTGTGGGTAGTTCTAGTTCATATATATTTTACTGATCAATAATCACTGCTGAGATACAGATTCGAGTCTAATAACACAGCACTAATGCAACATACACGATAAGTATTTAAAGACGTGCCTGTAAAAGGTTTTATTCTTGAACTTTTCAGTGTTGCAACATGCATAAATTACATTTAACTGCATAGTGCATTAACCATCAACACCGTCCTTGCTGTAAATGACATATTTCATAACCGCCTGTCAACGATCGTGTACCCATTCGGTGTATTAACGAGTTTAGAGTTACCATTATTTGTTTTATATTAACGCTATTTTGTTTTATACTATTGAGGTGTGGTTTTACATCTATTTTTAAATACGACAGAAGGAAATTAATTTACATCGCCTTCCGCCTGAGTGTTTATTTGTTTATTTATTTAATTAAATTAGGATCTCCAACAAAGGATATACACAGCTATACAGTATATAATAAATTATTGAAGGGGTATTATACCGGTGCTTCTTCACTTACAGGAGACCACAGCAAGCAAAATTATTATTAACAACCAAGCAAACGATTCACAAGTAACAGTGTTGATGTATGAGTGATTTGATCCACATATAAGACAACGCTTTGTATGACCCATAAATGATGCATGAGTATGGTATATTCCTAGAGTAGGAATTTCCTTTTAAGATTGCCAAAGCAAATTTTTTTTGCAGTCCAAACTTCTTTAGACTTATTGAGAAAAATCATGGAACCCGTGTCATCGTTACCGAACACTTTCCATGAGCTATATGTATACTGGTTATTTATGTATGTATATTCTATACAAAAAGGGTGAAACTCGCGTCATCGCCACCAAACACTTCTCATGAAAGTTTTAATTGGCCATTAACACTGCTTCACATTTTTTTTTCAAGACCATTTCCGCATTCGTAATATTCCTGCGACGCAGAGGATTTTACAAACAGGCCAGAAACGGTTAAATGAACACACAGTATCAGAACAACAATTCGTGAATCATACAAACTGTGGTCCTATTTGAATGCATGCATGTGCAAGTAACATTATGACGGCTTCGATTCCCGGGTCGGACCAAATGTTTGTATAATCTGCAAATATTTGTTTTCGAATTTGGGTATCTTCTATGTATAATGCGTATATATTCTACAGCCAATCTAGCTTTCCTAGTACAAGCTCTACTTAGTTTGAAGGCGTAGTGTTTCAGATGTCCGAAATATTTATTTATTAATATTTTAATACATATATCCATGCAGACATATGCATTTAAATATTGCTATTCCAGAATGGTTGGATTAGAAATCGTTACATAACCTAAGAAGTCACGACAACTATATTACTGAAGTCTACTTCCACATTCGTTGACATATCATTCGTGTCAACACGACTGTGAGTTAGGTATAAAATTAATGTTCCTTACATGTTTAGAGCCTAGATCGTGGCTCAAGATTAAGGTAGTGACGATTACGGGAGAGATCTAGAAAGCGCTGTCAGGTAGATATATAGCAGTTTTGTTTGGATTAAATAGGAAAGATTTGAGAGGCAATTTCTTTAGTGTCACCCGCGTTTGGCAGTTTGGCCTGCTATGCTTAAAATATGTACATTTATCTTTCCGGACGGCGTAAGAAAGCGGTTCCCGGATCCCTCTCGTCTCAGGCGCAGAGTGGCACACTGTGTGGTTTTAATCGGTTCGATTCCGCCACACCTCCCCCCGCAAACTCCGGTGGGGTGAAGGCCCGAGGGGGTTTCCACATTTATCTTACAAAAATGTACATTTATCTTAAAAAGATCTGTAGATTTATCATATCCATACTAGCATTATAAATTCGAAAGGAGGTATCGATCTGTAACATTTTCACTTCGATTTCAATAAAATTTTTAAATTTTCATCATCATCATCATCATCATCATCATCATCGCTATGCTCGGCGTTTCTCTAAAGGATCGCATCAGAAAAATTTTAGGTGTATTTTTTTTTAAATTTTGAATGTTATGCACTTCCTTTGTGATGAAACTTGTAATTTTCGTTACTAGTTTTTGTAGCTATTTGCGACAGAGATAAAGCTTTATTTTAAGGACTTTATAAAGGACGGATTTTTTAAAACTTCAGCATTAAGAGTTTCAAATAAAAGATACATGAAATTAAATGAAAGTTTGTCAATTTCAAAGGAAGGAATAAAAAATAACAACGCAAAAGAAGCCTTGTAATACATAGTTTATTACAAGTACCTGGATGACCGAGCTTTGTTCGGTATGTTATTTTTCGTAAGTATTCTTAAAATGAATACTAGCTAGATCGATTTATCGCCCCCGAAACCCCCTGTATGCAAAATTTCATGACAATCGTTTGAGCCGTTTCCGAGATTCAGATCACGTAAAATTGCTCGTTTAAAGATATTGAATGGATATGTAACGGGAATTCGTCCAATTGTTATATAATCGGCAGATATTTATAAACCGACATCGCATTAGGTGAGTTATGTTGATCGGGTGTTGTTGTGGGTATTGTGGTTAGTTTTATGTTGATTTGGTGATACCAGATGTTGCATAGTATTATTAAAATTGTGTAAATCCTTCATGGATATAATATTGGAGATTGCAACACGAATAGCATCGGATGCGCTAACCTAAGAGGCAGTCAATATAAATTCGTGAACGACATCTAAAATATTCTAAAAACAATGATAATAAACAACAATTGCCTTCTCTACATACAAAATTATAAAATTCTTTAATCCTTTGTCCAGTAACTTGAATGAGATCCAAACTTTTGGAAGAAAAATGATGCTTCCTTTCTAAACGGAGAGGTCAAAGAGGTCAAATGTCAAATTATGACAACGCTACAATTATGTAAGAAGATGTAACCGTGTGATGTTTCGTACTATTCGCTCAGTACTTTATGTAATGATGGGAGCAGACGGGCGGTTTACGAGCGGATCTAACGCGGCGTTTTTATCGCATCGCGGGTTTTGTATCATTGTAATTTCTATGATAAACTTCTGAAAGGCTAGTGTGAATTTATTTGACACATATCAGTATGTGTCAAAGAAACTCACACCTGTCACCGCGAAGTCTGATTCGTAGTGAAATAATCTTCCAAGGTAGTAGAGCGACGCTGAATTCAGCACTCATGTGCCGAGTTCATCGGGGCGGTATTACCCTCTTATAGCACAGAACGGGAGAACGCAAATAGCGTTCTCCCGTTCGTTGGTAAGTGCAAAACCGGAGGCCCCACAGTGTGGTACACCATACTGCTTTGTTATGTAACATGGCTATGTAGCCTGCATTCACAGTGGAGATCACTGATCTTTAATTTTACTGTGGCAACTTCCACATTCAATGCAACAACAGAAACACGCTACAACGCCATCTACCGATGATACGTCGAACTACGGAGTAACTAAGGTAACTAAGAAAGTACCGATGGTGAATCGCGCAATAGAAGTTCTCGCGCCGATTAACATATATACAACTTCCCAACATCATCCGTGGATAGTGGCCCGCCAGGCATGATCACATCGCCGGGCCGGAGAATCTTCCCTTTGTGTTGGAGGGAAATGACACCAGTTCCTCCAAATTACTAATGCTTTCCGTCAGGTAGAGTATACACTTTGGCAGGCTAAAACATAAAAAAATATGCTATTTTGTTTTGCATCCTATCTTTAAATACTACCTTGTCAAGGTTAACGTCTACTCAATGATTCTCAGTGTATTTTAAAAGAACAAAAAAGAAACTAAACTAAAACAAACGACCTTACGTACTTATAAACAAGGCTAATCATTTATTTATGAAAATGTTGATCAATGGCGTGTTCACGCTGATAGGAATTACAAAAAACAATTATATTTAGGTATAAAAATATCTCATGAGAATTAATCAGTTGTTGTATTTTACTAAAATCTTTTAATATTAGTCTTAATATTTTTATCTAAAGGAGCATTACAATATCTAATTGAAGGTTATTGTATGTAACATCTTAGATAAACGGGGTAACGGATACGACAAGCAGATTAGAAATACGAAGGTTTGTATAGATGTATCTCAACCAATAACTCCAGAATGGACAAACGAACTCAATAAGAATATGGCTGAAAATTGGCACAGAAATAAATTGGCATATACATGAATAACTCATAGGTTACTTTGAAAAAAATGCTGGCAAAATTTATATTATCTTGGCAAAAGTCTCGGCAGTTGTTAATATTTTTTATACTAAATTAAACTGACGCACCTTTTTTTTGTTGATGGTGTGGAAAATCCCCTCGGATCTCTGGCTCCTCCTGAGGAGCTTGGTAAGTGATAATTCCACTAAAAACCACCCTGACGGCCGGTCTTAGACGCCCTGCCTTAAACCTGTGTTTCCACCAGCCTGTCGGTCCAATCATTATCTGTTGCAGCACGTAACTGACACATCACCTACTAATAAAAAAATCCGGTTATATATTTCGATTCTCAGATTTGATAATGCAAGCAAGCGATCCGAATGCTCGTGTGTAGCATTTCCTATCAACTGGGACCGTATAAACGCGAAAACAATGGATAATACTACTTCATTCATGACTTTCTCTGTCACAAATATTTGACTGTTTATATCATCTCAAATGTATTCCCAAGTGTTACGATAAGCACTAACTTTTGCCCGCGGCTTCACCCGTGTGTATATAAGTAATCGCGGTAAAGAGTTGCCCTTATCATTCCACGAAAATCAAAGTATCTTCTTGACAAATTTCATTGAAATCCGTGCAAAGGTTTAGAGTCATCATGCTTATTCATCCTATGGCAATTGCAAGAGCTCGCTAAGAGATGCAGGACAATTCTGAAAGAGAAGAAAAGCTTTACATCAGCTCTGTATCAATCTGTTTGGCCAGCGTGGCTTTGCAGATCCGAACTTCCTTTACAATAAAAGATTTTTGATGATGATTTAAGTAAGTTTATTTTAGAATCATACTTTTTTTATGTCATAGCTACAGAGTTCAAGTTGAATTCTGGAGCGGTTTAAATTCCAATAATTTTATTACTTGTACATTTTTTTTCTATTGTAATCTTCGTTGTACGTAATATGAAAAATATGCACAGGGTTAAACACTCGATGGTCAAATTCCTTTAAACATTACTCTAAGGTCGCAAGGATGGGTTTTGGTGATATCACAGAAATTACAATAATAATACAATACACCAAGAATAATGCATAAATTGATTATGACATTGATATTTGATTGAAAACATTAGCCGTGTATTTATAGAAGACTTTAACGTTTTGTGAATAGTTATTTTTTCTCTCTAAAAGAGTCAAGTCCTCTCTAGAATATAAGAAAAGTACTACCAGAAATTTTAATTTATAACAATCCAAATTTGAAATATTTTAAGTATAAGTGTAAAAAGTATAAAGTGTTAGTGCATCACACATTATTATTTCTGGTAATAATAGAGGTATTAACCTCTAACAAAAATAAGAGCACAATATTCATTCGAGCTGTAAGTAAACTTAGCAATACAATAAAAAATGGACAAGCCGAAAAGTATTCAGCTACTTTACTAGTTCTTAAACTTTCGCGTTTCATAATATAATATTTATTTTCACGGGAATTAACGCGATCATTTATATAAAGGTATTATATAACTCTGATTTGCCTGACGTTTTGACCAGATTGCAGTGGTCGTGGTTTCAGGCTGACTGGCTCAGCGGCGCGCGCCCTCTGTCGTCGAATCCGTGAAGTAGAAGCTTCTTCTGCGACAGAAGAATACCTTTAAATAAGTGATCGAGTTAATTCCCAAGAAAACAATTATTTTACTATTTTCGTTATCCTACCTATAAATAACGTTGTACCGAGTGTGTGAAGTTCCTGGAGAGCAAAGTTCGGTGGCTGATAGTTTCACTAGATTATGGGGAGGGTATGCAACGAGTATGTTACGGCTCCTGCTCCCCTTTGCCAAGCTGCATTCTACAAACATAAAAGTTAACAGAAAATATATTTGTATTTCTTTGGGCGTAGAGCCTAAACGGCTTGTCGTATTTTTACGTAAGTGGTGTCAATAGATTCATCTTAGTCGTGAGAATGACACTGGGTACATCAAACTAAAAAAAATTTTCGCTACATAACACACTTTTAATATAATTTCTTCTCATTTTCTTTTATTAAAACTTCATATTTTAGTCTGTTTATCAAAATATTGATATCGTTTGACTAGTTTATTTCTTTCTCTAACTCTTAAAAATTATTTCTTGTAAAAATAGTTCACATACAGGATATTATATAAACATGTTCATATATTTTATAGTCGCTAACGAGGCCCTTATAATAGATATAAAATGTTGGAAGAATTCGTTTTAATTCTTCATATAATTTATTCCGCCAATGTAAGCCCACAGCCTGAGTTGCATAAGCATCTCACGTTACAAGTGCGTTAATTGTTCATTGTAATGTAGGTTCGATTCCCAGCTTATCAAACAATAGACTTATCTATTCAGTGATAATAGTTTGAGATTGAGTTGTTTGCGGGTTTGCTTAAAATGTAGGTCTGTCATGTTTTTATTTGAAATAATGTAGAGCATTGTTTTCTACATTATTGTTATTTTTACTGAAAGCATTTAAACCAGTTACCACCATGTTTCAGTTTGGCAATAAAACAATACAGTGTATGTGCGCGAAAAGAAAATAAAATCATTGTTTTTGAAAATAAAAATCGTTTTTGACATTTAAAAATATATAAATATTGATAGTGTTTGTAATTTTTTTTATGATAGTGTCAAAATAATTTGAGTTCAAAATCTTTAAAATAATTTTTTTTTCTATTACAGATGGTGCGCCTTTGGGCTGTTGTGGCGCTAAGCGCGCTGGTAGCCTGCGTGTGCGCAGAACCTGAAGCTTCAGCTTCGTCTCGTTTCCGTGAGTATTAAAATATTTACTAACACTAATTATTAAATTGAAATAATTATCTCAAAGAAAATCGTCTTAATGATTTATTAATTACAAGGTAATAAAAGTAAATTTTCCATTTTTAAAAAATTAATGTCTCTGTGTGTGTGAGTGTTTAAACTTATTCTGTATAATTTGTCGAAGAATGTCGTGTTCATAACATAGTTCTTTGTTTTCTCCTTTTCAACATTCACAACTTTTCAAATAAAGAAAATGTTAAAGTTTGAGATACTTGAATTTTAAGTATTAAATTATAAAAAAAAACAATTTCAAGATAATGAGTTGCACAATTTATCAAGTGATATAAAAATATTTTGCGATTCCTTCACAGTATTTACAATTGTATATATAATAGTTACCAGTGTTAGACTTGATTTGCCACAGGTCTGTATGTATGTTTCTGTAACATCAATATAATATAGTCTCTCCGTCTAATAATTTCGTTTACATATCCTATAACTCGTTAAAATTTAAAATTCTTTATTAGTGCTCCATACTTATGGGCTATTTAACACTGAAAGAATTTTTCAAATCGGACCGGTAGTTCCTGAGATTAGGTCGCTTAAACAAACAAACGAACTCTTCAGCTTTATGTATTAGTATAGATTTGTCACAACACAACAGTCTGAACTATGTGAATTTTTAGTACTTTTACTAATTCAGTGATATCCCCAAACAGCAAATTAAACGCACGTGCATGAAGACAAAAAGCACATAAGTATGGTCTACATTGTCTATAGGCCTTCAGTAAAAAAGAAAAAGATATTTACAAAAGTAACATATACTTTTAGTGTATTATGTAACAATAATTAGTTGCGCGACTGTGTGACGATTCTAAAGACTGCAAAACAATTCAATTGAAGTCGCGTCACACAAAACTTTTTTATTTCAGATTTGAATAAAGAATTGATATGTCACGAGTTGATTAAAATCTGTAGGGAATGAATGAATGATGAATGAAACTTCAATGATTTGAATAGAGCCTGCGTGCACACAGACTGTGGTAGTTACTGGGAAATATTTTTTATAGTGTGTCAATTACACTGTTTATGTCAAGGATAAGATGTCGTTAAATTCGAAAAAACATTAAGTGGAAAAAATATAAATTTTGTAAATTATAACATGGGTTTGTAAATACTAGTTCAAAAAGGTATTAATCTTATAATAATTATTTTGTAAATAAATATGTACCTACTACTTACTACCTGTACTACTGTAAAAAGTTCGCATGCTGTAACTTAAGTTACTTTTAAGTTCTGTATATATTGTAAAATATAAATATAAAATGTATTTCTTATTCCAAGCAGAAAATTTAATCTTAAACCAATAGTATAATAGTTTATACGAAAACAAAGTCTCTTTTAAAAAAATGTTTTCAAACAACTTTTAACGTATGTAAGATTAAGTTTTCCGTATTTAATATTCAAAACTAGTTAAGATTTATTCAATTTCACACTATACATGTAGAATAATGATGATATATTTTACAGAACCAAGAAAACGCAAGACTGGTACGTACACGAGATAAAATGATAACATTCTCTATGTCTTTCATTTGTCGATGGTGACTTTGATATGAGGTCGGCCATTTTGCATCATGTATTCTGTTTTCAATTTTTGAAAAT
This sequence comes from Hyphantria cunea, assembly GCA_003709505.1. NCBI lineage: Eukaryota > Metazoa > Arthropoda > Insecta > Lepidoptera > Erebidae > Hyphantria > Hyphantria cunea. The sequence continues at coordinate 417,826 of PKRV01001710.1, read as the reverse complement.
TGAATACATTTTATTAAGTAGCAATAATTCGTTTGAAGATTTTTTTAATTTATATAGATTTGATTATAAAAAGGTCCGCCACCGACAAATAGATAGAACGTTCTGTTAACAAATTGTCACAACTACACCACAGCCTTTGCTCGTAGATTAAAAATATAATGATATGATGTCTAAGTCTATATATAGTGTCTTCCAAAGCTTGCAAAAACAGCTTCCATGTTTTTTAATGTTAATAATTAATATAATGCCTAAAGTCTTAACTTGATAAACCTGACATTACATAAATAATGATAATTATCAAAACCATTACAAATTATTGTGATTTTACATTACTTAAACTAAATAAATTATATTTAGGCAAAAAAGATTATTGATTAAATTATAATATTCGTAGACATGAGTCACAATAAAAGTGGTTAGAAAAAATATTGTAAAAATAAAAAAGCAAGATTATTTCCGACCGTGACAGGACTTGAACCTGCAATCTTCGGATCCGAAGTCCGACGCCTTATCCATTAGGCCACACGGTCTTGTGAAAGGAGGCTTTATACGACAGTGCCTTTCAGCTGAAATGTTTGACCTACTTTGTTGACATTTAAGCTTTATTGATTAAAGCGTCAATGGAGTTCAGCTATTGTCTCTCGACGAAAATTATTCAAATTTCGAACCGTTACTATATAATAAAATAAAAATATTTGAATTTCGAACACAGACCATAGACATTAAAAATAAACTCTTATATTTACAAGCAAAGGTATCCTCATTAAGATTCTCACGCTTTGTACTTTCAGAACTTACCTCTTCTCATACACTGTTCTAAAACACATAATACGCTGCTTGCAAATATTTCATCACAAGGCACTTATGTTATTATATAAGTAAAAATGTATTGATAGCCTATTTATTGATTAGGGATTCGAACCGCTAAGTGGGAGGTCATGGGTTCGAAGTCTATCTAGGATGAAAATTTTGTAATGAGCGCGCTCACTTGTTTTGTGTCCGAGTGTAATCTTCTCTAATATATACAATTCTCGTGTCGCGGTGTTACTAAACTCCTCCGAAACTGCACCGATTTTTATGAAATTTTGTGAGCATATTGGTTAGGTCTGAGAATCGGCCAATATCTATTTTCCCTAAACGTTAAGGGTAACCCACCCTTAATTTTTTTTTTCTTTCATATTTATTTATGGCAAGGCAACGTTTTCCTGGTCAGCAAGTTCTTTTGAATCTATGATATGTATGTATGTGTTTAGTTATTATCTAAATATGTTTGTACAGACTCTTCTGTGCCCTGGCTAGTTTGTGGCCTCTGGTATAGCAGTCAGGGCCGCTAGGTACTGGTCGGTCGTAGATAATAGATACTTTTTAATCTTGGCTTGAGACAGAAAGAAACTAGTTACTATTGTGAGAAAGTTTATATTCCATAGACAAAATGAAATCAAATTTTACTTGGATTTTTATTTTCTTTTCATTTATACTTTACTAACTTTTGCACGCTGTACTGCCCGTGTCGGTTACCACCACAGAGTTAATTCAATCCAAATTTCATCGAAATCGGTGCAGCAGTTTAACCGTGATGGCGTAACAGACAAACAAACAAAGTAGTAAATGTACACAAATGAAAACAGTTTAGTCACAAGGAAATTACATGTACACATTCGAGCTCAACTTTACCTTGGGTTTTCTTCCGTTAAAAGAACTAAAAACGTTACGAATACTGAATAAATAAATTATAACAATACCAAATATAATAATAAAGACAACCTTACCGCGAAGTATCTTTCCATAATCCTTTCTTATCAAGAAATCTATTTCCATTCACACCACGAATAATTAATTATAGATATTTATTTACAATTTATATAAAAAAATAACAAAGTTTACGTTATATTACTGAACATTCACATTCATGACATCTACAGGACTTAATCGTTCATTGCTGAACACAGACTTCATCTCAGAAAGGAAATTTTGGCCTGATACCACGCTATTCTTTACAGTGATGTTATTCAATGTAGTTTGCTACGGTCATCGATGACCTTGTTTTTCATCTCTTGATCTTTCCTATTTCCTTTCCTAAATAAAACCAACATTTAAAGTATCTGCTTCAATTAAAAAAAAAATTGGAATCAGGCAACATTATCAAAATTTGTCGATTTATAGTCTAAAAAATAATATATACAGTAGAATTCAGACACAAAATAAGTGGCTTCTATTTTCGAAATTTAAAATTGTTTATTCAAATAAGACAATAAGTAACATTTATGAACGTTAAATTGAAGCTACAGTTAATAATCATAGATCGATATAAATGGACGTTCAATTATAGTATTAGTATGTGTTGGATTGACAGGGAAGTTTTGCACTCAGTAGAAACCATTCATTACTAGCGAATAAATTAATTGTTTACAAGCGTTTAGGCAATTTTACATACTCCGTTATTCTGTTCGAAAATTGAATAGTAAAATTTTTCACACTTTCGTTAGTGTTTTCTATGCTTTCTATGTGTTTACACATTAATATGAAAACGTTTAAATATTTTACAACTATTTTGTTTGTTATTAAATGAGTTTTATTTTATATTGTGTCTTCTAAACACGATCTCTATTACTCAGTATTCAAATTTTCTAAGTCTATTGTTATCTTTTAACATTTTCATTTTTTGCTTATCTTACTTTTCTATGAAAACAATAAAAACATTTGATTGATTTAATCTTAATTTAAGTATAATACGATGTAATGTATAAGTATTTACTGTTTCTCTTTCTCTGTTTATATTTTAAATATCTCCTTTTTTATCTCAGCATTAACTATGTAATCTTTTTATATACATAAAGTTATTTCATTGTACTATTTTTTCTTTCTTATTTTATTTCTAAGTGCCTCTTTTCTTACTTGCTAACGTAGCATCGTATAACTTATTAAGGAATACTTATTCGTCTAGGGTATATAAAGAGACTTAAAAATGGTATTTCATGGTGATTATTCTTTCTTGGGCTTCCTATCTTCAGACATCGTCTTTTTAAATTTAAACTTTATTTCACATACTTTTAAGTCTATTTATACCATGTCCTGGCGGTTTAAGTGTTATTTTTTTTTTTAAATAGGAAGACTATCAGTTTATTTATTTAGTTACGTTTTTTTTAAATAAATTAATTTTCGTTTTTGGTAGGTATATAATTCAGCGATGTCTGGCAACACTAAATTATGAGAACATTTGCTAGAAGTACGAATATTTTAAAAGATTGAATGTTAATACTTTACACAAATATTTATCAATATGTTCAGACATTTTAACACACAACGCCATCTAATCCCAAACTAAGCAGAGCTTGTACTATGGGTTACTAGACAACTGATATTAATACTTACATACTTTTTTTTGTAAATACCTACATATTATACGTAGAAAATACCCAAACTCCGAAACAAATATTTGCAGATCATACAAACATTTGGTCCGACTCAGGAATCGTACCCGAATGTATATTGACTTTTAAGTATAGGCTTTGAATTCTACATCTAGTTTCCTATGCGTCAAAATTAAAAAACAATACGTGTCCACATCAGAATACTATGAAAGAAGTTTAATTTTCATTATTATTAATATTAAAATACTTATTTCATAGAAAATGGTTTCATAGACAGGACTAAACAGAATTATATAGATATAGGGGGGTAAAGGCCTTTCTGTCAAAATATAAAAACTAGAGCCCAAAAACTTCTAAAATCACCCTATTGAAGTTTGTATTTTGATCTTCATACATACACATTATCATTATTGTAATTAAAATGGGAATCTAAGGTGAATATTTTAACATACTTGTATTGGCTTGCGGCTATAGTCGTTTATTAATGTAACTACATCTAGAAATATTAACAATTATTGTATCATTATTCAGAACTTGTGTCGGCTAAAATACAATCCATTACAAACAATTCTGTACAACCTATTTCTTCTCATAATGGCTGAGTTTTATGACATATGTTTATAATTTGAAAATATTGTTACCATATATAAGTAAAGAAACAGTTCATTCAAAACTCAACCTTAATGTAATTTAGATACAAACTGTATTTTTATAACTTTCAATTTCGTCATTTAACCTCAGTAGTAGATATGGTGTTACATTGGCAAAGGTAGCATTGGTGGCGGTGACCACATACTGGTTGCTGACAAAGAGTATGCATTCCAGCTGATCAGCCTCTACGCCCGGATAAGCAGGCGGAAGTCGACGAAATGGTGAGCAACCTGCTGCACTGGATACAAGGATTATACCAACAGAAGAGCAGGAAAGGTGCTGATCAATATCTACAATAAAACATAAAAATCTCTATAACTGAGGTTTTATATCAAATTTAAATAGGTTATGACGTTGTTGGTGTAAAATCCATATAAGATTATTAAGGAATACAGAGAAAGAATTATGTAATAGAAATATGATAGAAATATAATAACTACAAATTTAAATGCACGAGACAATCTTTCAAGCAAACACAAAAGCACAATCACAAGCTTGAAATCTTTCTTTAGGTTATCTCAACGTTTTACTCTTCCAATAATTCTTTACTTTGTGCATTTTCAGCTCGCCAGTACTACGGAGGGAAACCAGAAAAACCGAGGCCGTTTGAACCAGCTAACACTTATCTGCCACCCGTAACCGGCTACCCACCATCTGGAACCAAACCATCGCCTTCATACAACGATGGCCCAGGACCAAGTCCCACTTACCAGCCGTCACAGCCTGCCTACCAACCATCAACTCCCGGTTCCGAACCTAGCCAACCCTCTTATCCTTCCTCCCCGGACTATCAACCATCCCAGCCAAGCTACGAACCGTCTTCACCGCCCGAAACTGGCTATCAACCATCTCCACCACCTGAAATTATCTACCAACCACCTACACCATCTCAACCCACTTACCAGCCTACTTATCAACCCAGTCAACCCGATAAACCTATTCAGCCAGAACAACCTATTCAGCCAGAACAACCTAATCAGCCTGAACAAATTATTCAGACCAATTATAATCAGCAACAATTTAGCACTGGTTCTTTGAGTTCCAGCTCATCTTCAAGTTCGTCCGCAGGTGGATCTGAAAGTAGCAGCAGTAGTGGTTCTGTGAGTGATGACGATGATCGTCACCCTCCTCACATTCATGAAATCTCTGTAGACTGTGGGAAAGACATGATGACCATTAACATTGAGTTCAACAAAGTATACAACGGAATTATTTACTCTCAAGATCATTACAACGAGCCTGATTGTGTGTACGTCAGGGAGAACTCTGGACAAGCTCAATATTCTTTCACCGTTAGCCTCAACACTTGCGGTACGAGATTCTTCAGTGACTTTGAGAATGAAGGCCAGGCTTATTTAGAAAATGTATTGGTTCTCCAGAACGAAGCCGGTATTCAAGAAGTTTGGGATCACATTAGGAGAGTCAGATGTTTATGGGAAGGTAATTTGAAGAAACAATTGGTGTCTTCTCTAAGTGTAGGCATGTTGGATCAGATAACAAGCAATTTCAGCGGAGACACTGCTATGGCTAGATTGGACATTCAGATTGGCAGGGGACCTTTTGCTCCTGAAGCCAATGGCCTTATCAAGATAGGAGAGATCATGACCTTGGTTGTATCCGTCACTGGTGATGCTGGGTTTGATATCTTTGTCCGAGAATGCATTGCCAGAGATTCTGACAGCCGCAACGTAGTACCTCTAACTGATAGCAATGGATGCGTTCTGAAACCAAAGATTTTCGGCTCCTTCCAGAAAACTAGAGATACGGGCAACACAGGAGCTTCAGTTATAGCATTTGCTTTCTTCAACGCCTTCAAATTCCCTGATGAAATGGACCTTATTATTCAATGCGAGGTCGAGCTGTGCAAAACTGACTGCGATGTGTGCCCTAATCCTGGTAGCCTTGAACCAAGAAAGAGAAGGAGGCGAGATATCATTCATTTGGGAAACAGGACGCACGTTGAAGAGCCTTCCACTATTATTGGAAAGGGATTGAGGGTTGTACTCCCAGAGGACCTTCCTGAGCCATCAGGTTTTTGTGTATCTCCACCAGCTGCTCTATGGGGTGGTCTCCTTATTCTCCTTGGGTCTTTACTCAGTAGTGTTCTAGTCTCCTACTGTTGGCAGAAATCACGGATTTCGGGAAAAAATGTGTAATTCATTCCTAATAAATTTTGAACAGTCTTTTTAATCTGTTCAGGGAGTCATGAAGTTGGGCCCTTTAACTTTGACTTCCTATTGTAACTAAATGTTTGCCAGTAGCTCTATGGATGGTGATATACTTAAATCAAATGTTATTTTCAGGAATGCATTTGTGTTAATATGGCGTTAGATTAATTAGACACTGTCATATCGTAAATCAAGATTGTGGATTAAATCGAAGAACTAGCTTAAACGCTTAATATTTTTTTAAATTGCAATTCATTGTAAATCAATTATAATTCATATTCTGAATATCACCGTCAAAAAATGATACATTTGAAGTCTATGGGTATATGAAAAACTCATAAATCTTGCGGTAATGTACTGATCCAAAACCAATAGTCAAAGTGGCGTGTCATAGAGTTTAGACTAAACTGTCTGCACTCTATGGTAAGAACATTATCTAGCTTGGGAAAATCTACTACGTATTTCTCATATCTATGTTATCGATACGTGAGACACCGCAACTTGTGAGACTCGCTTTTTGTACAGCATTTTTATAGTTATTCTTATAAACCAACGAGATTACTCATTCAGAATGCTATTGGTGTCATTACAGAGACGTAATTTTAGTTTAACAAATGGAATAGTAAAGTACGGTCTTCATCATTAACCTACATTAGTTTAAAATGAAACCTATTCATTTCAAAATTCAATGAATTTAATCTCTTTGAAATAGTGTAGTTATAATTACATATGAATTTCAAAACTGCTTGGTCAATTCAAAGCCGCGCCATCTTGGATGAATTTAATGCACAAGGCATTCACGATTTTGTTCAAAAACTCTTTTTTTATAATTTGAAAAGACAAACTTCAAAAACTTTATTATTATATTATTATTCTTAAAGTTAGTCAATAAGCTATTATACAAAAAAAAATCTACTGTTATAATAGATTAGTATAATTATATTAAATGTAAGTAATAATATTTAAAACAGTAATATTTGTTACCGATTCATATTGTAATGAGTAAAAAAGTATTTTTTTTATTTTAAAAGTAACTAAACAAAATATTTTTTTTAGTTTAAATTAAATTAGATTAAATGTATATTTCATATGTAAAATAATAACAAATTTTAAGTTATTCTTATTTTTGTAAATATTATTTAAGAAAGAAAATAAAGTTTATTATATTAATATAGGTTTCTTTTATTTATCAAGCTTAGTTTGGGGAACCTTTGAATTCCAAGCTTTTTACCAACTTTTACTAAAGAGAGACTTTTACTACAGACGATTTAAACGGCTGTTCCATGGTATTTTTTTTATTAATGTGTAAATCACGAATGAATACTAGTAACCGACCTCAAATAATTCTGGGAATAGCAAGATAATTACTGTTTGAATGAATATACCGGAGGCGCTCATAGCCCAGTTGCACTCGGTGATTAGAAACAATCACCGAGGGTAAGCAACGATGGCGCGGTCAGTACCTGGGTGGGTGACCGCTAGTGGCATGTTACCATGAGCGTCTCCGTGATTCGGAGGTCACGTTAAGCAGTCGGTCCCGGTTGTGTTATCATACGATAACAGTCGAGAAGCTTAGTTGGAGGCCTTCGGGCGGCTTAAAAAAACATCCAACGGCAAGATTTACGTAGCCACAACGTTTTCTTGCCAGTCCCCAACCCGCCCTTGGCCAGCGTGGGGATGTATGGCCTTAACCCTCTCCTGAGAGGAGACCCGAGCCCAGCAGTGGGACATTATGGGTTGGTGTTGTTTGTTGTTGAATATACCGGTGGAACATACATTGACGTAGGTATATTTGTAAACTGTGAATTCTGCTTAAACTGACAATAAATTTTATTCGGATACGAACGGACACAAAGAACACCCAGATTCAGAACAACAATTTATGGATCACACAGTGTTCTTCATATGGGATTGAAACTATAACACTTGGTGAAATAGAGAGCGGCGTGGCAACTGCTTAAGCCACTAGGTGAACCGTACAGTCAATGTTAAAAATGTTTGATGAGTAAGAAAATTAAGTAAAAGATATTTAACGACTACGTAAGTTCTAAGCACCACTTATCATACCTCTCTCCACATAAATCTACGGCTTTGATCGGAGGAAGTCCTGACTGAACCGAGGAGGACTACCGCCTAAGGTAGAACATCAAATCATGTTGAGAGAGGCCTGTATACTATTGTCCTGATGATGGTTGATTATTTTTTTTTGCTTAATACAAAATGAAAAAGTTAAAAAACTAAAAAAGTTCGTTCATGTTACATAAACGGGTTATTTTTTTTATAAATGGCAAAACAACGTTTGCCGGGTCAGCTAGTATTCTATATATTTGAAGTATTCTGCAAATGGATAAAAAAACCCAAGATGGTGGTTAATTATGACTGTATTTATTAATATGATTTCATATACATTATCCCGCAGTCGAGTAAGTGCGCAAAATCAACGGAAAATTGCAAACTTTACGACTATAAGCATATTTTTAACATCTCTAGTTAAACATCAACGAATATTTATGCAAATATGAAAGGCCTGATTGTAATAATGATAATAAGGATTATATAATAAAGATATTCGTTTGTGTGACTTCATGTTTGTGAAACTTTTTTTAAGGATGTACACTCAATGACGAAATTTCTTATAGAAATAAATTTCTGGATTTAATATTTAGTGAAAAACACTACATTAATAAACAGTGTCAGGAGCGAGTAATTTCAGTATCAAGTGAAATATTTTAAACGGCTTTTATAAGTCAGTAGTATATAAAACAAGTAAAGTTATTGTGAAAAAACCCGACTGTGTCAATATCTGTCATCATCATCAGTCATCAGCCTATCGTAGTCCAATGCTGGACATAGATCTCTCCAATTTCACGCCACTTTATTACTATATTATTTCGATTTTCGGCTTCTCGCAATTTGCTCCTGCCGCTTGCGCAGATCATCACTCCACCTGGCCTGTGGACGTTCCCGCACACTACGTTTGCCGAGAAGTTGATCTCTACTCAAGAACTCGTTTACCCCAACGACAATCAGTTCTGCGGCTAATATGACCAGCCCACTGCCATTTACGCTTACTAATCCTTTGAGCCATGTCAATGACCTTGCTACTCTGCTGGATCACCTCATTCCAGATGGGGCTCCTCAGAAAATCGCCGAGCATAGCCCTCTCCATAGTACGCTGAGCGACTTTGAACTTGCGGACCAGTCGTGCCGTAAGTATCTATGTTTCGGCTCCGTACGTCGTCTTTAGGCACTGTGGGATCGACGATGAAAAGACCCGACGAAGTTTTCCAAACGCTAACCAATCCAGCTGAATTCTCCTGTTCACCTTCTGTTGTTTCTACCTAACTGCAAAGTCTGCCCGAGGTACACATATTTTTTAACAACTTTGAGAACGGCACCGCGTACCGCGACCGGTTCCGTTAGTACACGTTCATTGAACATGACCTTCGTTTTGTCCAAGTTCATCCGTAGGCCGATGCGCACAGAAGAATCAGCCAGTTCGTTCAGCATTTGTTTTAGGTCCTGCAGCGTTTCTGCCATGATGACGATGTCGTCCGCAAATCTCAAGTGAGAGGTGTATTCGCCATTAATATTTATGCCACGTCCTTTCCAGTGTAGCGTCTTGAAGAAATCCCACATTGCATTTGTTTACTGATTCTGTACTTGGAAGAACATGGTGGCGACTTCGTAGAGACATCTCAGCACTTGGATGTATCGCCAGTCTGGGCTTCGATAACTTTACGGAAAGTGTAAGGCAATATTAGAAATGCTTAGCACCAGTTTTCTGTGAGACTAAAGCAACACTGTGCTCGATCCAATCCGATGTGCTGAAGCATGGTTAACCCACGATCGACTTATTTTTGGTGTATAACGCGGACTCCTCAATTCATCGATAACATCTATATTGACACGACGAATTGACTAACAAAAGCTATTTAACAACAAAGTGTACTAGAAGATAAAATAAATCATAGCGTTAATTCTAAAGTGAATCAAAGATAATAGTCAAAGTTTATTTTACTTAATCCACCGTCGTAACTGCCGTATCTTCGCAATGCGCGCAAATCACCTTTAAATTCTTTGTTCTATTATCTTATCTCTATTTTTACAGACGTTGATTCACAGTTCTCAAGCCTTACATTATATAACTATCCAATCTATTGCATAATTCAAAATAGATAATGTTTGCCGTTTCATTTAACTAATTATCTTACTTCAGCATCATCATCTTCTTTGTACGGGTAAAAAGGTAGAAGCTTTGTTAAAAATTGTTTTGTGATCAATGCAAAAGTTTTTTGCTTCCCTTCTAATTGATCACTCAATGATGAATTTAATTCCTTCACTAGCTTTAGCTTTCATAGTCGGCCACCTTTCGACGGCATTTAGTGGTTCTTTGCACATAGAATAAAGGGAAAATATATATCTTCAGGTAAAATACTCAGTATCTCAATTTATACTGTGAAGAGATACCCTTCTTTATTACCAATTATAAGCCTATAGACAGCTCTAGTGCAAAAAAACATTATAATTTAAAAATTGCCCCTGGAAAGTACAAACACCCAAGATTTTTTTATTTTTAAACCTATCAGTTTCATGAACCGTTTTCTATTGAGAGCCATTCATTATCATCATCATTATAAGCAGCCTTTAACAATCCACTGTGAGACTGCTAGGCCTCTCCTTGGAAAGGAGGTTTTGGCGTAATATACCAAGCTGCAAGCAAGCCGAGTCTATTTCAAGTTTACCTTCTCTTTAGAGTGCTGTTGTCCTGCCTATTTTGATCCTTTAGTCGAGTCTTAAGACACACATTAGACGAATAGTGGTAGTGATACTCCATATTATGAATCCTTCACCACACGGTATCAACTATCACATTAATATTGATTTTGAACGCGGAGAATAGGCCAGACAAATGAAAAATCAAACTACTTTCTTTAAAATAAGCACATTTTCACAATTTATCCATAATTAGTATGTCATCATTCCGATATTACATTTATTAGCTTTTGATTGTGTCTATTCTTGTTCTTCTTTTGGTGATATGGCTACCAGCTGGATTAGCTATTTCAGCTGGATCATCTATTTCTGCCAATGTCAAGTATTTAAAGTCTTTAAATCTTAAGTCTTCGTATCTTCCAGTCTTCGTCGTAATGAAACTGCTGATGAAAAATATAAAAAACGTGGATGAGATGAAATTGGGACCGTCTTTTGAAAAAGCAAAAAACCGTCTATTCATAATTTTAGATACAAATGCTGACTGTCTTGGGCATCTTAGGCCGCGTACACAAACTCAGGGGGAGCGGCAGTGGAGCGGGCAGCAGCGCGTTCACTTTACGTACTTTAAACACTTGACATTGCCATAAATAGCTGGTTGCCACATCATCAAAAGAAGAAGAATTATAAGTAGACTATATCTGAAAAAATGTTACATAACGTGTTAGCCCGAAAAGTTCATTGATAGTTGAGTTAATGTGTGCCATGGTGAGTATATTGATATGTTCGAATGTCTTCTCATGTAGCGTAGACAGAGTGGATAGACAAAGATTTCAAGATTCTGACAAACTTGTTGGCACCTTGTGTTATGTTCGCGCTATACAGGCTCTTTTTACTTCGCTCTTTTATAACATACAACATTTGGATAGTATATTTTTACTGACCAGTAATATATATATAATAATAAGTAAGAAGAATAAGTCAATTCTCGTTATTTGAATATCTTGCAGAAAAATAATTTGGAAATGTTAATAATCTCACACATTTCACTCAAGATTGTCCGATCCCGTTCTAGGCAGAGCCTGCCTTCCAGTAACTTGAGTATTGATTTTATTTTATAGATAAATTATACCCAGACAAAAACAAATAATTGTGCTCTACACATAATAACCTGTTCTAAATTTGACCACTGAGCCCATAATTTCTAGCGTATCAGCCAGGATCGCTAACCACACGATCAATAAGCCTGTTGAAAGTGCAGTATATAAAAGAACGCAAACCAGCGCTACTTTTCATTAAATATAAATCTATATTGTATCTTTAATTATTGTAGAACAAGTAATATTTGACAAAAACCACTTATCATTATCATAAAAATTCCACATAATCTCATCAAACGTTTCACAAGTACCAGATAATTTACCGAGATTTAAAAAATATCAAGTTCTTGCCAAATATGTGTTCGAACTTATGTTTTTAAAGTACTTTGATACTGAATACATGTCTAATGCGGGTGTTGTTAAAAACAACAAATATTTGGTAGAACATTTAATGGAATCAGATTATTTAGATTACGATAGTTACATAAAGATCGAAACCTTAAAACAGCAAAGAAGACTCTGTATTAGAGAGCCCTTGGACAAATTATATATTTATGTTCTATCGCTTTACTGGCATTTTCCCTTGGCTTCCTCCAAAAGTGTATCAGTTATTTGTAGCCTATCCTCGAGATTCAAAGTCAAAAAACCATAAAAATTGGTTTAGCATTTTAGCAGTTAACCTAATTTGTAATAGTGTATTATACAGTGGTAAAAACTTGCTAAGTTACTAAGCTATTATTCTTTATAACATTGACATGTTGATCGGTCCCCCTATAACAAGATATCTTGAGATGGCCTGAATATTGAGTCCCAATTAATACGATCAAAAATAACGGTTGCACAGGATGCTCTCTAAGCCAAAAGCTACTGGACCAGACTAGCTGGCCAAAGAGATTTTGAAAGGAATAGGCCCAGCTGGAATAGATGCTTTACACAGAATTTGCAAGATATCTAGCATACTGAGGTATGGCTTGTGCAAAGTTGGTTATTTCTCCCAGACATAAAAAAGGATCTACTGCAAAATGTGAATATTATAGAACTCTGGCTCTAATTTTTTGTTTTTATATGGAATAGGGGGGAAAATAAGCAGACGTATTGCCTGATGGTAAGTTATTACCGCCGCCCATGGACGCCCGTAACACCAGAGGCGTCACGAGTGCATTGCCGGCCTTGGGGAATGGGGAGGGGATGAGGGGGAGGGTTGGATTATGGGCCTCCAGTATCCTCAATCATATAATTAAACAACATATAATTAACAACAGCTCACCAGGAGATTATTCCACATCTGGAGAATCACGACCCTCAATAATGCAATAATGAGGATAACGATGCGAGGACATTTACTTAGATTCGAGCAAAAAAGGGGACTAGAATAGGTCCCTGAAGCACTCTTAGTAGTAAAAATGGCCCCACATTCAAAGTAAGTTGTGTCAAATGCTGTTTATAAATCACTTAAATATTATATTTGCTTTGTATGCTGCAATGTTGAAAACTGCATATATATATTTAGTTAAACAAAATAATAAAGCACCACTGATTTTATATGATATATTTCAAGAAAGATATAACCTCATTATGTCATTAAATTTTATATATTTGTAACTGCTATTAGTCCTTTTCTGAATTTATATTATTTTGCGTCATAGAATTTGACTTTTCGAATGCAGAAGTCAGTACTGCTAATCTAATCTTTAGATCCCTAGCCTTCTTTAAGTTAATGTCTTGGTTTGCTGCATTCGACTAATTTAACAGCCTGACGATTGGCATGTCAGTTTTAATGACCATTAATTTCCTCAAGAGTGGAGTGTTAAGATTATTATGAGCATCCAGATTGCAAATGAATCATAGCGTATCCACAATACATTTAAAATATGACTTTAATGTTCTTCAAGTTTAGTATTACTTACATAGTGGGAGTGTGATTTGTGCCTGATTATTTTTCTTTCTGGTTTATATTATTTATCTTTCAGAGATTTTCCCTTTAGTTTTTCATCATCATCATTATCGTAGCTCCCAAGAATAACAAAGAGTTTAAAAAGGAAGTGTCTATTGACGGTATTATTCAAAGTCAAATTCAAAAAACGGTATTATTAGGGAGTTGGACTACAATTTGGATTCTGAATCTTTACTAATAAATAATCATAGATATGTCGTCGTTGAATTTAATAATTCAAGTATTAATAATGTATAAGCGGATAATATACTGGTAGAGATATATATATGATATAGGTGGTATAACGAAGAGATGGGTCACTTGTTGATAAATGATAAAGGCACTATTTGATTCTCTTCAGTGTAAACCGCAGGCGGTATTACTCATTTATGTAATACGTACTTGGTAACTCATACAAGCCGAAGGATGGATCTCCCATCATAATCGATAATAGTTAGTAGTAACAGTATAAAAATCAAATATATTATAATATTTTCCCCCCCACCCGCTTCACAGGCCAGCCGCGAGGGGGTGACGTTACGTGTCTACGTCGCCTAAATTGAGAGTTTTACCATCAGATGGTGCCCGCTTCGGTGCGGGCAAGCGCTGGGAGGGGTCCGGATGGCGTAACAAAGCGGTTCCCGAATCTCTCCCGTCTCAGGCGCAGAGTAGCACACCGTGTTGTTTTAGTCGGTTCTAGACAACTGATATTAATACATATATACTTTTTTTTGTAAATACACACATATTATACATGGAAACACCCAAACTCCGAAACAAATATCTGCAGATCATAGAAATATTTGGGCCGACTCAAGAATAGAACCCGAGACCTCTAGCACAGCAGTGCATACGCTACTACTCCGCCATCAAGGTAGTCAAATCTTTGAGGAGATACAAGAACTTATCTCTTACTATTTGCGGCCATAAAGACAGATAGCAGACAAAACGACACTTTTAACAATAAATTGCTTACGTAAGGTTTAAAATATCATTTCGTTCGTTTATCGCCATAGTGCAGTGAAAGTGTGCGAAAAATTACTTTATTTTAATTAAATTTAAAAGACATATAATCAAAAAGTTCATTATGGATGGAGATAAACTTAAAACTTCGGAAGCCATTGTACAAAGTTTGTCGGCTTCAGTGAGTAAGTATTTTTAGAATTAGTTTTTTAATTTCATGTTTCTTTTCGTAGTTACTTGTAGTTTAATTAACAGCTTTTCGCGTTTCGTCTATAATTTATCCCATCTAAGTGGCAAAACCATCAAAGCATGCCCCTTTCCATCATTTTTTTATGTACGGGTCTGCCAAAGTGACTACTCTGCCTGATGGAAAGCATGAGCAGAATCCAAGAGTGGTGGTCACTATATTCATTGCGAATGCAGAAATTTCAGCATGATGGCTTACATTATTGTGGCTTACTGATGCCTCTGCATCATTGGGCCCCAGTTTTGCACTCACCAACGAAACACGACAGCAAAAATCCTGTCGTTTTAGGTTGATCTTCTGTGCGAGGATAGTACCACCCCGGTTGAGCCGTTCCGTTCGTACAGAAACCAGCGTGGGTCTACTACCTTGCTGACTAATTTGTTACTACACATTTTTTCAATCTACAACGTTCTTTTATCACTACATTCTTAACTCTGACACTAATATTTACACCACACATACTTTTAGCATTTACACCATTAATTCTACTTTCGTGCCTCCTCTGTCGTACCAAGGATTCGTTACCATACATAAAGGTTGGGACCAACACACCACTGTGCACCACATTAATCTACCAAATTGATGATGTTCTAAAAAAGGGCAATATGAAAAGCACCAGAAACCGACGAGCATGCATGCAGCGATTGATAAATGTGAATGAAGTAAAAGAGGTGTGTCAGGACTGTAGTAAGTGGGGATCAATCGTCTTTACCCACCCCTCTGGGAAATGGAAGTGATTTTATGTATGTACGTAAATAAGAGAAGAAAATAGTATAACGGTACTAAAACATTTCTTCTGGCAATCCATTAACTAACACTTTGATTAAAGTCCAAATTAAACGGAAAATTGTCATGAACTTTTTCAGAAAGCGTACTTTATTAATGGAATAGGGGGCAAATGAGCAGACTTATCGCCTGATGGTAAGCGATTACCACCGCCTATGGACACCCGAAACACCAGAGGCGTCACAAGTGCGTTGCCGGCCTTGGGGGATGGGATGAGATCACATCGAGCCGGCCCATGCATGCCGAAGCGTGGCTCTCCCACGGGTTCGTAATCGTATCTTGTGATTTAATAAACATGTGCTCGATTTTCGTATCCTATCGTATTTCATAAATCAATTACACACTCTGTATGCTACACAATCTATATACTACTAACATATTGTATAAATCATAGCTTCTTTGGGAACAATATAGATTTCGTTAGGAAAGCAAATCTGACTTTGTGCATTTCTTTTTCTTATGACTTCAAGAATTTAAGAAAAGTTCAATGTGGAGGAACGACCAGGCGAGGTGATAATACCTGGCGGGCCACTGGCAGAAAGAACGATCCCATTAATCCAAGAAAAAAATCCTCTTCTACCATGACAACGCACCCGCTCACACCTCCGCCATCGCCACGGCCAAATTTCTCCGCGTTCTCCCGATTCGTTTCCGTGCAACTTCTTTTTGTTTCCAAACTTGAAAAAGTTGCCAGGCAGAATTTGTCGAATAAGGAGGTCATCACCCCCACGGGGGCCTACTTTGCAGATCTCGAGAAAACGTATTTTTCAGACGCGTTAAAAAGGGTTGTAACATCCCTGGGTCAAGTGTATCAAATTATAAAGAGGCTAAATTGAGAAATAAATCGCCACTTTTCTGAAATTATCTTTTTTTTTTATAGCTTAAGTACCTATTTATCAGACTACCCTCGTATATCGATGTTAAGTATGTATAGTTAAACGTACTATATCGTTGCAGTTGGATTACTGGCGCTTCAAACTGGCTTTGTATACGCATGGCCCTCATACAATTTAGCCAATTTTGTATCCAACGACACCGTGCTGGGCACCCCTATATCCACACTGCAGGTTTCACTGTTGGGTAGCTTGCCCAACTTGGGCGGATTTATAGGCATGCCCGTCTGTGGTTGGATCTTTAGCACTGTCGGAAGAAAATATGGATCCATGCTATTCGGTCTACCATATCTCGTAAGTAACTTTCTTTAAATGGTGTTTAAATCAGTAACAATGCACTCGAGAATAATGAATTTGAGCAACATAAATGTATTGAATCCCTAAAGAAATTAAGAATGATAGTTTAATGAAATAGGTTTTATTTTTATAAATACTACCTCTGCTAACCCTGTCGCGGTTTGCAGTGGCCAAATAAATACGACGTCGTTAAATTTGAACGGACTAAAATTTTATAACTGAATATCCACTGATATGCGCATGCCTGAGTTATCATGCCAATCTTCCACTTTCAAAAGCCAGAAGAAAGATTATTAAGTATTTAAATTTATCTTTCTTCTTGCTTTTAATAGTGACAATTTACACCATAACACATCACACAAACATTGTCAATGATGTCCCTGTTTGCGTTGGTTAAAAAAAAATACATTTTGCAACCAAAAGGTTTGTTACTTGTAATTATTGCATATAAGATTACCTTCTTTTAATAAGGGGGCATTGTTATGCTAAAACATTCAAATTTATACTTTCTTAGTTATTGTAAATACTTTGGAAGTGTTATCAATCAACAACCTATAATGTCCCACTGTTAGGCCCCGGTCTCCTCTCAGGAGAGGGTTAAGGCCATACGTCCCCACGCTGGCCAAGTGCGGGTTGGGGAAGTGTTATATTTGTAACTAATTGTTGAACTCGCTTTTTTAGATAGGGTATGCTTGCATGCCTGCTTATGCTGCTGTATCTGTAATGAAATATATTCGCTTTTCGTGGCTATCTGTAGTTAAGGTAGCAACCATGCTTGTTTACTACTATTTTTGTGTCCCTTAGCTTTTTAGGTGTATACTAAATAAAATAAATATTAATTGCTTGTTGTAAAAGATTTTTTTTATTGCTTCATTATTGAACGAAAAAAATAAGCGTTGATGAGAAAGGCTTTGGGATTAACAAGCTCTTGAATTGTACTTTTACTGTACAGGTCTCATGGTTGATAATATATTTAACCAATAACATCACGCTGATTCTAATAGCGGTCACTATAGCAGGCGTTGGAATAGCCGGTCAGAATATTTCAACAATGTTCATGTCAGAAATAGCACACGTTTCAATAAGAGGTGCATTAACTTCAATAACATCATCAGGATTCATGACTGGTAAGTTTATTTCTGTTTTTTATATCTTTTCCTGTTGTCTGAGAGTTTTTTCTGATTATAAAATATATATGGCAGCCGTATTTCAATATCTTCGATGAGTGAGTGAGTGAGGATGCCGCAGGCCCATACTTTTACTCAAAAATAAATTAACAATTCCCTTACATGAGAATATGTTATGTTCGTGATAGATTACACTTACTATAAACTACACATTAACCTTTTGATACTAATAAAATGAAATCACTTGTTGGGTACTCAACTTATCTACGACTGTAGACGTATATACGTACATACACATAGGTGCTAAGAATGGTGGCCACAATATTTTTTTAATTTTTTTTTTAAAAGTCAACTCCTCATTAGGAATATATATTCCTGTGTCGCAGAGATCTTTACAAACATACATGAGACGGACACAATGTACACCCAGACTTAGAACAACAATTTGTGGATCACACAAAGTGTTGTCCCATATAGGATTTGAACCCACAACACTTGGCGCAGTAGGAAGTGGCGTGACGACCACTGAAACCTATTTTATTTTTTTTTACTTGTGGGAACCCCCTCGGGCCTTCACCCCACCGGAGTTTACGGCGGGGCGGTGTGTCGGAATAGAACCGACTAAAACCACACGGTGTGCCACTCTGCGCCTGAGACGGGAGAGATCCGGGAACCACTTTTTTACGCCATACGGACCAACCACTGACACCACTTTTTTTTTTGACTTGTTGGAATGCCTTTACGCACTTCGCTCCCCCCCGGCGGGCACAGGGGGTTCGTCTTTGTGTGGGACTCCTGACTGACTCGCCAGACTACCCACTAAACCACCACTGTGTGCCACTCTGCGCCTGATACGGGAGAGATCTGGGTACCGCTTTCTTACGCCATACGGACCCCTCCCAGAGCCAGCATGCACTGAAGCGGGCTCAGTCGTCTGATGTTAAACTCTTAAGGTGGGCGACGTACGGCACACGCGTAACGTCGCCCCCCTCGCGGGTGGCCTCTAAAGCGGATGGGGGGGAAAACCCGTCCCGCCCATTCGCGGCCACACTCAGGGCGGCATGAGGCGCTGATAGGCGCGCCTCCGCCACCCGGTTCGCCGGCGGCGGATCGGGTCCGAGTGGAGATCGTCCTCCCGGGCCTTCTCCGCCGCCTCCTTCTGTGAGATGACTTCCTCGGAGAAGGTCGCGACCGCGGTAAAACTGCTCTCGCCGCCGGCCATGTAGCGTACGACGGCCGGCAGCGAGAGATCTCCTCCGATGACTGCAGTGAGGGCCCGACGCTGCGGGTCCCAAGCGGGGCACACCGCCAGCGTGTGCTGGGCCGAGTCCTCACTGCAGTTGCAGTGGTGGCAGGCGGGACTCAATTCCCTCCGCGCGACCGAGTGCAGGTACTTCCCGAAGCAACCGTGCCCGGAAAGCACCTGCGTCAGTCGGAAGGAAAGGGTCCCGTGCTGCCGCCCTGCCCACTCGAGGATGACGGGCTGGAGCGCCACCACGGTGGCGAAGCCAGCACGTGGTGCTTCCAGCCGCGAAGACCAACGAGCCATTGTGGCTCGACGGGCGGCTTCACGCCACTCGCGTACTTCTTCGGGCGGAGGGCGAACGCCACTCTCCGCCCGGAATTCAGCCACCCGTCGATAAACTTCGGCGAGCACTTCCGCCTGCAAATCCCACGGGGTGTACCGGCCAAGGCGCACGCCGCCTCGGTCTACACCGTGCGGTATCCGCGTATGGCTCTGACCGCCAATACCCTCTGAGGGCGCCAAAGGCGTGCCTTACTCTGGGCGGTCAGAGCCGACGCCCACACCGGTGCGCCGTACAGCGCCAAACCACTGAAACCACTAGGCCAACCGTGTAGTCGATATGAATATAGTTATGAACACACTAGTACTACTTTATTTCGCAAGAACGTAAGATATTTAAGATTAGAAGTGTGAGATATTTTCGAGAAGATATTTTTTGAGTTTACTTTTTAGAAAGTTTGAGATCTAACATCAGTAACGAATCTAATATTATACATTTCAGGTGTATTACTATCATTTATATTGGGAGGACAGCTCGATTATATGACGATAATAATAATTAATTTATCAGTATCGGTGGCGACAATAATGCTGTTATCATTACTACGCGATTCTCCAGTCTTCTTGGTTTTGGTTGGCAGAGAGGAGGTGATAATATTGTCTGTTTTAAATACGCCTTTTAGAATCCAAATTAAACATTGAAATGTCAAGTAGGTTGCAAAATTAGGACCTTTTTTTAGTCAGTCAGTTAAAATTGTGGGAGAGCCACGCTTCGGCGCGAATGGGCCGGCTCGACCGGAGTGATACTACAGCCTCCACAAAACTGGTGTGAAATAGCGCTTGCGCTGTGTTTCACCGAGTGAGTGAGGATACCGGAGCCTCATACCCTAACTACTACATAGATACTTAAGCACTTAATTGATGTTCTACTTGCCGAACCCTTTCATTGGTATCATGCCACCAGCCATTCAGGTACTGATCGCGTCGTCTTTACTTATTAACCAGAATGAATCCGTGTAGTGATTGAAGTATTATGAATGCGGTCTTTCACCATCCCCGTTCATCCAGCGGATACCGTAAGAACTGATTAATTTTGACTGTCTTGGTGGCCTAGCGGCAGCGTATGCGACTGCTGTTCCTGAGGTCTCGGGTTCGATTCCCGGGTCGAATCAAATGTTTGTATGATCTGCAAATATTTGTTTCGGAGTTTGGGTGTTTTCTATGTATGATATATATGTATTTACAAAAAAAAGTATAAAGGTATTATATCAGTTCTCTAGTACCCATAATACAAGCTCTGCTTAGTTTGGGACTAGATGGCGTTGTGTGTTCGATGTCTGAAATATTTATATTTATATTATATAATTATAAACGGATGGTTGGAGACTACACACGATAATAGGTACTTCAAAGAGGATTTAACTATAATCTTGTACCAACCCGTCTGGATATCGTTGTTTAGTAGGACAAAACTTCCTTTCTAAAGAGACGTTTGGGAGTGAGAACTGGTTTATTAAATTTATAGTACGTTAAATAATCAGATATTTTTTTAAATCAAATATTTGGTTTGCAGGAAGCAGCAAAATCAATAGCATTCTACAGACGTTTGGATGTCAATTCATATCAAGTAAAAGCTGAGTTAGACAAAATCAAAAAAACTATGGATCCGAAATTGGAGACGTTGCTTCAAGAAAAAGAATTTGGTCAAGAATTAGGTAAGGCCAAAAACATGATTCAATTACGCACAAATTTTCATTATAATCTTGTTTTTATCTCTGTCTTTATATTTTAACATTTTATTATACCTCAACACACATTAGATATTAGTGTTTTTCTAAAATTTTGGTACTGTTCAATATTAGTGTATAATTCTCTATTCATTATTGTTATTTGACTTTATTAATTTGTAATTTAATTTCTTATAGATCTCAAAATAGCAGACAGATTGATAGAGAAAAACGTAGTAATCAAAGAAAAGGAAAACATTTCTGCTTGGCGTTTTTTGTGTAAGTTTTACTTTATTTACAAAAATATTTAAAAAAATCATTTTACTAAATCCTCATTGACCGAATTGGTTAACTAGTTTGACAAGAAAGCCCCTTAAATTTGAGTAATCTAAAGGATGATCAGTATACCCTTAATAGAATAAGAAAAACTAAGAAAACACGATAAAAATATAGGACTTAATGTTCAATTAAAAAGTAAATCTGCTGGGAATATAACGTCAAGACGGCTGGGTACTAAACTTTATATTTTTCTTTATAAATACACTTTAGAAGGAGATAATAATTTCTTAGTTTATTTTGATATTACCTTATATATTTTTAAAAGTTACTACAATATTATATAACTGCCTCGGTTGCGCAGTGGTAGCGTAAGCGACTGCTGTCCATGAGGTCTCGGGTTCGAATCCTGGGTCGGAACAAATGTTTGTATGATCCTAAAAAATATTTGTTTCGGAGTTTGGGTGTTTTCTATGTATAGTATGTACGTAATTACAAAAAAAAGTATTTATGTATTCGTATCAGTTGTGTAGTACCCAGATTACAAGCTCTGCTTAGTTTGGAACTAGATGGCGGTGTGTGTTTAGATATCAGAAATATTTATTTAATATTTATTATTTGTGGTTGTTACTAAAATAGTTGTGCGCGCAATGAACATTTGTAAATTCAATTTCATATCCTCTATCTATTTTCATATCATCATCATCTACTTAATGTAGTTGACTGCCGAATTGTTTTAAAATTTTCTCCTTCTCTTTTTCCAGTGAGATCAAAGTCATCTAAGAGGATCCTCTTGATTATTCTAGTCATCATAGCCATGACGATATTAACTGGAGGCATCATCCTACAAGTTTATGCTGAGCCGATGTTTGCCGAAGCAGCGCCATCCATGTCCGCTAACCAGTGCGCCATCTTTGCTGCTGTGAACTCCTTCATATCCAGCTTAGTATCTATGGTTGTGATAGATAGACTTGGTAGAAAGGTAAATGGCACGGTATACATATATGTTTTATGTTATATAGTGTCTATGCATATATGGTCCGTGGGAGGGTTACGCTTTCGGGACCGAATGATATCATAGTCCCTCAGGAAACTGGTGCTAAGATATTTACTAGTTGTCTTTCACCAAGTAGATGGGTTAGACAGAGTCAAAACCTCTCAAAAAGCACCTGAACTTAGGTAGAAAGAGTAATGTCACTATATAATATAATAAGAACGAAATGTGAATGTTTGTACAAACAGACTGAAACATCTGAGAGATTGATTAATTTTAATGTTTATCGTTAGTCAGTAACTTGTGGCGTCTTTTTCTCTTTCGCTCTGACAATTTACATCCAAAATATTTATGTTCAAACAGTAAACATAATCAAAGTTAAATAAATAAATACATATTTTGGGCATCTAACACACAAAGCCATCTAGTCCCAAACTAAGCAGAGCTTGTATATACTAGACAACTGATATGAACGCATAAATACTTTTTTTTGTAAATACATACATATTATACATAAAAAACACCTAAACTCTAAAAAAAATATTTGCTGATCATACTAACATTTGGTCCGACAAAGGTAATTTTTTATTTTTTTTTTTCATATTTAATCTGCCAAAATGACTCTGCCCTGCCTGATGGAAAGCATGAGCAGAATCCAAGAGTGGTGGTCACCGTCCTCAATGCGAAAAAGAACAATGCAGCATGGTGACCCACACCATGGCGGCCTGGGGGGAAAGGGGATGGTGAGGGGGATAGGGGGCGTTGGATTGGGGTATGGGCCTCCGGTATCCTCACTCACTCGATGAAACACAGCGTAAGCGCTGTTTCACACCGGTTTTCTGTGAGGCCGTGGTATCACTCCGGTCGAGCCGGCCCATTCATGCCGAAGCATGGCTCTCCCACGGTTTAATATAAGTAATTAATAATAAAAGTAAAAATAATAACACTTTCGTGTTGAACACTTTAAAATTTATTTTGACAATTTCTTATGTGGCGACTTCCACGTACAGCGTAACAACATAAAATATACAGCAGTGCCATCTACCGAAGAAACATTGAACTACGGAGCAACGAAGAAAACTAAGAAACTACCAAACCTAAATCGCGCAATAGAAATTCTCGCGCCGATTAACATATAACAACTTCCCAACATCAACCGTTGGCCAGTGGCCCGCCAGGCATGATCACCTCGCCTGGTCGGAGGATCCACCCTTTGTGTTGGAGGAATATGTGGCCCGTTCCTCCACACTTACTTCTGACTTTTCTTCTTATGCTTTTAGTATCTTAATTTTTTCTATCAACAGTTCATGTTAATGGTCACAACAGCGATCACTGGAATTTGTACAGGACTATTGGGTCTTCAGCTGCAGCTCCACTTTGCACCCCACTGGTTTACTGTAGTACTTCTAAACGTGTACGCCTTCATGTACACCGCTGGAGCAGCTATAATACCTTTTGTATTGGCATCTGAAGTGTTCCTGCCAGAGGTTAGTTCATAAAACTGCTGTATAATCTTATAAAAATAATTAATTCATCCAAATATCATGTAGCTACTAAAAGCTATCGAGAATTATTTATTTATTAATTAGATTCTGTTTTTCCGTTATGTCAAAAAGTGATCGCACTTAAAACCTTATTAATAAATAATAATAATAAATATTTCGGACATCTAACACACAACGCCATCTAGTCCCAAACTAAGCAGAGCTTGTATTATGGGTACTAGACAACTGATAAGAATACATAAATACTTTTTTTTGTAATTACGTACATACTATACATAGAAAACACCCAAACTCCGAAACAAATATTTGCAGATCATACAAACATTTGGTCCGACCCAGGATTCGAACCCGAGACCTCAGGATTCGAACCCGAGACCTCATGGACAGCAGTCGCGTACGCTACCACTGCGCCACCGAGGCAGTCAGTGCTATAACTTCAACTGAAGCAAGACTCATTTGAATGGTCTGTTGGTTTAGTAGTCCAAAACCTTGACTGCTAAGTCTGAAGTAGTGGTTTCAATCCCACTCAAGACAAATTATTGTGCGACAAGCCTGATCTTTTGTTCTGTATTTGGTTGTCATTATCTACACATTCATTTAGAAATATGTAAGTATAGCACAGGTTCCACCTAGTTAAGGATCTAATAGACTTGAGTGGAATGTATCAATTATTATTATTAATCCAGTAGCCTAATAAACAATCTCTATTTTTCAGGTTGGAAGTCTCTGCAATACATTCTGCTACTCTTTTGTTTGGACCTTCTTTTTCATCACCCTCAGTGTCTTCCCTCCAATAGTAGAGTGCCTGGGCCTTGGACCTATCTTCTACATCTTCTGCTTTATGTCATTTGCAAGTTTCTTATTCATTATGTTTTATTTACCTGAAACTAAGGGTTTGGCCGTTGACAAAATTCAAGTGCTGTTTTTAAGGCAGTCTGAATTTAGACGAAAAAGTAAAGCTTAAATTAGAATTATATATCGTACTAAAGCCTGTAATTATAAATAAAACTTGTTTTAAGAAAACGTTGATATAAATATTTTATTATAATATCTTGTTTGTTTATTTAATTATCCACACTATATACTTAGTCTTGCAATAAATATGGTCACAAAGAAAAACAACACCTTAATATTTATTATTATTACAGAGTGTTTCTTTCTACATTGATATAAAACCATTAAAATATATTTTTTTGAATTATTCAGTGTCTCCATTGGCTGCAATACAGTCCTCTAAACATTGAGGCCAGTTATCAATAACAGCACGCACTCTTTCTATGGGGAAAATTTTCCCTGCCAATCGTACGAATTGTTTTAGGGACTCCAAATTAATTCTCCTGGCCAAGTAGTACCAACAAATATACAGGGATGACGTTTGCCGACTAGCATTATTCATTATCAGGCAAGCATTAATCGAGTAATCATACGCCAAAAGTGCCTCACATTATTAAGGAAAAGAGCTGATATTTTTACACTGCTAGACCAATATTTACCAAACATAGCTAAGAACCACCGCAGGGAAACTGGCTTGGAAATTAAAAAAATTGCATCGAAATCCATCCTTCCGTTTAAGAGCTACGATACCACAAACAGACACGCACACACAAATAGACATCGACTTCAGGCTTATAACACTTCTTTTTTTTGCGATGGGGGTTAAAAACAGCAAAAAAATATTAGCTATAATACAAGGGAATCGATGCCTAGATCATCATTACGAATCTGTTGACACCTCTGTGGGGAAACGGGTTTTATATCCCACCAACACAAAGGAAGGACTTTCCAGCCTGGCAAGGTGATCACGCCTGGTGGGCCACTGCCCAACGATTGATTATTGGGAAGTTGTATATATGTTTATCGGCACGAGAACTTCTATTGTGCGGTGCAGGATTGGTAGATTTTTGTACACTACGTTACTCCGTAGTTCAGTGTATCTTCGGAAGATGGCGTTGTAATATATTTCTGTAGCTCTGCATGTGGGAGTCGCCACAACCTCATTCATTCAAATCGATTAGTTTAGGCACAATGGTGAACAAACACATATTCTTAGACTGCTGAAATTATTACCCTTCCTTTCCACTTTACCGTAGTCGGGTAAAAATTACTTGAACCTATTTTTGAGAACTAATATTTATTCTTTTAACATTGGTTCTTTATCATGTTCATATCACAAGCCAGTACTAAAAATAAGTCTATGAATCTATAAGTGCATGGAAATAGAACTGAAATGTCTGTCCTTAAGT
Source organism: Hyphantria cunea (assembly GCA_003709505.1). NCBI lineage: Eukaryota > Metazoa > Arthropoda > Insecta > Lepidoptera > Erebidae > Hyphantria > Hyphantria cunea. The sequence continues at coordinate 391,307 of PKRV01001710.1, read as the reverse complement.
CAATATGGTTATGATGCCTGATACAAAAAGCAAATCAAATGCATATATTTTGCTTTTGGTATCATTAATTCATCATCTTAATACATTTTGTTTGTTAATTTGTTGGTTTTGCTTTTGGTATCATTAATTCATCATTTTAAAACATTTTGTTTGTTTGTTTGTTTGTTGGTTTTGGCCAAATGTAGACAAATTTTTAATCAAAAATATTAAGGGTGCCCATATGAAGATCGAAAAACCATATAGCATGTTTATTATCATTATATATCATATCATAGCACACATATAACCAGGTGAGTTTCGTACCGCCATATTTTTCTTTCGTAAATATTTTTAAAATATCTGAAGAACTTGTTTTAGTAATAATGCCCGCCTCAGCTTCTAACGGTCTGCCTTTCTTTTTCCTTCCGACTAAAAGAAAATTTACAATTTTCTTCTATACAAACCTTGTCCTAACAATAACGAATATATAAAAAAAAGAAACATACAATTTGTTGCAGTCGATCGGAAGCGTAGAATAGAAGGATAAGTAGAAATGTTATGTGTGATAATTTACAGCGGAACGACTGTCGCCACACTCTGACAAACAAAAGGACTATTTATTACTGCAACTAATAACGAATTGTTTTGATTTGATGTTTTTTTTATTTGCTTAAAACTTGCCTAAAATACATAAAATATCATATCGTGTGATAATATATCATATCGTGTAATATTTATAGTTATTTTGCCAGAGCGTAAAAAGAACTTAGAACGTTTCGTAATCTCGAAAGTAAGAATACTTTATTGCAAGCTATTCAACAACAGATGGTGTTGTTCTAAATGCACGCAATTAAAATATTAATCACTTTAGGAATAAATTCGATATTAGTGTCATTCTTCGCTATGTCGATGAAAAACGGATTCACAGTTGAAGGGATAAGGTACAAAATACTTGCAACTCATAAAGGTACGCATTGCAACGCGAAGCAGTGGCATGCCCGTCACGCCTACTAACCATTTCTACGTTTATCTTTCATTTCTGTAATCGGAAGTTATGCGCGTACATAGATTTCAGCAATGTTTTTTTTTTATATAGATATACAAATCAATTTTTGTGGTTCTTTTATTTACAATACTTTACAAGGAATATTAGTATTAACCTCACACAACACATGCGACCGTCTCATTCCCAACTAGGTCGAGCCTGTATTATGGTAACCAGACTGTTGATAAATATACTAACTTAATATTTCACATTCTCTGCCTTTTGATAGATAGACAGAATCAAAGATGAGAGGCAGACATACAGGTGGGATTAGCAAGAATGTAATAGCGTTAGTCAAGCAATTCTTGTAAATTTTTGAAAAACGGCTTTAACGATTATATGATTTTCATGAAATTAAGTATACAGGGCGTTTTGGGGGCGATAAATCGTTCTAACTAGGATTAAACTTTCGAAAAATTTCCAAAAAACCGATCAAAGTTCATCCGTGTAACTGCGGGGCGTTGCTGATAATCGCTTATTACTATTCTGAGCATATTACAGTATTTTATTGTTATCAATATTGTCGTAACAGTACAACAATCTCATATTGCTTTCTATAGTTCATAGTCAAGGCGAATGGCCTCTATCCGATAAGTTGAAGAGTTATTATATTACGTATAACTAACTTGTGCCGATCAATTTGCTTAGCCTAGCTAATAACTTACATCGAGATTACAGAGCCGTCGCTGCACGGAGTCCTATCCAGGGTATTGCTCCCTTAGCACTATGGAGGTACGGGTTTGCAAAGTCCCTCCAACACAAAGGTAGGAACATCCGGCCAGGCGAGAAGATCATGCCTGGCGGGCTACTGCCCAACGGTTGATGTTAGGATGTTGTATATGTACATGATAATTGGCGTGAGCACTTCTACTACGCGATTCAGGATTTGTAGTTTCTTCGTTTTCTTCGTTACCTCATAGCTCGACATATCTTCGTTAGATGGCGCTGTAGTGTGTTTCTCTTGTTGCGCTATATGTGGATGTCACCACAGCTCGCTTAATTAACATTTTTGTGCCTGTGTGGTGATCGATTAAGAATATGAAGTGTAACAACCTATATTTATCCCACGAGTGTCGTAAAAGGCAATCAAGGAAATATGCTAAGCAGGACTGCATAGAGAATAAAACTTAAAACAATTCTCTACTTACACGTCTGGCCAGCGTGGTATAGTACATCAAAACTTTAGTTTTAAGGAGAGGCCTTAGTACAGCAGTGGACTTTTAAACACTGTTTTGCTTTTTTAAGATTCTGCACCCAAAGGGTGAAATGGGACCCAATTACTAAGACTAAACTGTCCGTCCGTCTGTCACCAGACTGTATTTCATGACCCGTCATAGTTTGTCAGTTGAAATTTTCAGAGATGACGTATTTTTGTTGCTGCTATTACAAAAAATAAAAGCAGAATAAAATAAATATTTAAAGGGTCTCCCTTACAGCGAACGTGATTTTTTTGCTCGTTTTAACTCGATGTTGATAACGGCAATAGGTAGACGCTTCAAATGTGTAGATAATAGTACGGAAACCATCCTGAGCGAGCCCGACTCGCTCTTGGCCAATTTTTTTTATTTTACTTCGATATTATACGTAGAAGATACATAACAGTTCCCTTACCTTAAATTATGTCTCTAGACTACGTTACATTAATACACCTAGAATGCGTACTTTAGAACTGCAAGACCGAGTACGAGTATGGAGCTCAATATATTGTATCCCGATTTTTGCAAAATGTAGTTGTTTGATCACGGCTATACCTCTGTAACTATACTTCTAGTATGGCTCTGAAGTATTTTCAACTTGCAATAAAAATAATTATATTAAAATAGATTTACAATGGTAAACAATTTTGTAGTCAAATCAAGTCATAATTTGTTTTGTTAATACAACGGGTATTAAGCGTATTAAGATAAAAGACTGCTGCCACGTTGGCAAAATGATAAAACATTGTACACGTCTCAGTCAATATCTAGATAATTACTCGCTCACTGGGGTCAACCTCTCATGCCTGAGGATCTTGGCCAGAACCATAGATGTATCTGAAACGGATGAGAGAGATAGAGATTCTAAATCTTGTTGATACACAACTAACAGATCTTTGTGATGGTTAACTGGTAACTGCTAATCCAGCGGTCATAAATCCAATTACCACCCTGAGAAAAATTGTGAACCAGCACATTCTTTTTTTTATTTTATTATATAATTGGCAAACGAACAGACGTATCGCCTGATGGCAACACCAGATGCGTCACAAGTGCGTTGCCGGTCTTTTAAGGAGTACGCGCTTTTCTTGAAGATTCTTTCAATTTAGCATCTGTTTTGCGATTAGTAATCTAGTACAGGCTCCGCCTAATTTAGTATTAGTCGGTCGTGTATTATCAACAGCTTTCACTAGTTTGCTGTTGGACCTATATCTAGCATTAGAGTACTAAAAGCTGTTTATGAAGAAAGTGGAATGTAGAAAGGAGATTTTGGCTGACTGTCAAAATCTCCTTTCCTACCTCAACGCCAGCCAGACGGATTGATTAGAGTTTGTTTTAGTTTCTCCCTTTTCAGAGCTGTGTCCTGAGTACTTTGGTTTCTTGATCAGCTCTAACGACGCGTGGGAGAGCCACGCCCGGAGGCCCATAATCCAAAACGCACTTGTGACGCCTCCGGTGTTACGGGTGACCATGGGCGGCGGTAATTGCTTACCATCAGGCGATACGTCTGCTCGTTTGCCACCTATTCCATAAAAAAAAACAATGATATGAACTAGGGTGATTACACTTTGTATTTTTAATCATAGCGTTAAGATAAAAAACAAAAATGTTTCAAAAACAAGGTTTATTATTCCGTTTGAGAGCTTCCCTTGTGTATGACGCATAAACGGATAAGTTTTTGGAAAAATAATGTAGGAAAGAGTTGTTCTCCTTTAAAAGTATGGTGACCACCACTCTTGGATGCCGCTTATGCTTTCCATCAGGCAGAGTAGAGTAATTTTGGCAGGGCCATACAAAATTTTAGTCCGTGACAGCATATGTACATTTTAAATGTTGGCTCACTGTAACCTCCTTTGTGGTAAACAAATTTGACATGCTAATAAGAGACGCAGACATGGTTAGATGTATGTTTACAATGCCTAATTATATTCTATTTAAAAATAAATCTTCACTCAAAGATGTTAATACACTGGGTATTAAGAGTCTTAAGATAACGAACTGCTGCCACGTTGGCAAGCTGATAAAATATTGTATACGTGGCAGGCAATATAAAGATAATCTTTATCTTTTTCTTTGGAATTGATTCTGCGTGTTTCACCAAGGATCGTGGTCAGAAACGGAGGTTTGGAACTACAGGGATTAAACTTCAAATTCAAAATCTCAATCAATTAAGACACTAAGTGAGATTTATGAACGTTAAATTGAAGCTACAGATAAAAATCATAGATTGACACAAACAGACGCTGGATGTACTGTATTGTCAAGGTGAATTAGGTGAAAACACCTGAATTCACTGCCTGCCTGTGTCGATCTATAACTTCCAGTTTCCAAAAATGTGAAGAATACTGGCAAAGAAACTCATGGCCACTCTTTTGGAAATTCAGATCTTCAGGTACAATAATATTAGTATTACATAAATGCTCTAAAAGCTGCGACTGCTGTACCAGAGGTCTCGGGTTCGATTCCTGGGTCGGACCAAATGTTTGTATGATCTGCATATATTTGTTTCGGAGTTTGGGTTTTTTCTATGTATAATATGTATTTATTTACAAAATAAAAGTATATAAGTGTTAATATCAGTTATCTAGTACCCACAGTATACGCTCTGCTTAGTTTGGGACTAGATGGCGTTGTATGTTATTACGTCTGAACATATTTATTTATTATTATTTATCGTCATATTTATAAGGTAAAAAGGCTCTCCCACTATATCTTGGCTTTCGTAAATATAAGACTATCCATATAAATAGAAAAGAAACACTTTGACTACACGGTTGCTTTGTGGTTTCAGTGGTCGCCACACCGCTTCCTTCTGCGCCAAGTGTTGTGGGTTCAATCCTACATGGGACAACACTTTGTGTGATCCATAAATTGTTGTTCTAAGTCTGGGTATACTTTGTGTCCGTTTCATGTATGTTTGTAAAGATCCCCGTGACACAGGAACGTATATTCCTGATGCGGGAGTTGTTGAAAAAAACTTTTCAAAGAAAAATCTAGAACTAAATTTACCAACTACAGAAGCAATATTATACGCATTTAGTTCAAATAATTGAAGATATATTAAACCGTATTAATGCATTCTGTATAAATTAAGTATTATCACAAGCTTTCCACTTCTTGACCCATTGTAAGAGATAAGTTTACAATAAGCACATAAATTACATTATGAGTAATGTGACGGATTTAAGAGTGGAGAACCACCAAAGAAACGTTGTCTGAAATGCAAAAATATCGATCGATTGAGAAGAAAACATAAATATGAGAAAAGGATTAGAAAATGATAATGCTCGACTTGATTTTTGCGAACAAAACCAATAGTCGACGACAGAATCGACCGAGTTGAACTAGTGGTATGATTGTATTTAACAAATCAAGTGGTTTCCTGAAAGTCATGCCATCAATCGAGCATATATAAAGGGAATATGGGAAAGTTTAAGTTTAGAGAATTTCGTTTTTTCGAACTTTGTATCAAAATTGGTCGTATCACGCCACGTGTGTATGTGTTTGTCTAGTTTCACCTCGTCAGGACTTGTAATTGAAATTGGCTGTTGTCGAGAAGTGTGTACATTTAAATCCTTGCAGGTCCTTTGTAAGAAGAAATACCTAGACCCACAACGCTCAAGGACCTTGGTCGTTGTGGGTTCTAAGAAGAGCAAACCCCCGTAGAAGCAGGACAACGGTAGTATTTTAAGCTACTTTGCATAACTTTTTTTTTATACATTCCTGTGTCACGGGGATCTTTACAAACATACATGAAACGGACACAAAGTACACCCAGACTTGATTTTCACAATTTTTGGATCTCAAAGTTTTGTCCTATGTGGGATTTGAACCCACAACACTTGGCGCAGTAGGAGGCGGTGTGGCAACCACTAAAACCACTAGGCCAACAGTGTAGTCGTTCGTACGTATAACTGAACTATTTGCGTAAAATATAAAATTATAGTAAATATTTGTAAAAGTGACAACATTAGTATAAAGATAGCAGGTACTACTCAATTCATTACATGTAGATAAACTCTATTACAACACGGTAGTGCGGAGAAAATAGCATACATTACAATTAGTTCTATAATTAAAAAATACAAAGATAGTCTTTGTAAGTGTTTTCATCATTCAGAAAAAAAAATAAGTTCCAAAAATGGAGGCGACTAAAATGAAACCAATTGAGTTTTTAGTTCAGTCGTTGTCTGCTGTAATTGGTAAGTAAGAAGATCTTGTAAATTCTTAAATTGAAGCAAACGCGAGGAATATTTATTTTAATATTAGCTTTAAGATACAAAATTAATCAACATCTTAGACGGAACTTGGACTAAAAGGCTTCGAATGGACCATCTGCTTAGCTATTCTCTGCTATAATTCTTGGAATATTTTATTATGTAAGTGAATATTTTGGGGAAAAATGTATTTGACGGTTACAGCATCTTGTGCTTAAATAATCAGATTCTCAATCTGTGTTGTGTGCCAGTTTGTAAATGTTTTTTTTTTAATTTTGCATATATTTATTGATGAATTGATAGTGCTTATATTACTGGACTTATAAACAATTGTTCACATGCAGCACCTCGTGGTTTTTTCCGTATTGTATATTATTTATGTATTCTGATTCACCGCATGGGAATACTGTAGTTTTTCGGGCAAACAATAGCCCATGTGTTAATCCAGGATATCAACTATCTCCACACCTAATTCTATCATAATTATCCTAGTCATTTGAGTGTGGAGATAGTCACAATGATACCGCGGCGTCACAGAAAACCAGTGTGAAACAGCGCATGCGCTGTGTTTCACCAAGTGAGTGAGGATACCTGAGGCCATTATCCTAACCTTTCCCCTAGTCCCCTTCCTAGCCTCCTCCCCTTCCTCACCCCATCCCCCTCACTATCCTCCTCCCCATCCCCCAAAGACCGCCAACGCACTTGTGACGCCTCTAGTGTTGTGAATCTTCATGGGCGGACGTAATTGCTTACCATCAGGCAATACGTCTGCTCGTATGCTATTCTATAAAAAAAAAATGAAATGAAAGTAATTAGGCCAAAGGAATACACTACTACTAAGTAATATTTCGATATTTTTTTACTATTCCAGTTCCTACCTGGACTATCTAACTCATTTCATTTTTTTGAAGGCCAATTCCGCACTAGGATGATTTCTGTAGCGTGAGAACCCAGAACAACAATCTTTAGATCACACAAATTGTTGTCATCTGTGGTACACAATCCTAAAACACTTAGTACAGCAGAAACTGTTGAAGTGACTGTTTAAACTACTTCGTCATCCGTGCAGCCATAGTGTTACATTAGGTACTCTTAATAAAATTTCTAAAAATAAAAACTGATGTTATTTTTCAGTGGGTTGCATGGCGATACAAACTGGTTTTGTTTACGCATGGCCGTCATACAACGTGGCAAACTTTCTATCCAACCAAACGGTGTTGGGGGTACCAATGTCTTCGTTAGAGATCTCACTGCTGGGCGGTTTGCCCAACCTTGGCGGATTACTATCCATGCCGTTATGTGGATGGGCATTTAATACAATTGGAAGAAAATATGGAACTATTCTTTTTGTTCTACCATTTATTGTAAGTTTTTATCGTTTTGTATATATTGGTTGGGTGAAAAAGATTTTTACTCTATTTGTTAAAGTTCTTCAATAAAGATCTTGCACGAATCTCCAAACTAATTTATCCGAAAGTGACCATACCATGTTGTATTTGTGGATAACATAGAATACATTACAAGTCATTATCTATTAAAACTACTATTCGTGTGGGAACCTCTATCGGAATTGGTCACTCTGTTGTTAATGAATACTACCTCCCTTTGATAAGCCTCTCCGAAATCTACTACTAGGTAACTTGAAATACCCTAGGGAGCAAGTTCCTAAGAGCTCCAGTGGACCTCCCTGTAATAGGTCACTATATTCAGTAACAGTACCTTGGGTTCCTTTTGACTTAACAACATGTAAAGCCGTGAACACATCATGCCACCCTTTCAGAACAACTTGTGCTGGAATATTACCCCCGTTAGGACAGTTTCATCGTTACCCCCAGACCAATGCTTATGAAAATCAGTGATCATAGTACTAGTAGTAAGATTACTAATATACGTTTCAGCACTTTAAAGCTTCAATAAGCTCACAGTTCAGATTTTCCCAATTTTCCAATAAGCAAGCAGTATTTGATGTCTCCTTATTCTACTTAGTGGTCCCTTTCTGATTAAATATAGGCCTCTCCTTAAAGGAACATTTAGTTTAAAGTTTTCTTTGCAGTACAGTTGTTGTCTTACCTTTTCCTTCAATTGACTATTACGATACCCATGGGATAAATAGATTATCTTTAGTCTTTCACCACGCAAACAAGAGTTTAGGTAACTATATAAGTAGCATTTCTCTCAAAACCCTAAATACGTATAATACCCACGTGAATAATTTTATTTCTTAATTTTTCAGATATCATGGACAATCATATCATTAACAAACAACCACATATTAATCTTAATAGCAGTTACGATTGCTGGTGCTGGAGTTGCTGGTCAGAACGTTTCTAATATCTACTTGTCTGAGATAGCACATATTTCTATAAGGGGAGCAATGATTTCCAGTACTTCGTGTGGATTTCTCCTAGGTTAGTTTATTTGATTAGTTATATTACTTTTAATATTAGTTAACTAGTGTGGGGGAACGGGTGTCATGTTCCTCCAATACAAAGGGAGGATCCTTCGAGGTGTTCATGCCTGGCGGGCCACTGCCCAACGGTTGATATTGGGAAGTTGTATATACGTTAATCGGCGCGAGAACTTCTAATACGCCATGCAGGATTGGCAGCTTCTTCGTACTCTACGTTACTACGTGGTTCAGTGTACCTGCGGTAGATGGCGTTGTCACATATTTTTGTTGCCGCTGTATGTGGAAGTCGCCACACTAGAAATCCATACTTATATTATAAATTCAAAAATAACTTCGTCTGTTACTTCTGGCTAAACCACTACACCAATTTCAATGAAATTTGGCATGGAGATATTTTGATTCTTAAGAAAGAGTATAGGCTACTCTTCACCGCGATAATTGGCATAAGCGTGGTCAGAGCTGCGGGCTCAAGTTAGTAAGTTTATACATCTCTAATACGGCAGTATCCTAAACTACTGAGTTTTTATAGTACGCCACCCAGACTACCCAGATACATGAGTTATATACATGTTTTATGTTTAGAAACATTTACATATATATGTTCAAATTAATTAAAGCTAAATTTTACCCAGGCAGAAAATAAATGAGCGTTCTCATCAAACAGTTATTTGTCCGGGAACTGAATCCATGACCTCCAGTTCAGACATTAGAAAAACGGGCCAGATATGATTTAGGGGAGATTGGGGTCCTCAATCATTTTCGTCCTTTCATAGTTCATTACTGGACAGAGGCCTTATTTAGAAAAAAGTTATGGCGTACTATACTACGCTGGCTAGACGAGTTGGTATTGTAAGGGCTATTTGAGGTAATTTTTCTCTTTGCATTGATGTTATACTGCTTAGTTTGTTTGCTTAGTCATCTCTTATAATACTCACTGGTTGTATAAGATTGATGACACTCAGTATTCTTAATCTGTCACTAAAGAAAAATCGGGCGAAATTGTGGTTTAAGATCTTTATTTCCTCATAAGAATTACAATTCACTTACTAAGCAATACAAATTAAGCCTTAGAGAGCGTACAGAGACATAATCAATCACTACTTATTTAAAATTAAATCACAAAGAACACAATATGGAAGTCAACAACAAATGACTTAAGGTGGGTATTCTGCAAATAAGTCGCATACATTGCTCCAACGTCATCACATTACACGGATTGGGATCACTCATTCGCAACTATTCTGGTAACTCAGTGAAAGCCATCGAAAGAAATGCTTATTACCTAACATTGCTTATCAGTCTGACTTTAATTTCACTTTAGTCTGAACCAGACAAATATGGAAAAGTTGTAAAAACTAATTTTAAAAATCCATTTTAGCTTGTTTCGGCTACAGTTTGTAGCAAAGTAGTATTTATTTTCTAAATTGGTCTTTATTGCACCGTAATAAACTTCATTTTAGTTATGAAATAATAAACAGTGACAAAAACCAGTGAATGATAAGTTATATGGCGCCAACACACAGTATGCAACAACAAGAAAAATATATTACGGCAGTAATGTTAAAGTATATATCTAAAAATGAAATCTAAAAATAACAGTATTAATTTAGTCTACGTAGCATATTTAAATGCATGTTTCATAAGTTAAATGCCACGACATAATGGCAACGACTGCTTTATAAAAATGCTGACCTATCGGACTCTCTTCACTTTCTGTATAATCTTTCCGGGTTCCTTGGTATTTTAAAAGATACCTTTTAAACCAAAATGGACACCTGAAAGTTATGGTCCTTTAATAAAGAAATCATTCTCAAAAAAACCTATGTGATCTATGCCGATAAGTGACCCAGTTTTGGAAGCACCGGTTTTGAATTATATTTTTGTTCAAACACAATAAGAAAACACAACCAAAACGATTCGGTTCTATTTTTTTTTTGACACCTAAGACTTATGGTATTTGTTAATTTTTTCTTTAAGTATAAAGAGCAAACTTTCTGTTTCCGTTTCCGAATAATTTCTCCACAAAGGTGAAATATTAAAGAATGCGGCGTGGCATTAACCGATAAGAGTCGCTAGTCAGTACAGTCTTTTTTTAAATATCAACATGTTACGTTGTCTATAACAATCTATACAAATAAATAAAATCGAAGTGTCTGTTTGTAATTTTAAATTAACAGCTGTTCACTAAATGCAAATAAAAGTACTTAGTCTTGCCATAAATATTGTTGCCAAGGAATACAACATTTTCTTTTATTGCACAAAACACATTGTTATAAAACCATTAAAATATATAAAGCTTATTCGAAGTGTTTCTCCATCAGCTACAATACAGTCCTTTAAACGTTGACACCAGTTATTAATAGCAGCACGCACTCTTTCTATGGGAAAATTCTTCACTGCCAATCGTATGGATTGTATTAGGGACTCCAAATTATCATAGCGTTTAGAGCAAGTTTTACTCTCTAATACTGACCATAAACCATAATCCAGTAGACTAATATCAGGACAAGATGACGGTCAGTCTTCAGCTCTAATGAAGTCCGGCACGTTCGTTTCTAACCAAGATTGGGTAGATCGAGCTTTATGACCCTCTGTTGAGGCTTGCTGAAAGGCCCATTATTGGTTATTGAACATGGTATTGTTAAAGAGCTAAACTACCTTTTCAAGAATGTTATCTTGATACACTTGTGCCGATGTTTTGATAACTTCTACACAAATATATGGCTCAGTCACTCCTTCACAGTCAAAGCCCAACCAAATCATCACTGAAGTCTGATAATGCCTACGTTGTTCTCTGTTGACTTGGGAAGCTTCTTCACAGCTTTCAGCATAAATACAAATTACAGATTCTAAATTAAAAAGTAATATTTTATTTACTTCTATTTGTAAAAGTATTAATGGATGATGGTACGTACAACAAATCAATTTTTTTATATCTGTCTGTTTGTTTCGGTTAATCTCTGGAACGGCTGGACCAATTTTGACAGGGCTTTCACTGATAGGTAGCTGATGATATAGGGAGTAACTTAGGCTCTTTTTTATTAATACTAGCTTCGCCCAGCGGCGTTGCCCGTGGTTGATGTCGTACCGCGAGGCTTACATAGTCTGTACAAATAACTGAAATTGGAGTATCAGTTTGCAATATTAAAATATCCACTTTTTTCTAAATACATATGTATTTATTTATACACGGTACCTATACCAAAATAATCTTTATTATTATTTTTATATGTCTGTCTGTTTGCTTCGGCTAATCTGTGGAACAGGTGGACCGATTTTTGACGGGACTCCCACTGGCAGATAGTTGATGTAATAAGGATCTGAGACCACTTTTTTAAGATTAGATTTTCCCCGTGTTACCCGCGGTTGTAAAGGTATAACAATAACCGCGGGTATCACCACGAGACTCGGCGAATCAACAATAAAATTGATAATATTAAAGTGATATTCGACTGCCTCTGTGGCGCAGTGGTAGCGAATGCGACTGCTGTGCTAGATGTCTCGGGTTCGATTCCTGAGTCGGACCAAATGTTTGTATGATCTGCAAATATTTGTTTCGAAGTTTGAGTGTTTTCTATGTATAATATGTACCTCTTTACAAAAAAAAGTATATAAGTATTAATATCAGTTGTCTAGTACCCATAGTACAAGCTCTGCTTAGTTTGGGACTAGATGGCGTTGTGTGTTAAAATGTCTGAAATATTTATTATTATTTATTATTATTATATTTACTTTGTGAGTTTACTTACAAGATACTAAAGTTGTAATCATCACAAACAAGCCTAAAAAATTATTGAGGGCAATGAAACTAGTAAAAATAACATTAAACTGTATAAAGTATTTTCTTCCTTTTTATGTATTTATTTAAAACTTTATTATAGTACAATGGCGCACTTAATGCCGCAGGGCATTCTCTTCCAGTCAACCTTAGGTTGGTGTAGAAATCTTGTAAGATAGGTAGAGATTCCTGTATGAAACTATAAACAAACAGTACACAAAAGAATGAAAGAAATACTTCAACATACATAAACACATATAGGATACATATGTTTTAAATACTCACAAACATATACATATATAAATATACACACACAACTATATTAGCAAACTATTAAAACTTGAATATATATCAATTATCGGTTAATAGTTTCTACCATTTCGTTAATTTGATTTTCTCTTTATCCAGTTTAGCTTAACATAACACCTTCTGATTTGAATGAACTGGTTTTCTGAATAGTGAAATTGAACTTTTCAGGTATTTTAATATCGTTTACTATGGGTGGATACCTGGAGTATATGACGATTGTGTTGGTTCACTTGTCATCATCAGTGCTGACAATGTTGCTGCTCGGCTTCCTACCAGAGTCACCCGTGTTCTTAGTACAAGTTGGGAAAGAAGAGGTAACGTGGCTTTTAGTTATAACTATAATTCCACAAGCTTCTTTGATTTGGTATTATTATTTGTTTGGTCATAACTTACTACCTAAGTACTAAAGACAAATTTGAAACATGACCCACCATAAGCTTTCTCTCTTACAGACTTTCAAATGCAATTAGGTCGACATTCGCGTAAGAATGTATTTTCATGGTAACAACCATTTAATTGACTGCCTCGGTGGTGCAGCGGTAGCTTATGCTACCGCTGTGTTTGAGATCTCGGATTCGATTTCCGGGTCGGTCCAAATGTTTGTATGATTTGCAAATGTTTGTTTCGGAGTTTGGGTCTATTCTATGTATAATAAGTATGTATTTTTAAAAAATGTATGTATTATCAGTAATGTATATATTATATGTAATATCATTTGTCTAGTATCAATAACACAGGCTCTGCTTAGCTTGGGACTAGATGGCGTTGTGTGCTAGATGTCTTAAATATTTATTATTATTTATTAATATATAATTTAATTTGCTTAAATGTGGTACATAAAGATGGTAAAAACTAAAAACAGGTACGATACACATTTCGCCAGTAACTTTAAAATGATATTCATGTTTCTTAACTTTCATTCTTTACAAATTAGTATATAATAAAGTTGGCATAAAAATAATAAGCCTCACACATTCGTCTACGTCGTACCACAAACCACTTTATTAAACATAGAAGCTCAAAGTTCGAAAAAAACATTTGCATATCATACAAACGTTTGGTCCGAACTTCCTCATTGGTCTTTTTTTTTTTTTTTTTTTTTATATATATGTAAGCTGCCAAAATGACTCTGCCCTGCCTGATGGAAAGCATGAGCAGAATCCAAGAGTGGTGGTCACCATCCTCAATGCGAAAAAGAACAATGCAGCATGGTGACCCACACTATGGCGGCCTAGGGGGAAGGGGGATGGTGAGGGAGATAGGGAGCGTTGGATCGGGGTATGGGCCTCCGGTATCCTCACTCACTCGATGAAACACAGCGTAAGCGCTGTTTCACACCGGTTTTCTGTGAGGCCGTGGTATCACTCCGGTCGAGCCGGCCCATTCATGCCGAAGCGTGGCTCTCCCACGGTAAGAGTCACGGTCTAGTGGTAACCATAAGCGGTTGCAGATCAAGAGGTCTCGGGTTCGATTCCCGGGTCGTTCTGCTGTTGGGTTTTTCTTACAAGAAATTCTTAATAGCAGCGCGGACTATGGAAGATAGCGGAGTTTCCCGCCCGTGCTTCGGAGAGCACGATAAACCGTCGGTCCCGGTTGTCACAAACAGCTATGGCAATCGTTATTGTAAAGTCAGCGCCCTCAAATATACTCATAACTAGTTTAATTTCCTTGACAATACAGTACATCTGGCGTCTGTTTGTGTCGATCTATGATTTTTATCTGTAGCTTCAATTTAACGTTCATAAATGTCACTTAGTATCTTAATTGAATAGATGATTTTGAATTTGAATTTTCGAATTCAGTCCACCCTCAGGGTTGCCAATGCCAGTCGCTCTGTGAAAAAGCTGTTATTCAGGTAAAACCGGTTGAACTAGCAGCTGACTCCAAATCTTGGGAATAATAAAGGCTAGGAAGATGATGATAATCGTTTGGTCCATCTACGGTTTTCGTCAATGTTTTCATTTGACTTTATCAAGTAAAATTAAATTTCCTAAATCGACTTTACATACATCGAATTTTTTAAATTTAATTTTACCTCCAAATAGGTAAATAGGCCAGTAACACAGAATGTTAATATTAAGATTTAACGCATTTTAGGAAGCAGCAAAGTCATTAGCATTCTATAGACAACTAGATGCAAAATCAAAAGAAGTGGCAGCTGAAATAGTTAAAATTAAAATGTCAATGAACCCGAAATTAGAGAAGATGTTATCAGCTAAAAATCAATGTGATAAGGGTGAGTAAAAACAAGATAGAAATGGTACACTTTTACTCACTACTCTCTAACAACGTACTCTAAAATCTCTTCTAAATTATACCTTTGAATACTAGAAAAGCAATCGTATTCATTAACGCTTTTGACAGGAAACTTGCCGTAAACTCAGAATCTTGAAATTTGGTACGAAACAACGTCTTATAGTACAGGCAAAAGTTAGAATTATACAAAGCATATTTTTTTTGTAACATCATAAAATAAGACGTTTATGCTGCAAATTTTCGACACTCGCAAGGGAATCAAAACCTACAGGGTACTTCCCTGGAACTCAGAATCTTGAAATGCGTAACGAAGCAAGTCTGCAAGACAGATAAAGAGAAAATTGCGAAAAGCATAATTTTTTAGTTACACCATATAATATACCTACAGGTTTGTACGAAACCCACGGTAAGTGAGTCTGAATCGCACTTGGCCAGTTTTTTTGTCGTAGTAGTTAATAATATGATTGCTTGTTTAGCACTTAAATATAATAAAATAAAAAATGTAATCAGTTATTAATCGGACCAAGAACATACAAAAATGAAGTCACTTATATAATTGTATGATTAAATTTTTTTTGTTCTCTATCCTTTTAGATCTTGAAACAGCAGATCAATTGTTAGAAGAGCAAGAAACAGAAGAGACAGAAAATGAATCCGCCTGGAAACAATTATGTGAGTTGTACTAATTAATTAAATGTTAATAATGTAAATATGTCGGATACAATGCCTCGGGTTAATCAATAGATGAAAAATTTAAACCATTCCTTTTAATACAATTATGAAAATTTCCATATTTTAAAATACAATTCGAAAATAAACTGCTTCGTTGATCTAGCAGTTAGCATATGTGACTGCCAATCAAGAGGTTCTGGGTTCGATTCCCGGGTCGAGCCTAAAGTGTTATAGGGTTTTTCTAACAAAAATTCTTAATAACAATCCGGAGTATAGAAGTTTGGTAGTGTTTCACACCCGTGCCTTGGAGAACATGCTAAGCCGTCGGTCCCGAACACCTATTTTAGTTATTTTTTTTTGTATTGATGTTTGTTTCCTCTAATATTACATTAGAGGGGACCCGAGCCCAGCAGTGGGACATTATGGGTTGTTGATGATGACTGACGATTTAGTTAAGTTAGGGAAGTCAGTGCTCTCAAGTGTACTGACAATTAATTCAACCTTCGAATTTAGTTCGCCCTCAGGGTTGCAAAGTTCATGGGTGTCATTACTTATTTCTCATCTGGTAGCCTTTCTGATCTTTGTCCAAAAAACTATTTCGGATGAAACACAGTACGCACATGAGTTATACGTAAATTATGAATTTCCATGCGTTTAAATTCTGCCATTTATACTATAATAATAAAACATAGCACACTTAGGAACCATAATATTTTATTCGTGGAAGTGAACTTATTATATTTCCAACTCCTCCAGTTTTTTTCTGATTAATGCGTTTCAAGATAGTTGAATTTTTCCTGGAACTTCCCGAGTGTCTTAACTCGGTGTGTTACTGCTGTTGACCCTGGTGTGTAGGAGTTATAGTAATGGCGTGTGGACGGGATTAGTCCTATACATAGCATGAGCCCACGGCTCCACCTGCATGTATGTCGGTTATCACGGCAAAGTAGCCTATGTCTTTCCTTTAAGAATCGAAGGATCTCTATTGTAATTTTCAAATCGATAATAATAATCAATCTTTATTGTAAAAATCGGAGTTTATGAACATTTTTTTTGTCTATCGCCCTTGAGTAAAATATTATTGGAACATGATTTTAACATTATTTTTAATTTTCAGTAAAATCCAAATCCTCCAAGAGTATCCTCGGTACAACTTTAATAGTCACAGCCGTCACTATCTTAATGGGGGGAATTGTGTTACAAGTTTATGCTGAACCGTTATTCGCTGAAGCAGTACCGACCATGTCAGCTAATCAGTGTGCAATCTTCGTTGCTCTAGACTCTTTGGTCGCAACAGTGGTGTGCGTAGCTATTATTGACAAATTTGGCAGAAAGGTAAGATTTACATTATAATTTCAAAAGTTACATTACTACTACTATTACTAATCTACTCTTGGACATAGGCCTATTCACAGATAGGTTGTCCATACCGTACTGACTTGATGGGCTAGTATAGGGTTTTGGTTCCATAGGGGTCAGGATGTCGTAAGAAAGCGGTTCCCGGATCCCTCCTATCTCAGGCGCAGAGTGGCATACCTTGTGATTTTTGGTCGGTTCGATTCCGACACACCGCCCCGCGCAGTCCCCGGTGGGGTGATCAACAGTCAGTCTTCAGGAGCAATACGGAATCAGTCGATTCCGTATTGCACCTGAAGGCCGTGACCGAAGAAGGCAGATACAAGAACAAATGTTGTAGTAATCAAAGTTCTCCAGTGAACCAACGAGTTTTAAAAGAAGACAGCTGTTCACAAGCCTGTGACGAAGTTATTCAAATACACTCTTACAGTTTTAATAATTTGATGGTTGACTATTGTTTCTATGTTGGAATAAACTAGAATGGTTTAATAAAAGAAATGTTATCAAAGTATTATCACTAACTTTGATCAATTACAAGATTACCATCAATTAGAGAGGTTGGTCTCCAGGGAAACGAGCAGGCTGATTCGTTCGCTAAGCTAGCATGTACAGATGGAATCAACTATGCGATTAAAAGATCTCACTCTGAATACTTAAGCAACATCAAACATCTATATTATAGCCATTTCAAATAATATTTTGATGAGAGAAGTAAAGAAAAGGGCATCTGGCATAAAAACAATCAACATCAGCCTTCTAGGATACCATGGTTTCTTAATAGTAAGATAAATAGAAATGTGGTATAGGGTAAAGGGTAAAATGGTTATAGTATACAGACAGTGTTCAGTCAGTGGTGGAGATGTCCAAACTTTGCAGATTGGTAGTGACCAATCTGCAAAGTTTGGACATCTTATGAAAAAAATTGATGCGTCAAATTGTGAAACTTGTGGCGTGTTTGATGATGTCCAACACTTGTTAGCTGATTAAATATTGAAACCAAAGGTACTCGTTGATGTGCAAATATAATTTTAATGCCTATGTAGGACTTTTCATTTCTATCTTAAGTAATCCTAATATAAATGCGGCCTTAGACCTATTTGAGATATTTGCACAACAATGTCTTCCTCTGTCTCCAAGTTAGTATCGTAGAATAAGTCACGATGGGGCTAACATATTATTGCATAATAAAAGCCTCTAAATAAATAAAGATCTATAACAAAATAGATAGGTATATATTTACGGGTTTTCTCCTCCATCCGCTTAAGCGGCCAGCGGCGAGGGAGTGACTTACGCGTGTTACGTACGTCGCCTTATAGGAAAATGTTTCTGTGTGTGTTCCTTTCGGTAGATGCAAATGAAGTTAGACGAAGTAGCAGTAAGTTGGTTAAAGGGTGAGATAGACCTTAATACAAAGACAACTGGTTGCATTACCCTTGATCTTACCTACTTACTTTCTACCTTACTCTTGCCACCTTCCTTACATACAAAAAGACTATCGTACCATCCTAATATTAATTCTATTTTAATATTTTAGTCGCTCTTACTGACAACGTCGATTGGAGCCGGCTTTTGCGCGGGCCTCCTAGGCTCTCAACTGCAGTTCCATTGGGCTCCACACTGGTTTACAGTCGTACTCATTTACGGGTACGGTTTTCTGTATACCGCTGGATGTGCTGTATTGCCTTCTGTGTTAGCATCGGAAGTGTTTCTACCCGAGGTAAGCGCTACAAACATCATAAAATTGTAAAATTACTATTAATTTAAAAAAAAAACATTATATTAATTTTTCATTTTTCATTATAAAATTACTATTAATTTTAAATTACGTGATTTGAAACGGTTTGATTAAGACACAGTGCTCCACTGCAAGCCCCAGTAGTGGTGTAACCGCAAACTACCTGATTAGGCACTGTCAATTGAACTTACTCAAAATCTCCGATGAATAAGATTAATCTTCTATTAAAATGAAGTGATAGAAATTTTAACAATGCGAGATTCTATACTCACCGTACCGTATGAAAATCAGCTTTCATAGATTCAGTGATTTCAAATTGCTAGGGCTAGATTATGTGGTGAAAATCACTTTTATTAGTTATTTCTACGTACAGACACGATACCCAAGCCATTTTTGCACCAGAAACTGGTGTAAGACCACTATAAAAAAGAATTATCTCTTAAACAGCAAGAAAAACCACAACATCTTAACAGGGTATTGAAAAAAATATTTTAAATTTGAATTTAAATTAGCAGCTACTACCTGAGTTAAAGTAGCCTCAACAAAAGTTTAGTAAAAATATGTACAAAAGTCTAATGTTAGCGTTCTCAAGCGAATTATGTCATTTCCAGGTGCGAAGTCTTTGCAATAGTTTTTGCTATTCCTTCGTCTGGATCTTCAACTTCATCACTCTATTCGTCTTCCATCCGTTGGTTGAATCCCTCGGCCTCGGTCCTGTCTTCTATATCTTTTTCTTCATGTGTTTTGCTGGATCCACGTACGTTTACATTTATGTACCCGAAACGAAAGGTTTATCAGTTGATGCTATCCAAGAAGCATTTGCGAAACAAGGATTCAGAAAGAGAAAATAAAGGCGTAAAGCAGAGTGAAAGATTAAGAAGAATTTAAATTATTTAAAAAAAAAACTGCCATTACTTCTAAACATTAGAAAAAAATATTTGCTAGTGTTTTCATGATATTAGAAGTCGAAATATAAAGAACGTTACTAAGAATTATCTGTGTTGGAGTTGTAACTAGATACTTAACCAAGTAATGAAATTATTCACCTTTGATTTGTAAATTATAATTGACTTTATACACATTAAGGAATTGATAGTATATAACCTTGATCAATTTGACTAACTTAATTCAATTTTGAAAAAGCTTCTGATACAGCAAGTTAATGAAATTTCCAACGAATTATGGAACACTTATGAAATGTTTTAGTTTTAAACATAGATAGTTAGACGGTTTTAAAACAATATGTGTATTGTAAATTAAGTCCTATATTGCTCGAGGGAGTGTAGCAATATAAGAAATTACTATGTGATGTCGTATTGCGATAGTATACGAATTATGGTAATGAAAATTACATTAATAAATGTATAAATATGTACAAGAGAGAATGTCACAAATATAAATGTTTGTATATAAATATGAAGACTTTCTAAAATGTTAGACACAGTCATTTTACTATTTTGAATTAAGTACTGTGTACTTCTTTAAAATTGGACTGTGAAGATTTCTGAGAAATAAAACCCTTAAGCCTAAGAAGATTCTATCATTTAATTTTTTTAACGAAAACTAGACGCCTGAATTTTACATAACGAAAGTGTCGAAGCTAAAACTTCAGGCGCCTAGTGTTATTTGTAAGGATTGCATTCAACAGCACTGGATGAAAATTAATTTTTCGCTTGTAGATGTTAGAATAAAACTTTAAAACAGCGGCAAAATTCTAAATTTCCGAATTACAGCTTAAAACAGTGTTATCAATAACTGTTCTTTTTTTAACACAACGCCATCTAGTCTCAAGCTAGGCAGTGCTTATTTTATGAGTACTAGACAACAGATATGAAATACACCTATTTTTTTTTTAAATACAAAATAATATTATAACAATAAATAAATATCCCGCGAAAGTTTGGAGGGCGTGGTCTATTGAATATAAAGACCTTATTTTCAATAGACCATGACCTACTGACCAACCAGATAGGCAGTTTACTATTTTTTAATATTTTTAAATGTATTTCTTTTATATGTATATTTAAAAATGTAAATAATATGTAAGCATTATTTGAATAAAGAGAATAACAATAATAGGTATTCGTCAATTGCAATAAAGTAATGAATTGGCGAAATTAATGGAAGATTAATAGCAAGCTTCAAAGTACCTACGAAATCTTACAAATATTTTTTTATGTTTGGCTCTGACAAAATAACTCTACGTAAAGTAGAGTCATATTAATGGAAAGCATAAACGTAAGCTAAAGGTGGTGGTCACTATACACATCGTGAGTGCAGACACACCTTTAATGGTATTACTGAGTGCTTTTTGTGTTTTTTTTGTTACTACGTAAGCTTTTGAAGCATTTTAATCAAACGAAATTCAGGTGGTAACAGCTTGGACACAGTTAACTATTCATGTAATACTTTTAAAAAGAGTGGCCATGAGTTTCTTTGCCAGTATTCTTCTCATAAGGCCCACGCATTTTGGAAACTGGAAGTTATGGATCGAGACAGGTAGTGAATTTTGGTGTTTTCACCTAATTCACCTTGACAATACAGTATATCTGGGGCGTCTGTTTGTGTCGATCTATAATTTTTATCTGTAGCTTCAATTTAACGTAATTGAATAAATGATTTTGAATTTGCATTTGACAACGTAGCATAGTGATGTTTCTGCATCATAGGGCCTTTGGTCTCGCACTCACCAACAAAATACAACAGTACGAACGCTGTTGTTAGATAATATTTAAATTTTATACTTAATATCAGTGCTTGATAACACCAGACAAGTGCCAGTCATTTGACCACGGTTTCTTCGATTTCCTGCAGTATCAGAGTAGATTCCCAACACAACTCTTCATTTGATCCATTTCATTATCCAAAGCCAGCTTTCTTTCCGTATCACACACAAGAGAAGTACGATCATAATAAAACAGCCCATAAGATGATTAAGACTTAAAAAAAACTACCTTAGAGAAAGCTTCAGATTGAGAAAACAGTTCTCATCTCTTTGTGGGTACCCCCACAGTTTTCCTCCAGTATTCACTTGTCCCTCCATATTCAACGGAGAGCGCTCAAATCGTTGATAGCCAAAACATCTCAAAGGACTTGACCTCTTGGTATTAAGTAGGGTTGCACTCTTTACGTTTCATTATTTATCGTCTTTAAGGTACTTCGAGGAATTACTCGGATTGTACTTCACCAATATGTGAGTAGGGCTTTTAATGAGCTTTGTAAGCATAACAATATAGATCCATTCTCTATGAGTGTTTCAAAGGTGTAAAAGTGTCTGAGCCTTAACTTTTTTAGAAGTTACATAAAAAAATAATGTTTGATGCTATCGCTCACATCTTTCTGTTTAGCATATAACTTCAAGTGAGGACTTGTAGTTGACTCACAGCTATCTACTTTATTGCAATTGTATAATGTTAGCTATAAGTCCTCCATAACATATATAAATAAATAAATTATACGGCAGTTATAATACATACATAATATAAATAAATCAGTGTAGCGGTTTAGCCATGAAAACGCAACCGACAGACATCATAATATTCGCATGGACTAGCACTAGTATGGATTAAGGATAGTATGGATAATGATACTCGTAAATCCACGAAATTGAAGACCATTAGCTCATGTTAGAAGACAGAACATAAAGCACAAAAAAAACTAAATTAATAAAAATAAAATATCCACTGAACTGAAATTAAACGATATGATAATTTGGAGTCCCTAAAACAATCCATACGATTGGCTGTGAAGAATTTTCTCATAGAAAGAGTGCGTGCTGCTTTTGATAACTGGCATCTACGTTTAAAGGAACGCATTGCTGCCAATGGAGACCACTTCGTGTAAGCTTTATATATATTTTAATGGTTTCATATTAATGTATTAAACTAACACACTATAAAAGTAACAAATGTAACGTACAATAAAAAAAATGTCTTCTTTCCAACAATATTTATGGCAAGACTAAGTGTTTTAAATCGTATTATTAACTCTCTAACTATATCATAAGTGCTTAGTAAATAAAGAGTCGTATCATTAGGTACAGAACAGAACAGAAGAAAGCTAATAGTAATCCCCAAGGGTTTGTGATGTTATATTTACTTTGTCTAATCTAACAAACCAGGCCTTTTAAAAAAAAATTACCAATAAAGTCAGTAATTTTATTCTATTTAATTTTACCAAAATAATAATTACATTTTAGATCTAAACCAGGAAAATATTCTCAAAGATATTATTGTGTTGTTTAAATAATGCGTAGTATGAGTTTATTGTACTGCTATAAAAGGATTTTCGTGTATATTTAAATTAATGTGATTGTGTTGATACTCCTTCTATATAATTTACGTCACACTATACACTTCAACAAACATTGTTGCTTAAGACACCTTTACAACCACACACAGGTTTAAAGAATTTATTCTCGAAAAGCCGAAGTAGCTACGTAGGTACATAACAACAGAAAGGAAATGTTAAGAACCATCTTTAGCTCGCGGCTCCGACCGCACTCATGTCGGATTTTGTAGCAATCATTTTTCGGATAAATATACAGCCTATGACACTTTAAATCATTTCAGTAGATCCAGATTTACTTCCTTTAACTTTATAATATTGGTATTGATAAAGAATGATACTACCGACAAACTTGAATCATGAACCACTTAGTGCAAGCCGCGTTTAGGATGTTTTAAATATTACGCAAGCTGCGTTAATATTAATTAGAGACCTATGAACTTATTATACTATATTATAATTACCTTTATCTTCACTGCAATGCAAAAAAAAACTGCATGGGCCGGCTCGAACGGAGTGATACCACGGCCTCACAGAAAACCAAACAGCGCCTGCGCTCTGTCTCGCCAAGTGAGTGAGGCTACCGGAGACCCATAATCCAACCCTTCCCCTCATCCCCCTCCCCATCACCCAAGGCCAGCTACGCACTTGTGATGCCTCTAGTGTTACGGGTGTCCATGGGCGGCGGTAATCGCTTACCATCAGGTGATACGTCTGCTCGTTTGCCCCCTATTCCATAAAAAAATAAAAATGTATTAGATAAAACAGTAACAATCATATTTTGGATGGAGAACATGTTCTTTGGTATTAAATGTTACTCAGAACAAATACTTTTTTGGATATTACAGCAGATTATTCTCTGTGTTGTTATATAACAGATTTGTTATTTACGCGTGAACTAACTGTATTTGAAATCCTGTAAGAAAGTAAGCTCATGGTTGGTCATGATTCAAGTTTGTCGAGAACACTTATTGAGCAATTTAACTATTAGAAACTAATGTTTTATCTTCTTTATACCAGAATGGAGCTCAATAATAAATAAATAAAATAAATAAATTTTTCGGCCATCTAACACACAACGACATCTAGTCCCAAACTAAGCAGAGCTTGTGATTATGGGTACTAGATAACTGATATAAATACATTAATACTTTCTTTTTGTAAATACATACATATTATACATAGAAAACACCCAAACTCCGAAACAAATATATGCAGATTATACAAACATTTGATCCGACCCAGGATTCGAACCCGAGACCTCATGGACAGCAGTCGCGTACGCTACCACTGTAATTTGGCAATTCAGATTTAAAAGTCCAAAATGACATGGCATTATAATTCTTTAACAATTTTAATTGATACATTTATTAAGTTCTTTAGTATATTTTGTTTCAGTTTGTTACCAAGAAGATGACATAGAAAGAAAGAATTAAGGACTTGGAAAATACTGACATCAAACCAAATATATGAATTTAACTCGTATGTTTAAAGCCTAATGACGGTTTACGCAGTCACTTCAAAAATAGTTTTAATTACGTAAAAAAATAGTATCATAAAATATGTCATAATTGTTATGTGACACAGAATACCCATTATATATAACATCTCTTATCAGCACATAAAGTTTATGGACAACTCTTAAATTTCCATTAAGAGAAATACGGTTGCGATTTTTGCGAGTCAAAGCAAACAAACCAAGTCATGATGAATTGAATTCTTAGTTAATTATTAATAATACGACATTAGGCACAAGATTGAGGCCAAAAAATCTTGGCCAAAATTATTAGTTTGCCGCTTTTTTGATATTATTCATTTAAACATACACATTTTTTTTTTTTTTTAAATAGAATAACAACATACAATAACAGACATAAAACACCCATCAAACCTGTAGTGGTTTATCTTGGGTGTGAGTGTACAATCCTCATTTCATTCTTTTTTACTTTAATTACTACATGCACAATAAGAACAAAAAATCAGGTAAATATATGAATTATACAAAATTGTTGGTAGCACTACAATAATTAATAGACTCAGGGTAGGTAGGCGAACAAATATTTCTAGCAACCGGTAAATTTGTTTACGTACGATGAAGCTAATATTTTTTACCTAATGTTACGAGGCTCAGGGNACTACAATAATTAATAGACTCAGGGTAGGTAGGCGAACAAATATTTCTAGCAACCGGTAAATTTGTTTACGTACGATGAAGCTAATATTTTTTACCTAATGTTACGAGGCTCAGGGTCTATACAGGATGATTGGTAACTATTATGAGTTTTTTTTTTTTTTTGTAAAGTAATTATATATTGTTGTATTATGGTTTATGTTAGATGTTTTATTTATAGGCTTCTGTTACATTACTGTTTGCTTTGGGTAAGTAGATATTTTTGACTATTCTTTTTAGGTTAGATTAATATTGTATATTAAAAAATGACGATAAGGACTACCGAACCGACCAACTGTATATTGTCTAGATATTTTATTATATTTATTTAAACTTACCTACTTACCTAAACCATAAATATTGTTACAGAGAAAAAAAATTCTTCAAACAATTTTTTTCTGTGACGTCTCTTTGCGAACCATTTAAGTAGTTGTCCTATTTTTACTACCCTATTCTTTTTTAATTATCCGTCAAGAAATGATCAGTATGTCTCTTATGAGCTACAAGTCCTAAGTCGTGTTTTGAAATACGCAACACGGTTCTAGGCGCTATCATCATCTTCCGAGATAAGATATTGGGTTTCGGGCAGGACTTCTTCGATTCTTTCCCTTACCGCTTTGATCGTCTTTTGTACGAACACAACGTGGACGGCTACATCTTTTTCTGTTACAAACAGAGGAGATTTCATTGTACCTATCAATAGCCCGGTACACAAACATTTGACTTATATGAAGCGCATGGAGGATTTAAAAAATTGTATTTAGTTCCATACATACTTTATGTAATGCAATCACAGTGATTCGGTTCTCTTTATCAGTCCATTTTAAAATCACAATATATTTTACAATATAATTATGCGAAAATAAGAAAATACATTGATAAAGGGTATAAAAATGACAGACCCCAAATTCAAAAGCAATATTTTGTTTATTTTCGATTGTTACAGTATTTATGGCCATGCTAAGTATATAAGAATTGTTCTGGGATTTGGATTGATTTTAATTTGTCATGGGGGTGCCATGCTTCGTCAAGCGACGGACAGGTCCTACCGAAGTGATATCATATACTCATGATGAAACCGATGATAAGCAATTCTTTCGTTAATAATTACAGAGCAGAAGTCTAGAGAAACTTAAACCCACCGTTTCTCGATTCTACGGTTACTCAAAGCATGGCAACATACTTATAACTCTTGAGTTATAAATGTAGTTACTCAACTAGGTTATCAATTTGTCTGTATTTTTTTTAAGTTATTGACCTCAAAACTTTCGACTATGTGAATCGATTTTGACGATTTTTTTTATTTGAAAGCTGGTGCTTCTCGTGGGTCTATTATCACGAACTCGAACTTACAGTCTCAAAACTGTTGTATGATAGCTATTGCAATGGTAAGTCAGGTTTGAGAAATATCACCAGCATTATCAGCCCGTTGCAGTCTACTCCTAAACATAGGCCGCAGGGAAGTTAAATAGACATGTGTGATGTGTTAAATGTGTGTAGTGACGGATACTCACTACTCATACAAGAAACAAATGCAAATTGAAATTGCACACACATGCATTCAAATACTTGATCTGTATAAACATCCAACGAATAACCCCTAAAGCAGAAGTGGAAACACATCTTATTCACCATGTCATACAAGGTGTAAAAGCGAGACAATGTTATAGTATAATAATAAAACTATAAACAAACGTCTAAACGCGTCTTCCTTCTTATCAACTCATGATTAGGAATTATGAAAGTATTTGCAAAAGATTTATGATTTTAATTTACTTATTTGACGGATAGAACTGGAGAGTGATCTTCAGTTGAAGTGCGTGATCCAGCCAAGATGGATAGTGAAAAAGTGACATGTAGAGCTGTCGCCGTACAAATTATAGCAACATTTTCAAGTTAGTATGCACTTCTATAACGAAATATAAATGAAAAACACACCACAATCATGATCAAAAAGTTTATGATTAACAGGATATTAGTACATGGAATTTTTTCAGAGAAATGGGACTTAAATTTTAAGCGCACTTTATGGTTCTTGACGCTATTACAAAGTTGTTAAATAGTACAAGTATTTTTATATATTAAATTAATATTTCATAAATAATAAATCTTTTAGAGATCTAACGCATAATGCCGTCTAGTCCCAAACTAAGCAGTTTGTGTTATGAGTGCTAGACAATTGATATAAATACATATACATATGAAAATAATATACAAAGTAAACATCCAAACTCCGAAACAAAATTTGCAATTCATACAAACGTTTGGTCCGACCCGGTAATCGGACCCGAGACCCGACACAGCAGTCGCATACGCTACCACTACCGAGGTAGGTAGTTATTACAAATAATTACAAATTAAATTACAATTAATTAGATTACTTATTTAAATAATTATGTATAATACACCAATATGTACTACTGTGTATTGTGTGTTCAGTGGCAGTACAGTTGTGGTTGAATTGATCAGAAATGAACAACGTGACAAATAAAGTAAAATAATATTGGAAACGGATCGTATAGAGACTGACACTTAACTTGGCCAGAGTCTTTAGAGGCGCAGCATGCGTTTTTTAGGTCTCTTTGGTTGATAAAAGGTCGCAGGGATTGTAGTAACACCGTTCCGGGCAAGCGATTGGAGTGTCAGTCGACTACACTTCGATTTTGCTTGTTTTGATTTGTTGCAATAAGTGTATCCTGCGCGAACTTACCCCTACTACACTCAAATCTGGCCAAGTTACGTGCCGACGCCTATTACTATATGGTGGCACAATTTACAAAATCAGTACAGTACTGTTTGAATTTTTTAAGCATACGGAAAGCAACATAACAATTATATATTTTTCTTGTTCTACTATAATTGATGCACTTTTGGTGCGTTGACGGACATAATGCCTGAGGAGACCAGGCAACCATAGCGTAATGCAGAAAAGAGGAGCATTAAAAAAAAGAGATCTGGAAATATATCAATTACAAATAAGTATATAAGCCTATCATACATACAAGAACTAATAAACACTAAACATACAACATATAAATATAAAATTACATATTTACATACATAAGCAAATAGGTGTATTAGAAATAGCAGATGACAATTATGTAGACGCCGATTCAGCAAGTTGATTTATAAGATAGATTAAATAAATGTAGTTGCAACAAGTTGGTAGCATAAATGGATACATCTAAATTAATATTTCATTTTGCTCGATCACATGTATTAAATTTTACAAATTTATAGCCAATTTTTAAAATATTTCGTATTCAGGAATATAAAACATTTTGTATAGACGAAAAAGATACTTACAAACTATACACGGAAGCAAATTGAAAAATCATAATATTATATATTAAATAGTTTTTTATTTAATTTCAAAAGACTATTTTAAAATAACTACTGACATTTTGATACCAAATTTTCCCTTAATAATAGGGGTGCATCTAATTTACTTACATTTTGACTACTTATTTATTATAAATGTTCTTACTGTAAATAATTATTGAATGTAATACGACATGATGGTACTGCAAATTGGCGTTTTAAGGGAATGGATGAGATATGCCCGAATATTCCTGAAATATGAATGCGAGTGAGTGTTGTATGACTCGGAAGAAAGTCAAGAATGAGTATTAGCTGGTAAGAGAAACTTCTGAATTCAACGAGAAGAAAGCAGCACTCGTTAATAAAAACAAGTTGATGTAGTATACGTGCATCGCTAGGAGAAGTATACAGAGTTAAAGGAGATTATGTCATCATCATCATCATCAGCCCATCGCGGTCCACTGCTAGATATAGGCCTTTCCAATTTCACGCCACTTAGCCAGGAGATTATGTAAAAAAAGAAAAAGAAATTATGTCTTCGTGAGGTTGAAAACTTTTCCGACTACCCAAGTCTATACGAGGGAGTCTGAAAATAGCGCCTTTGAATAAAAAGCTAAGAAGTAGTTAGTTATCTTGGCTTATTTATTATTATTGTTATCATGCGCAGGGATAAGGAAAATCTGGCGAGGAAAGTGTAAGGTTGGGAGTTGAAAGGTTCCATAGAAGAGGAATACCAAAGAAAGAGTGGACGGATTGTTTGAAAGAAGATGTTTTAAGGAAGGAGGCAAGGTAGAATGAAAGGGTAATTAAGACTGTTTTAATTTTAACCGACCTCCAATAAATTTGGGACAAACGCAGGCAGATGATATTTTTTTATTTATTTATTAACCAGCTTTTGATTATTCACCGTGACTATACACATTTGAATTTTATTTTTTCATAACACTGACGAACTGATATCTTCTTTCCAGTTGCCTTCCTTGCAAGTTTATCTGGCCTACTATACTCTTGGCCATCGTACAATGTAGCTAATTTTGTCTCTAACGAGACAGTTCTGGCTGAACCCATGACCTCCGTCCACGTGTCACTGCTCGGAAGTGTGATGAACATTGGGACCTTCTTTTTGACACCTTTGTTTGGTTTGGTGATGAACAAGATTGGTCGAAAGTATACGATGATATGCGTTGGACTGCCTTTTGTAGTAAGTATGATTTTATAAATGATAATTGAATTTATTGACTACCAGCTCTTAATATCTACGGCTCCGTCCTCTTGTAAGTCGGTTATCGCAGTGAAGAGCAGCCTAATGTCTGTTTTCGGGAATCAAAGTATCTCCACGCCAAATTTTGAAAGCTTAACCATCAAACAGACATAGTTACTTATGCATTTATCATTCTAGCATGAAAGTTTGGACAATCAACAACTTCAAAAACTCTAAATTTGTAAAGACTATGGGGTTCAAAGCATCTGTAAAGAATTATGAAGGTAATTTACTATTTTTTAAACGTTCGCGTTTCATGGCATAATAATTATTTTCACGGGAATTAACGCGATCACTTATTTAAAGGTATCATTATATATACCTCTGATTTGCCTGACGTTTCGGCAAGGTTGCACTGGCCGTGGTCATACTCTGGCTGGCTCAGCGGCGCACGCACTCTGTCGTGGAATCCACGCAGCAGAAGTTTCTTCATCCCGGGTGAATGAAGAACCTTCCCATTTTGAATATTATTGAAAAATATGTTTCGCCATGTACCGTCACATATTACAATAACAGTGTCTCTATTCTGTAAGCAATCCACTGTGTTCTGCGACTGCGTAGAAAAGCGAAGTGGTATGTAGGAAACAATGAAAACAGTAAACCAATTTGAGATTGCTTGTTCAGTTAAGCAAAAAAAGCAATTTATTTCTTTCTAGATACCAATTTTCTTTAATTACAGATAGGCTGGGCAATAATATGTGTTACTACATCGGTTGTCGGGGTTATAGTCGCAATGGCAATAAGCGGATGTGGCACGGCTGGTCAAGCTGTCGCCACGATTTACGTTTCTGAAATCGCTCACGTTTCAATTCGAGGAGCTCTAACTTCATCTGTTCTTATAATCTATTTCCTTGGTGTCCTGGCGTCGTATGCCCTTGGAGGGTATTTGTCATATATGCAGATAATATACATGCAGTTGACATTGGCTGTCTTGAATATTGTGATGTTGTCATTGATGAAAGACTCGCCAGTTTATTTGCTCCAGAAAGGAAGAGTGAAAGTAAGTGTTTGTAAATACAATGCTTCATTATAACATTATTTCTAAGTATGATGTTTCATTATAATTTCAATATCGTATTTTTTTACAAGAAAAACAATTATTTATCCCGACTACTTAAAAACTTTTGATAATTTTATATATAGCCAAGCCAAGCTATTGATGGCTTATTCATTAAAATCGATTCAGCAGTTTAGACGCTACGGTGGAACATACAAATATACATAGACTGACAAAAATATTACCTTTCCCTTTGGCTTGGTTGCAATTGAGTAGAAATAATACTGATATCAATATTAAGATGTAGTCACAATAACTATTATTTTATTAGTTTGTTATTTCATTGCCTAGGAAGCAGCAGAGTCACTCGCTTTCTACAGACAGACTAGTCCGAAATCAAAACTGGTTGAGATGGAATTGAACATGATTAAATTACAACTGGATTTAGCACCCGATAAACCAGCTGACGAAGGAGGAGGTTTATGTTTGATTATTTATTTATTGCATAGTTCTTTAAAATAAAATAATCTTATTATCAAAAAAGCTAGAAGACAAGCTTCAAAAGGCAAACACGAGACAAATTTAATTTAACTTCACGTGATTGCAATAAAAACATTATAGCCTGGAAAAGATCACAGGAAATCGTTGGATGCGGACAGTACAAGATTGGTTGTTGTGAAGAACCTTGGTAGAGGCCAAAATGTAGTAGGCGGTGGAGAAGGCTCGGGAGCTTGACCTCCACTCGAACCTAATTCGCCGCCGTCATACCGGGCCGGGGACCGCCTCATACCGCCTTGAATGTGGCTGCGGATGGACGGAACGGGTTTTCCACTTCATCCACTTCTGTGGCCAGCCGCGAGGAGGCCGACGTACGCGACTGCCGTACGTCACCTAAATAGAGATTTTATTAGCAGACGGTGCCCGCGTTATTGCGGGCAGGTACTGGGAAGGGTCCGAATGTCAATATAACAACAGCTCCCGGATCCCTCTCGTCTAAAGCGCAGAGTGGCACACCGTGTGGTTTAAGTTGGTCCGATTCCAACACACCACATAAAGTAGTCTTTTGGTTGAGACGGTGATGATGAATGCAGTTAGTTTTTGTTAAAATTATTTGCCAAGCAATTCAACTATTAAGGTCCTAGGCCCCGAGATTTTAAAATCTGTTCGGATTTCATTTTTTCAATGAAAGCGAAGTAGATCTACAAGTCTATCTAATATTTTTTCCAGACCCTACGGTGACCAAAGAATTATTAGACACTCCCAAGCACACGAAGCTATCGGAATGGCAAAACTTAAGTGAGTATTTTATTTGAACACTTGCTTTAATTTGGGTAAATCCGTTCAAAACAGACTTACATTTGATCTACTAATTTAAGTTAATGGACATAGAAATAAAATGCGATACAATACCAAGCTACTACAATACTTATAAAATAAATCTAGTCCGATTATCAAAGCAATATTTCGACATATCAAGAACACTTTTTGTGTGTTAGATGTCGGAAATATTTATTTATTTATTTATTTTCTTCATTACAAGTAAGGCTCTCTTATTATACTACTAGGCTACTTCTAATTTTTCCAGATTTTATTTACTTAAACTTAAAACATAGTTTGCAATGAGCATACAAAAGTTTAATAGAAAGTCCAAAGAGCAAGCTACTTGCGATTATCGATGAGTACAAATTAAGGCAAGGTGCAAGAATTTTTTTAATTATATAATCCTGTGAATTGTTTTGCTCTTTTCAGAACAGTCACCATCATCAACAAGGGCTTTTATTTTGTCTTTAATTGTGATGGCTATCATGGTGCTTATGGGTAACATGCCACTGCAGGTGTATGCTGAAAATGTATTCCGAGAAGCCGCACCTTCATTTGATGCCAACAAGTGCTCTATATGGCTGGCTGTCGATTTTGTTGCTGCTACTGTAATGTGCTCATTAGTGGTTGACCGACTTGGCAGAAAAGTGAGTGCTTGATTCTTATCGAGGATTAAAACATCTGTTATTGCTGGAGTATACTTGGTTACAACTTGTTTTGTCGACTATATAAATAAAATATGCCATTAACCTGGTCCCCTTATCCTTTAAGCACACATTATTATAAAGCAAGTATATTTAAGTGAAATTCTGCTACATAGAAATGTTAATTATTTAAAAAGGAATTCAACTAATTGTAATTACTCATGGCATTACTTAAATATATTTAATTTTTAAATCCATTTAATTAAGTGAATCTTAAGTACTAGAAAATGTAACTTTTGATGTTTTCTTTTGTAGGTCTTGACAATCTTGACATGCACAAGCTCCTCAGTATGTACGGTGATATTGGGAACTTTGATCCAATTTCAGTGGGCTCCAGAATGGTTCACGATGTTTATGTTATATCTATACAACTTCTGCTTTAACATGGGAATAGCAGTGATACCTTATGTGTTGATAGGGGAGTTCTTTTTACCCGAAGTAAGTAATGTGATTTTTACATAACTTTTTATTTATCAATGGACAGTCTGCAGCATTTTAATAAGCTTAAATCTGACTCCGCTTTAGGCATAAATCTTTAATCGTGGGGGACTTAAAAAACATACATGAAACCGTCACAAATAACACCCAGGCTCGGAGTAACAATCCCATGTGTTATGTGGGGTTTGTACCCACCACACTCAGCGCAGTAGGAAACGGTGTGGCGACCACAAGCTACTATACCATCTGTACAGTTTATAGAAAAGCTATGCTACGGCAAATATGGGGTATATCTTCTATTGCTTTTTATGGAATGCATAAATCAACCCTGTTCTCCTCCCCTAATTTTAAAGCCAGGGACCAAAACGCAATTGTGACTTTTGAGTTGCTGTTATCCATGGACAATAGCAATCACTCATCATTGTGTCTCATCAACCTATCTGCTTATGAGCCTCAACTATATTATCAAGTAGCATGCCTAGGATCTTGTAAATCTGTCTTATCATTTTCCAGGTGCGGTCATTCTGCTGCAGTTTTACTGTGTCGACTGGGTTCGGTTTAAATTTCGTATCTACTATCATAATAACCCAAGTTATGGAGAGTTATGGGTTTGCACCTCTATTTTACGGATTCAGTATCATCGGCTTTGCAGGTGCCCTCTTCGCTTTGTTGTGTTTACCAGAAACTAAAGGGTTATCTGTGGAAGCTATTCAAATGCTGTTTCTAAAGAAAAATGGGAAGAAAATTGGATCTTAAGAGTTATTTACAGTGTTTTAAAATTAAAATTTTTGCTATTTAAACCTTCTGAATCTTAATGATCAATTCTAAGCGAACAGCAACATACAAATTGTACATGGTTAAAAACATGATTAGGTTTATCTCATAATTTCTTTATTTAGACCAAATTATATAGCCATCAATTGCTGAACAAAGGTTTCCCCTAAGTAGCACAAACTATCTCGGTATTGGATAGTTTGCATCCATCCGCTGCTAGCCACTTTCTTTTATTTACTTTATATGGCTATTTAATTTTGCCTTAATTATACAGGACAGATTCACGTTGCACACGATAAATATTTAAAAGTAAAAATTGCATAGTTCTTAAATCTCGAGAGATTCATAAAAGTATGGGTAAAGCTTTCCTATTACTGTCAAATAATATTTCGAGTCAGTTTTACCAGTACCTGATAAAATTTCAGATATTTCGGAAATCTAACAACGCCATCTAGTCACAAGCTAAGCAGAACTTGTGTTATGGGTACTAGACATCTAATATAAATTTATATATACTTTTATTTGTTTCTAAATACATACATATTGTACATAGAAAACACCCAAACTCCGAAATAAATATTTACAAATATTTGCAGATCATATCAACATTTGATCCGACACAGGAATCATACCCAAGACCTCAAGCACAACAGTCGCATATGCTACTACTGAGGCAGTTTATTTATGCTTATCTGATATATTTGTCTGTATCTTAGACTTGTGAAGCTGAAATCTTAGTTATCTAGCAGATAAGTTCAAAATATTCTATGAGGGACCTTATCACCAAGTGGCGCAATTGGCCTTCAGAAAACAAAAATCGTCTGTATTGTTATCCATACTCATGGACACTTACTGTAGGGCAAATCCAAAAGGTTCGGATGGCGTAAGAAATCGGTTCCCGGATCCCTCCCATCTCAGGCGCAGAGTAGCACACCGTGTGGTTTTAGTCGGTTTGATTCCTACACACCGCCCCGCCGCAAACCCTGGTGGGGTGAAGGCCCGAGGAGCTTTCCACACGCAAAAAAAAGGCAAATCCATAAGCTTAGTGATTTTATCCCTAAACGTGCCATGGCACGTTCAAAGCTGTTGCAAAATGTTTCTTCAGCGAATCAAAGTCACCAATATTGCTCTGAAAATTAGACAGGCGGAGATGGCAATGGGCTGGTCACATACGTCGCAGAACTGATAGCTGCCGGAGTAAGCGTGTTTTGGAGTAGAGACAGGCAAACATAGTGAATGTAAAAGCAATAGACCTGGCTCTGTGGTGTTCCTTGGAAGAGGCCTATGGCCAGTAATGGACTGTAATAGGCTTATAATGATGATTAATGATAACATGGGCGGATCCGCAGACAAAAACTAGAAACAAAGGATATATACATTTGTATTGTGAAGAAATATTTAAAAATAATAATAAATATGTTCAGACATTTTAACACACAACACCATCTAGCCCCAAACTAAACAGAGCTTGTACTATGGGTACTAGACAACTGATATTAATACTTATATACTTTTTTTGTAAATACATACATATTATACATAGAAAAGTGTTTTTAGCGTTGAATTAATAATACTTGCCAGAAGCAATCTTCTGGGACTTGATAAAATAATGTTTTGAGGCTGATTAGACTTTTTATATCCATTATAATACTAGTATTTGTATTAATGACGTGCCATGATCATAGTTATTTCAGAGGATAGTATACTTAGTATGTAAAAGATGAATACAGGGATTATAGTAATAGTTAATTAAAAACAGAAAATAAAATTTATTGCAAAACATCAAATATGTTTTAATTTTAAAACGTCAACACCTTGATTAGTGTTTTAAAACATTAACAAATATGTCTGGCCACATTGGGTCATAATGATAAAAAGGTTTGTAAATCCGGGAATCGTCATATCATCCCAGATTCCACTTGCAAATTTTCAATTGCGGCGGTTTCGACAATGCGTGGTGCAACATCGCAACACTGAAACTATATCACAAGGGTATCTCTCTGAAATTAAAAAAGGCAAACTTAAACTAAGATTCATCGTTTTATGTCGCAGACACCGACCGTGGGATGTCCTCAGGGACTAATTTTGGATGCATACTTATGAAATAGAAATATTAACTTATGAAATAGAATTTTTCTAAATACGAATATATCTGCAACAAATTGTTTCGGAGTTTAGGTGTTTTCTATATATAATATATAAGTATTTACAAAAAGAAAGTATTAATGTATTTATATCAGTTATCTATTTTAGTACTCATAATACAAGCTTTGCATGGTTTAGGACTAGCTGGTGTTGTGTGTGAAATGTCGAAAATACAAGCTTTGTTTGGTTTGGGACTAGATGGCGTTGTGTGTGAAATGACGAAAATTATTTTATTCTCCATCCTCGGACCTTATTTTAGAAAACCTATCCTATTGGATGATTACCTAATATTTTATTTAATGAACGTAATTGCTAACTTTTGAATTCAATCAAACCTCCTAGCTACTTTTAAAAGGAAACCTCAATTTATCGACATTGTCACATTAGAACTGTGAGTGGTTTTAGTCAGTTCGATTCTGATACAAACATTCACTGAAAAATAACATTGAATGTTTGCGTGAATAAATAAATAACGTTGAATGAATTGTTGAGTCTGTGAATTTTTTTACACGATATTAATATTATTGACGTCATTAAGGCATAATAAAAATAATTTCATATTAAAGATGTATCAGTCCGACTCCAAACCAATCAGAGTCTACTTTATGGTAACCAGACTTTTAAGTCTGTGGTTGTGTTGAGTCATAAGATAACAAACAGATAACATCGCTGCAAAACTTGAAACCAACTCTATGCTATATTCTCAGTAGTGTAAAACCTCATTTCTTATAAGAGAACTACCTCCAGCATTGGGCTATTGAATTCTATTGATCATAAATAAAATTGACTCCTGGCTGAGTTATCAGGATCACACAGGAGTCTGCCCATATGTGCTCAAGCCCTCCCATGATAAAATATTCTATCTAATATGCGATAGAGTCTGTTCATAAAATTTTCTTGCTTTTACTACTTAAACGTCTTTAGTAAAACTGAATGTAACAAAGTGTTTTACATCCATAAAAAGTATTGTTACGTACCGAAGGTGAACTTACCACAATCGACGCAACAGTCGAAAATAAACCTTAGCATTTTTATCATAGGCATAGTTTTAATCTGTCAGTTGTAATCATAAAAATACGGTGCAATAATTATTACTGTCTTCAATGATACCAGCTTGTTTCTTATCTCTTTTTTTATATTCAGTTTGAGTTTGTCATCTGTATAAGATGGATAGTGACAAAGTAACATTTAGAGGAGCCACCGTACAAGTCTTAGCAGCATTTTTAAGTTAGTATTTATAATAATTATTTCACATATTTTCTTACACACAGTTGCATGATCCCTAACTAGATAGATCTTGTGACCAGACTGTGTTTCACTGAGTCAGAGAGTATACTGGAGGCCCATATCCTAACTCCTCCTTCCCATCCCCTTCCCCATCTGCCAAAGGCCGGCAACTTGTGACGCCTCTGGTATTGTGGATATCCATGGGCGGCGGTAATCGTTTACCATCAGGCGATACGTCTGCTCGTTTGCCCGCTATAACAAAACAAAAATATTCTAGACATTTAGAACTAAATATAACTCGACAATGTCTGTACCATGGTAACCGATCTGCTGATAACCATACATCTCTCTCTCTTTTTTTTCTGGAATCTGTTTAACCTCCTAATAAGCTTCGACAAATATAATTACAAATAGTACTAATTAGATAAATATTACAGATAATACATACCCAGGCAACACTCGTGCAACTCGTACACATGCTCGTGCTTGTCACTCAATTATTTGTTCCGGGTGGTTTAGTTTTACAAATATTTTGAATTTTGCACAGAAATGGTTTCAGGCAAAACTTTTGATATAGTGGAATTTTTTAATTGAAGATTTAATGTGTATAGTAAAGTTTACCAACCAGTGAATGTTGGTCAGAAATTTAGTTTTTACTATTTTATGTATGAGCCTGTCAAAGTAACTACTTTGCCTGATGGGAAACTTAAGCAGAATCCAAGAGTGGTGGTCACCATGGTGGACCACGGCGACATATTGAGCATCATTGTATTATCTGCATCTACAAAATCCTACTAATATTATAAACGCGAAAGTTTTTAAGTATGGATGTTTGTTACTCTTTCACGTAAAAACTACTCAACGGATTTGGATGACACTTGACAGTAATATAGCTTATACATCAGAATAACACAGGCTGCTATTTGCCCCGATAACCGACATATACGCAAGCGGAGCCGTGGGCGACACCTAGTCGTCTATAAGCTCACAGGATGTTCATATGAATATACCAACATAACCGTTTAGAGGCTCTATATATTATCACGTTTATAATCCGACTCCCGTTCAAGGTCAGCGAAAAAAATTTTCATTTCAATTTTTCACGGCTTTGTATTGTACTCTTAAATATCTCAGCTGAGCTTCTTAATCTTTTTATACGCATTTCGTCACGAATTTTGGCAAGATAGTATTTGGTTTTAGGACGGTTTTCTTCGTGATTGCCCGCTGTAAGTAGGTACAGAGAATAAAGTAAATAGTTATAAAGTGATAAAAATACTTAGGGTTCCGTACCCCAAGACAAAAACTGTACCTTTATTTCAACACGTCATGTTTACAAATCAACCTACACCCGCCCTTTGCTAAACGAATGTCATGAAATGAAATTTATGTTCATAGAACATTGGTTAGTACCAAGTGTAACATTGGTGGTTTTGATCATACCATATTCTGCCTTGCTTTGGCATGCAAATATTCACTAAGTAACATTATGACCTAAAAATATTACATTAAATAATCATATCAAATATCCTAAAAATAATTATATCAAATGAAATTTTTAATTATCATCATCATCATCATCATCATCAGCCTATCGCAGTCCACTGCTGGACATAGGCCTCTCCAATTTCACGCCACTTAGTTCGATCTATGGCTTCTCGCATCCAGCTCCTGCCAGCCGTCCTGCGCAAATCATCGCTCCACCTGGCCTGTGGACGTCCTACACTAAGTTTGCCGAGACGCGGTCTCCACTCAAGAACTCGTTTACCCCATAATTTAAATTTAAATTTTGAAATTTTTAATCCATAATAAAATTCTAAATTCAAAAGCAACTCTGTCAGTTTTCACGGCTAAACTGCTGAACCGATTTGGTTCTTTGATTCTTGAGAAAGGACTTATGCTATTATTTACCGCTATAGCTGACGTCCACGCAAGTGGAGCGGGCATGAGTCACTTAATAACTTAACTTTGTTTTGACATGTGTGCTCGGCAAAATGTCGGCCCACAAAACATTTATTATCAAGCGCAAACTTGCGAAAAAGCTGAAACAAAATAGACCTATCCCTCAATGGGTTAGAATGCGCACTGGAAACACCATCAGATACAACGCCAAGAGGCGTCACTGGAGGAGGACTAAGCTCAAGCTGTAAGCCCACTGCTACATGCTGCTTGTTATAATAATATAATATATAATAAATAAATAATCGAAAATAAAAAGTTAACGGTACTCAAAAGAAAAGGTAACAATCGTTAATTTGTTGTTCAAATCAAATCAACAACACATAATTTCTCACTGCTGGGCTCGAGTCTCCTCTCAGGAGAGGGTTAAGGCCATACATCCCCACGCAGGCCAAGTGCGCGTTGGGGACTAATTTGTTGTTATTTCATATATAATATTTTCTGAGGAATTTCTACAACTTGATGAATATATGTACTTTTGTTTGTACGGAACCTTAAGTGGGCAAATTAGAGGCATTAAAGTTGACGGTATTTTCTTAACGTTATATTTTCAGTTGGGTTTTTTGTGTTAGTAAAAATTATGAAACGGCTTAAGATATCATGTAGTTATTTGTTGAAGATTAGCTTCATACTGATGGTTTTCCCGGGAAATTGATAGCCTGTCTTAAACGTCTATGAAACTCTTCGAGTAAGATTTCGGAACTAAAACGATTTTTATGGAATAGTGGGCTAACGAGCTGACATATTGCCTGATACCCGCAATACCAGAGGCGTCACAAGTTGCCGGTCTTTGGGGAGGAGGAGTTGGGATAGGGGCCTCCAGTGTCGACACTCACTCAGTGACACACAGCGCGCTATTTCACACTGATTTTATTTGAGGCCATGGTATCACTCCGGTCGAGCTGGCCCATTCGTGGCGAAGTGTGACTCTCCCACTGTATATTGTTGCTTCATGGCTCGATATATTTGTTTTAAAAAGTGGTGTATGTTTACCGAGTGATGGTTTTGCTTGCGGATGTATGTTATTAACTGATAATGTTACTATCTATTGGTGAAAGAATTTTCTAAATCAATGAAGAGGTTTAGGTATGAAATAATAAACAAACTCACATTAGCATTTACAACACTAATAGATTTTACCCGCGGTTTTGCTTACGGGTAAATCGGTTTTTGAGTCAAAAAATAACCTATGTCCTATGTGTTCAAACTATATTTACACTGAAATTCATCCAAATCAGTTCAGTGGTTTAGCCGCGAAAGCGTAACAGACAGACATACATTTCCCTTCATAACAGTTTGACGTTCAGTCTCAAAATATTATTATTAATACTATACCGTCAGTCTTTTAAAAAATTTTCAAATGATAAACAAACATTGAAAACAATGAATCGATGTTTTTGAATTATCAATTCTATCACCTTGTCTTAAGGTCTTAAGTTTTATATAAGATCTATTATTACTTGAAATTCTAAAAATCTATATCGTACCAACTACAAGGTAAGGGGCACCTTGCGCTCGCCGGTACTTACAGCACTGAGTGTTGTAGGTTCAATTCCTATAACGAAAAACACATTGTGTCCTCCGAACTGTTAGTCTGAGTGAATATTTTTTGTGTACGTTTGACTGCCTCGATGGCGTAGTGGTATCGTATTCGACTGCTGTTCTTGAGATCTCGGGTTTCATTTCCGGGTCGGAACAAATATTCGTATATCTCCAAATATTAGTTTAGAAGTTTGGGTGTCTTCTAAGTATAATATGTATATATTGACAAAAAAAATATACGTATTTATATCAGTTGTCTAGTCCCATAACACCAGCTTTGCTTAGCTTGGGACTAGATGCCGTTGTGTTAGATGTCTGAAATATTTATTAATTAATGGGTGTAAGTTCCCTCGTGTAGGGGCGTATATGGGTCCAGTAGGATTATATTTTAAAAATAAAGGAATCAAAGATGCTTTCGTGGTAACTATATAATGTCAAGTGATGAATCATCGTTAATCGACTTGAACAGAAATGAAAAAACGCCTACGATACACGTTACAACTTAAAGTTAGTAAATATTGAAGGCGCTTGAACACCTCGCATACAAGATATACTCCTAGTGCTGAAGTTATCTATGAAAAGATAAGAAAGAACATCCAAGCCCGCACGAAAAAATATGTATGTGAAAAATAGATGTCAGATAGATGTGACATATACAATATGTATGTGCGCAAAAAAAAAATAGGTTAGATATATTTTCAGATATATGTTATCAAACATTTTTATATAGATGCCAATATATATTTCAAAAATAAATTGAAATATAAAGGTTACATATACTTCTGTATGTATGTTAACATATATACGTAGATATATACTAATATACATGCCGAAATCTATATGATATGTATATTGACATTTATGTGCGCACATTTATGAGCATTACGGGTTTTTTGCGCTGTTTCTTTTACAATTATTAGAATTTCAAATTAGAAAAACAGAAAAATTATCTTTGATGTATTAGAAGGTCAAATTAAAAAAGTATATCAGGGACATTATTAATATTTTTTCCTTCAAAATCATATTTGTACCTTTATTACTCACATGTACGTTTCAATAAAAAAACCGGGAGTAAATAAAATATATCAAAATATATTTAGAGATATACATCTAAATACATTTTGTTATACATAGAAAATGTATGTTGACTTATATTTAAATATATATACAGACATATATCTCAATATATATGTACACATATAATTTTACGCAAAAAAAATGCTTAAATATATACGACATATATTATTATATATTTTCACATCTATATTGACATATATTTTTCACATACATATTTTTCCGTGCGGGAAACTCTATACAAAATCTTAAGTATTACAACATTAAAATTCAAATATTTTTCTATCAACCTGATATAACGCCGTGGGAGACTCGACTCAACCGGAGTTGTACCACAGCTTCACAGAAAATTGGTGTGAAACAGCGCTTTCACTGAGTGAGAGGATCGCTCCTTAACTTCCAAAAACCGGTGACGCGCTTGTGACGCCTCTGCTGTTGCGGGTGTCCAGGGGCAGTGGTAATCACTTATCATCAGGCGATACATCTGCTCATTTACTCCATCTACCATACAAAAATTAGAATTCATCTACTAATAGATTAACTTTCTGCTTATTACAGTATGTTTCGTAGAATGCCTAACGGGAATGTTATTCTACTGGCCATTCTATAACATCCCTAATTTCTTATCCAAAGAGACCGTCTTGTCTAAACCGATGACTTCGGTAGACGTTGCATTGCTCGGGGGTTTAACGAATATTGGCGCATTTCTCCTAGCACCTGCTTGTGGTTTGGCAATAAACAAGTTTGGACGCAAGAACACATCTATGATTATATCTCTGCCTTTCATTGTAAGTAAAATGTGTAACCTGTATCCTATTTCTTACTAACTGAGCCCCGCGATACTACCCGCAGTACAACAGTAACTCCGGGTAACGCAGTTGGGCGAAGCCAGTCTAAAAAAGTAACCTAAGTTACTCCCTATGTCATCAGCTATATGCTAATGGTAGTCCTGTCAAAATCGGTGAAGCCGTTCCAGAGAGTATCCAGAATAAAACAGACATAGAGATGAAAATAGTAAAAAAAAAATTTGCCATATGTACCGTGTATACTGTAACAAAATATTATATTATAAATTGGTATCGATTTAAGTTCATGCCTCTAAGTTGACTACACTTTAGTACAAAACTATAGTTTCTTGGAATCTGATTTTGGATACGGTTTTGATCGATATTTCACTATTTTCTTAACGCGAATGCCCTATAAAATATTTTTTTATTTTAAAGCTGTAAATAGTTAGCATTTAATTATTCATTCTCTTATTTTAGATTGCATGGACAATATTATCCATCACAAATTCAGTTCCATTGGTTCTCATCGCTATGGCCATCGCTGGTTGCGGTACAGCGGGACAAGCAGCTTGCAGGATATACATTGCTGAATTTGCTCAGGATTCTATTCGAGGAGCTGTGATATCATCAGCCATATCGGTCTATTACCTCGGCGTGTTAATCTCTTATAATCTAGAAGGCTTCTTATCGTACTCTCAGATAATAAATGTGGAGTTAATCTTAACGCTACTTTATTCTGTGGCGGTGTGCTTTTTAAAGGAATCGCCAGTTTATTTGCTTCAAAATGGAATGGAGAAGGTAAATTTACTGTAAACAATATTTTTATTTAAATAGTATAACATCGTTACCATATAAAAGGATCAAGAGGCTAATCTGTATCGAGGATTTGTGTAACTGTGATACATCACGTATTATACTAATACCATCCGTGTTAAAGCACAACTGGTTATCCAATTTCAATAGTTTAAGATAGTTCCCGAAGCGCAAAGTGATTATGAAAGTCTAATTATATAATCTTCTCCGTATGGCAATGGGTTAAGAATACGAAGTCTC
Source organism: Hyphantria cunea (assembly GCA_003709505.1). Classification (NCBI taxonomy): domain Eukaryota; kingdom Metazoa; phylum Arthropoda; class Insecta; order Lepidoptera; family Erebidae; genus Hyphantria; species Hyphantria cunea. Next base: position 347,297 of record PKRV01001710.1, on the reverse strand, counting down.
ATCAATACAATACAATACAATACAAAATCACTGCAAAGAAAAAGTAGATCGTGAAACAACAAAGCATTGTGGTATAGCAGGCACAAACTTGTTTTCTAAGGCTCCCTAGAAAAAAGTTTGCGCCTGCTATATGTCCTATGTCTAGAAGAACTATTTATCGTCAAAATTAAGTTTTGTCAAGGTTAACTTTTAGTGGTTCGATTTAAAATAAATACGATTTATAAATATTAAAGAAACTTGATTCAAATGTAGGTTTATTAAAACAGCATTTTAGACTTTCTTTTTACTTTTAATAAAATTTATTTTGATTATGTGATCTTTCTGATTGTTAAATGAATGTTCAATGAATCAATTAGATGACCTATTTCATTGCCAAGGGGTTTTTCGCCTTCTGTATTCAATTTACTTCTAGCAATCTTTCTCGGATATCAAATCCATCAAACGCTTGCTAGTAAATGTATGTTAAATCTTATCAATAATTTTAAGTGACATGTTAAGGCTCAAGAACCACTGTATGCTACTTTTGGAAGAAAATAATTATGATTCCAAATAAATTTATTTTCGAAAACATATCCAATTCTTCTTTACCCCGTAATGTATTAGTCTTACTATATATTTTTTACTTTCCAGGAAGCTGCCGAATCAATTGCTTTCTACAAACAGACGACTCCTTCATCGAAGCAAGTTGAGATCGAAATTGCCAAAATTAGGTTACAGCTTCGTCAAAGACCGAATATTTTGATAGAAAAAAACGAGGGTACTCGTATGTTTAATACCATAGCCATTATTAACATTTAAGATTTAAGCTGATAATGGTGCAGCTGTAAATTTTAAGTAATATTATTTTTGTTTTGTTCAACTCTATATGTAAACTTGCTCTTAAATCTATCTATTGCCGTAAGAGCCACACGCCACAAGTACGTACGCACAAATCCTATACTGATTCATTTGGCTTGCTTAGTATAGGAGGTAAGAACCTTCTTTCGGCAGTGTTTAAAAGTCAAAGGCTGTTGATGATGATGATGCTGATGATGATGACAATAATAAGGAAGATCTATGCGCGGGAAATAAGTAATTTTAGTAACAATGTCTCAAATACTTAGTTTTTTGAGAGCTTAAGGATATTGATGGCGTTTTCAAGACTGTTACTGCCACTCAATATACGATGGTTTAAGTAATGGTAGCAAAAAGGCATTTACCTTAATCACGAAGGTACTTTAAGAATCACTTAAAATGTAGGTTTTTATGTATTTGCATTTAAGATGAACCTTTTTTACGAGTTCAAGATTTTCTAATGTTTTTTTTTTGCATTTTTTATTAAAGGTTGTTTTGTTTTCAGAGTCTGAAACATTGATGTTGCTGCCAACTTCGAATATAAACTTTTTTTCTGAATGGAAATTTTTGAGTAAGTTTTTTATCGAATTGTAATTTTCGAAAGTGACATTCGATTCAGCTGGAATATTTCGTTTAAAAGGTGTTTCAAGAATCTTTTGAATAACCCATCATATTACGATATATCAAAAAACTAGCGGACCGTAAACGTTGCTTTGCTGTAAAATTAAAAATAAAATTTAGGGCTGGACTAACCTTAACTTTTAGGGGAACGAAAAATAGATGCCGTCCGATTCTCAAACCTATCCGATATACACACCAAATTTCATGAAAATAAGTTAAACCGTTTCGGAGGAGTGTAACTACAAACACCACGCCACGAGAATTTTATATATTAGATATTCTTAATTAAAGTTTTCTTACTTCTACTTTAACTTGTTTTCGTCTAACTTTGGCTAGAGATAATTTGCCTAAAGTAGTGGGTTTTTTAACAGAAAAATCTCAGTCTACTCGACGCGCATTCTTCACCTGTTTGGCTGTCATGTGTATCACGATTTTTATGGGAAATATTCAACTACAGTTATACGGAGAAACCCTATTCGCCGTAACTGTACCATCTTTAGACTCGTCCAAGTGCAACGTGTGGCTGGCTGCAGTGATTGTAGTCGCTTGTTCACTGTCCTCGTTTATAACAGAGTGGTTGGGCAGAAAGGTTAGTTGTTTAAGGCACTCTAAACTTATAAGATTCAAAAACTACAACCGAACTGCTTCACATTTGTTGACGATATCTAATTACCCTAATTCGCCCGTGACGTTATTACAAATCAATTGACACCTTGTTTATTAAAATCGGTTTTGTAGTTTAGACTTTACAGTAGATTATACATACATTCATAGAATGCCAAAATTATTACCTTTTCTTTTAGTTTCGCCTCAGTCACGCCTCTATGCGCTTAAAAACTCAAGAAATTCTACATTGATTGAGTTCAAACTTATTGTATTGATTCAAATAAATCATTGAAAATTAGATAAAAGTCATTGTAAACATAGAAAAAAAAACATTTGACATAGATTTGGGCGACTTATTGGTCTAACGATTCGTGGTTCCGTCTGTCAGAGTTTTGTCAGAGGTCTTGGGTTCGATTCCCACTCAGCACAAACAATTATGTGCCGAGTATGATCATATACTTTATCTGGGTGTAATTTATTAAGTATATGTATGTTTTATTATTTTTATAAAAATATCAGCGCCAGTCAGTTATGTGTTTGCCATGGCATATATATACAAGTGGCTCTGTCTAGCAGGTTCAGGGTAGTGGAGCTACGTTGATTTCAGTACGAACGGGCTGGTTCGACTGGGCCGGTACTACCCTCGCACAGAAGTTCACCGTAATATGACAGCGTTTATACAGTCGTGTTTCGTTAATGAGTGCAAGACCGGACGCCCAATGGTGCAGAAGCATCACTAGGCCGCCATGGTGTGGGTCACAATGCTGCATTGTTATATTGTCTGCATTTGCAATGAGCATAGTGACCACCACTCTTGGATTCCGTTCATGCTTTTTATCAGGCAGAGTAGAGTCATTTTGGCCAGGGCCATACATGAAGAAAAGGTGTCATAACATTCTACTCCTATTTTATTTTATTTTCCAGTTGCAGATGACTTTAACGTGTGCTGGTTCTACAGTCTGTACTCTCATATTGGCTATTCAGACACAGTATGAATGGGCTCCGGACTGGTTCACCGCATTCATGATATATTTATACAACTTCGTTTTTAATTTAGGAGTATCAGTAGTACCTTATATTTTGGTCGGAGAGCTGTTTTTGCCTCAGGTACGTATGCACCAAATATAGAAATATACCGTAAAATAGAATTAAGATTATGGCTATTATTATTATACTTTTTTATTGACTGTCTCGGTGTCATAGTGCTACCACAGTGCCACCGAGGCAGTCATATGCGTAACTTTTTAACTAAAATTTACTTGACACTATAAACTTCATTTCCTTCCACAATCCAGACTTAATTTGTAATGGAATCTGAAACTTTTAAGCTTTTAAATATACCAACTATTGTTTTTGAATACTTGAGCTCAAAATTGACCGAAACCCTTGTATGAAATTATTTTATACAAGCTTTTGCTCGCTAGCCAGACGGCTTAGTATAGGGTTTCTTTCAAATTTTCTTCATTGCAGTGATGTTGACCAGTCCACTCCCTTAATCGCCTCTTACGACACTCACGGTATGAATTGGGATGTTATGTGACACCTTATATTTTTAATCCATCCCATTCACTCAGTATAAAGCTGCGAAAATATTGCATAACACCAGTTCTCCAAGATTGATTGTATACTTTACAGTTAGAGCTCTGATCTAACCAGCCCATTGTGCCAAAGCCTAGCTCTCTGAAGAGTTATAGAATACGTTTAACTATCTTATGATTTCACAGGTCAGAGGATTGTGCAGCAGCCTTATCTTGACAGCATGCTGGTTAATGAACTTCATCGCCTTGTGCATCTTTATACCTATACTTGAAGAATACGGCTTCACACCACTGCTCTACGGGTTTACTGCTGTCGGCTTTTTAGGAGCTATATATTCTTTCTACTATCAACCTGAGACCAAAGGATTGTCTGTTACTGCTATCCAAAAACTGTTTATAAAAAATGCTAGGAGAAATGTTATTGTTTAAAATATTTCAAGTAGTTTATACAATACTAAGACTGTTTAAACAAGGCTTATGTAGAAAAAAATGGTGTATGTGATCCTATTTGACTGATCGTCAGTGGCTCAGAATGTCGAGAAGAAACCAAGGTTTCGATTCGCTTCCGGAGAAAATAATAATGTTAATTGTCAAAATCATTCTTGCCGTGTCTGTGTGTAACAATATTTATGGAAGTTTCTACCTATTTTAGAAGTATTTTTTTCCTATTTTACTCCCCAACCTATTAACTCCACACACTTCTCCCAGCGATGCACGTTGTAAATACAAAAAAGTCTTTGTGCTTTAGTGTTTAGCATGGGCTCTGCCTATTTTGGCATAAAACTTTCAAATGGTTTGTCAGTTTTGGTGTTCTTGTATCAACGTATGATTATAAAAACAATATTCAGTATGTTTCTTGGTGTTAAGAATCTCAATATATACAAATATATTATTTTATTTTATTTTTGAGTTGAGATTTTTTAAATTTCGTATAAGTCCATGCATGAATGCTTGTTTTATATTTACGGGCGTGATTGTGTTTCAATACTTGATGTTCTTTTCGTGTATGCTATATTACTGTATATATATATTGTATCGGTATGTATGTACAGTAATATATTAACTTTATATACATACAATGTGATACACACTAATACATAAACTTTACATACGTACACTGTGAGTAGGTAATAAATTGTTTCTTAAATAATGCTTTTCTGTCATCTCGTCAAGACTTGTTGACATCCTGATTTCGATTAGGAGCGTGTTCCGCCTGCACAAACAACGAAGAGTTCATAAAGTCAGAAATGTGGGAGGGACACAAGAGAAGCAAATTGGTAGATGAGCGAAGATAGTGTTCAAGGTAAGTTGGTGAAAATGGGGAGTTGAGGAACGATAAGAGATAGATGAACGCTCACTGACTACGGCGTTGGCGAATGAGTAACCATTGTAGTTGAGTACGGAAAGAAGATACGTGATCATACTTTAGCAAGTTAATTCATCAATTGATTAAAAACAAGGTCAAAATTAAATAATTTAGCTAAAGTTTTCTTTAAATAAATAATAAACAAATATTTTGAACATGTAACACACAACGTCATCTAGTTCCAGGGTAAGCAGAGCTTGTGTTATGGGTACTAGACAACTGATATAAATACATATATACTTTTCTTCTTTTTGTAAATACATACATACAAACTCCGAAACAAATACTTGCAGATCATACAAACATTTGGTGCGACCCGAGAATCGAACCCGAGATCTCAAGCACAGCAGTCGCATACGCTTCCACTACGCCACCGACGCATTTAAGAATCAGGATCAATGATACATTCCACAAATGTCTACTACAAATGTTTATGATATCAACTTTATTTTTACAGATAAAGTTGATATTAGTAGTAATTGCACAGATAAAACTATTATTCTCTGCAAAGAGGTAATCGAACCGTAAGTGTCTGTGCAATATAAAGCTTATTTTAACATTAAGATTGAACTAACTACTAATGCCGGCGGAACTCGTTGCGATTTCGGAAGCCGCAACATTTTTGTGAAAATGTAAGAATATCAGACAGTAAGCGTGCATAGCACCATTTGGCTGTGGATTCCGTCTCATGTTGGAGTACATGGCAACGAACTGGCAGACAAAGTAGCTAAAGAAGGATGTTCACACGGAGTTAAAATTGACGTACCACCTGGTCCTATAGAAATTATACTCAATTTTCAGTTACTTACTTTTAGAAAGACAAAGGAATTAGGTATAAGTTTATACAATCTGAACCACTTCGTATACCATGGTTCACAATATGTACATTTAACAGACAGTTAGTTGAAATAATACTAAGACTAAGATCAGGGCACATTCCATCAAACAAATTTGCGTACTCGATGCTCAAAACTGAATCCCCAAATTGTAATGTGTGTTGCAACATGTTCTGAACGAATGTCTCAAAAACCGTAGGGATAGGAAAACTTAATAGAAACACTGGGGTACATGCCCATGTAACACAGGAATCCCTCAAAATATTCTGTGGTCGCTTACACCTAATGAAGCAAAGGTACTCTGCCGCAAACCCGCAGTGACTGCTCTATGTATTAGTATGACATATTAAGCTTATTGGATAATATTTTAAACACAATGGGATCGTCATATCCGAAAGGATAAAAAACCCATAAAGAATTTAAAAAAAAAATTTTTACTGGAAATGGCTAAGTTTTCTTAGGTAAAGCAGAAGGCCAATCACATACACTCATTATCTCTGAGGTAGGTTGACTAACGTAACGTTGCGTAACGCACAATGACTACCATTTCACCAAACATTAATCTAAATAGGTGCTAGTTGAGGGCCTTAAGGTATTTATCTATGATGAGGCTGAAAAAGTACTTGAAGGTGGACTATAGCTCTTTAACTTGTATAAAAATGTTAAACCGTATATTTTTCTTGTTCCTATAACACACTAATCCACAACACATACGGACGCGCGCAAATACACACACACTGTATTATGTTACTTATACATTCCTTATCAAAGACTAAGTCATGATATAGACGGACAAAGTTTTTTTTTATATATATTTTAAAGATGTCTAATTAACAACTATCTGATGACGTAAAAGAAAAAGAATGTAATGGATCATTATAAAAACATATATAATATATATATAAAATCATGGTAACCAATTGCTAGTATATATAGTTAGTTATCATTTTCTAAATGCGGACAAACTTGTATTAAATTCACATAAATGGATTTTAAATACAGTTCAGAAGAAATGCCATTGGATTAGCTATCATGGTCGCTGTACCAATAGGCCAGTCAGAAACGGCTATGAGTAATATGACAGCAATTTAAATCACGACCAAATCTTTAACTAGCTATATTTACCAGGTGGTTTCATCAATCATCAACTACCCATAATGTCCCTGCTGGGCTCGGGTCTCCTCTCAGGAGAGGGTTAAGGCCATACATCCCCACGCTGGCTAAGTGCGGGTTGGGGACTCGTCATCATCATCAGCCTATAGCAGTCCACAGCTGGATATAGGCCTCTCCAATTTCACGCCACTTAGTTCGATCTATGGCTTCTCGCATCCAGCTCCTGCCAGCCGTCTTGCGCAAATCATCGCTCCACCTGGCTTGTGGACGTCCTACACTACGTTTGCCGAGACGCGGTCCCCACTCAAGAACTCGTTTACCCCAACGGTTATCGGTTCTTCGGCAAATGTGGCCAGCCCACTGCCACTTCAGCTTGCTAATCCTGTGGGCTACGTCGATGACCCTGGTTCTTTGTCGGATCACCTCGTTCCTGATGCCATCCCTTAGAGAAACGCCGAGCATAGTCCTCTCCATAGCACGTCCTCCAAGTCCAATATAATATTGAATTTATATTGACCATTCAGAGAATACATACACACTGCAAAATGTATTATATGCTAAGTGATTTTGCTGAACTTTCGTTACTTGGGTAGGATACACTTATATTATTACTTGTGCTGTTATATTACCCGCTAATCGAGGTGTCATTTTTTTTTCTTTTCTTTTTAAAAAGACAACTCCCGCATTAGGAATATACATTTCTGTGTCAAAGGGATCTTTACAAACATACATGAAAAGGACACAAAGTGCACCCAGACTTAGAACAACAATTTATGGATCACACAAAGTAGTTGTCCCATGTAGGATTTGCACTTAGCGTGTGGCGATCACTGAACCACTTTTTTTGTTTTACCTGTGGAAAACCCCCTCGGGCCTTCACCCCACCGGGTTTTGCGGCGGGGCGGTGTGTCGGAAGCGAACCGACTAAAACCACACGGTGTGCCACTCTGCGCCTGAGACGGGAGAGATCCGAGAACCGCTTTCTAACGCCATCCGGAAACCACTGAACCATTTTTTTTTTTTCACATTGTGTAATGCCTTTACGCACTTCGCTTCCCCTCCGCGGGGACAGGGGGTTTACTTTGTGTGGGGCTCCTGACTGACCCCAGCCAGACTACCCACTAAACCACCACGGTGTGCCACTCTGCGCCTGAGACGGGAGAGATCCGGGAACCGCTTTCTTACGCCATCCGAACCAACCACTGAACCACTAGGCCAACCGTGTAGTGATTGTCCAATGTAGCTTAAGGCAAAACTACAACTTACTAGTAAAGTCCTAGATAGACAGCTTTCGGTTTCAAAATCGATAGAAACAAATAAGTTAGACAACCATATATTATCAGCTACCTTTATCGGTCAAGTAGTGCTAATCATCATCGGTCATCAAGAATTGGTGAAATTAACTTTTAGTTCTGGGCAATTAGTGCTACAGGCCTTAAAAAGTTATTTCTGTGTAATAAGAATAATCACAGACGTCAACATGCCTAATAATACATTGTTGTTTTGTTTTTAGTTTCTATTTCAACGTTACTCTCAGAAAACATATGAAGTTTATTTATTTCATCTCGTATTATCTAATTAATGAATTAAAAATGGCACAGAAGGATCAACTAACTCCTAAAAATATTAAAAGTTCTTTTTAGTAGTTTTAGTTTTCTTGCAAAATATATAATTATGTTTTGCGTTTGTGTGCATACACATTACAGATATTTCAGTATTCTCACCTTTATTTTCACAGTCCTCTTCATTGTTTAGTATGTTCATAAGGTGTATAGAAATCACGCTGTATAACGTGTAAAATGTCTCTGCATAAAAAAATATTGTGATCGGATCATCGACCGCCGATCGGCAACGATCGGTCATGTTCGGTGCCGGTGATGAGCGCATTTTAGTAGAGTAGTAGATTATAATAAAAATTCAATGACTACCCTCTCTAATTTATAATTGTGTATATCCCTGTTGGGCTCTGGAATGTTGTTTATATTGTTTTATAGGTAGAAGAATTTGAGATTTAAATATGCTTTGGTGATGATACTGATGCACGGAAAAACTCGAATGAGTTTATGTGGCACCTTACATGGAATTTAGTGTATACTTTATAATGTATCAACAGATTAAAAAAAAAGAAAAAAAAAGAATGCTTGTTCTACTCCGTTGGATATATATAAAATTGATTCTTAACCATTGCTCTAGTCCATCATCATCATCATCATTCTATCGCAGTCCACTGCTGGACATAGGCCTTTCCAATTACACGCCACTTAATTCGATCTATGGCTTTTCGCATCCAGCTCCTGCCGGCCTTCCTGCGCAAATCATCGCGCCACTTGGCCTGTGGACGTTCTACACTACGTTTGCAGAGACGCGGTCTTCACTCAAGAACTCGTTTACCCCAACGGTAATCGGTTCTTGCGCAAATGTGGCCAGCCCACTGCCACTTCAGCTTGCTAATCCTGTGGGCTATGTCGATGACCCTGGTTCTTTGTCGGATCACCTCGTTCCTGATGCCATCCCTTAGAGAAACGCCGAGCATAGTCCTCTCCATAGCACGTCCTCCAAGTCCAATATAATATTGAATTTATATTGACCATTCAGAGAATACATAGATTTGTTGATAACAAAAAATATCTAAACTTCTTCACTTTAGTTAACTGGCGGTGCATACTCTTTTAAAAGAAGTGCTTGATTTGTGGTGTGAAGAAATTATTCGGTCTCGACTAATGAGGTGCATGGACATGAAACCCTATGCAAAGCAATATTGCAGACGTACACTGAGATACTGAGTACACTTTGTAAGTTGATTAGCGTCATAAAATTTTCTACTCTGGTGTTACACGATATAAGTTAACAATTACAGTTCACATCACTTCAACAGCCTTTTTCTCTCATTTCAAAAACTCTTTTCTGAGGACAGGCTTATATTCAGCCAGTCCACTGCTGAACATATGCATCTCCTCAGAAAAGAGGTTTTGACCTGCTATACCGCGCTGGCCAGATGACTTGGTATAGGGCTTGTTTCCTCAGTTTTCTTCCTTTCTCAGTTTAATTAATATTTGGCTACCCAATCTTTTGACTTCTGAGGGACCTATGAAGTCTTCTTTTAGAAGACGACGACAGCAATGATTTTTTTAGAGCTTTTTCAAGTTCTAACAGTTATCCGTGTGAAGAGAATGTGTTGACGTTGTATGTTGCTATATATAACTTGCTTGTCGAGAGATTGGGTTTTGGGTCGGTTTTTAATTAATTCTTTGCAGGGTGGTGGACAAATAATACAGAAACTTAATTCAGTACCATCTAACACAGAGAAATCCTGAGTAACGAAACAGAACAATATATTCCTCCAATATATCCCATCCTAGATGAAATTCTGCCCGTGATTTGCCATATCTTTAATTATTCCATATCCGTCAATACCTTTCCATCTGCATGGAAATTGGCTCATGTTATTCCTTTTCCAAAGAAACATAATCCTTCCTCCTTTTCAGATTACCGTATAGTTTCTGTCTTCCCTTTTCTCTACAAAGTCCTCGAGCGCCTCACTTACAGACCGTTAAGCTCATTTCTTTCCCGGATTTCTCTCCTTAACTCACTTCAGTCAGGTTTCCGCCCATAGCACTACCACAGTCTTAGTTCATATTACGGATGATGTTAGGTCGGGGATGAAGAGGGGCAAGCTAACGGTTTTTGCCTTGCTAGATTTTAGCAACACCTTCAATACTGTTGATTTTGGTGTGTTATTAGGTATTCTGTGCTCGCTTAACATATCTCCATCAGCAATTGACTGCTTTCGTAGCTACCCGCATTGTCGCCAGCAGCGTGCTTTTATTGAAAACGTTTACTCCTCCTGGTGCACTACATATGCGGGTATTAAGAACTGGAAAAAAGGAAACTACTATATAGGTCCCGACTGTTGATCCTTCTATTCTGCTTTTAAATTCTGAGACTTATTTTATTCTTTTTAGTTTTGTTTTTACGCAGTCGGGTTTTTTGTTTTTATAATATTTTCTTTTTATTTATTCAGTGTAGCTTTTATGGAATTGCAGTCTGTAAAAATTGAAAATTTGATACCCAAAAGGTAAACTGTAAAATGTTTTAATGTATTATAAATTTCTAACGTTTCTAAATCATATGCACAATATTTATATTCAGCGGGTGATGTTCGTTTGCTGAAATAAGCTATTACTTTCTTATCATTATTTATTTTTTGTATTAGAATAGCACCATAGCCAAGTAAGTTTACATCTGTATAGAGTGCTATTTGTAATTTCGGATCAAAAACAGTTCATAACGTTTTAGAAGATAAATGTTTTATTACGTCATTTCTAGCCTCATCTTGCTGCTACACTCCAATCCCAATTCTGATTATTTTTTGTCAAACTTGTTATGAAGGCTGTGCGAGATGCAAAATTTGGGTTCAATTTGCGGCAATAACTGGCAAGACCCGTAAAGTGGCGTACTTGTTCGATGTTACTAGGGACAGGGGAATTTACCAGATCAGCTACCTTTATTTTACTCAGCTTAATACCATCTTGCGAAATAATTCTTTCCAAATATTCTATGCTTTCAACGAAAAACTTACATTTCTTAATATTAAAAATAAATCCGCTTGACATATTCTTCAAGGGTTTTATATTTATAAGTAACACAGACCCTCATCTATTTTATTAAATGGAATGAGAATATAATCAATATATACCAAAAGGAACTCTAAATGTTGCACTGCCTTTGTGATAGTGCTTTGAAAAACAGACGGCCCATTACAGATTCTAAAAAAAAATTCTTTTCCAAGCCTATCTATCTGGTCTTCGATGAGAGGAAGAGGGTAGCGATCTTTTTCTAATATTTTATTCAGTGCTCTGTGATCTACGCAAAGCCTTTTGCTTCCATCTATCTTTTTAACTAAAAAAACTGGGTTTGCAAAGGGAGGATCACTTTCTCGAATAATTCTTTGTTTCAAAAGTTCTTAGATTATCTGATTAACCGTCTCCCTCTCAATAGGTGCCAGGCGATAAGGGCGGTAATTGACGCAATTTTAATTCACCGGTCCTAATGACATCAGAAATTACAGGCCAATAAGCCTTCTACCAATTGTATATGAGCTCTTCTCCTCCATAACAAACCAAAGAATATCTATAACTTTAGAAAAAAGTCAACCCATAAAGCAAGCTGGTTTTCGCAAGGGATTTTCAAAAACGTTTATGGTCTAAACATACTCTGGAACTTATTATCGAAAAATACTAAGAAAACCAAAGACCGCTCTACATAGGCCACATAGACTACCAGAAAGCTTTTGACACAATTTCACTCACAAGTATATGGGAAGCATTAAATAGGAGATCGTTTTTTGTTTTTGCGAAAGACTGTCCCCTTTTCATGTCATCCACATTTTTTATATTTTTTATCATTAATTCCATCACGACGAAGACTTGAAGACTCGAAGACTTAGAATTGAAGACTTGAAATACTTGACATTGGCAGAAATAGCTGATCCGGCTGATTGCCATATCATCAAAAGAAGAAAGCATTAAATAAACAAGGAGTAGAAAATGAATACATACAAGTCATAATGAGTATATAAAACAACTGCGTAAGTAGAATCAAACTTGAATCAACTGGCCCTAATTTCAACATCAATAGAGGAGCAAAACAGGGTGATCCATTATCTCCGAAGCTATTTATTTCAGTATTGGAATCAATTATGAATAAATTCGATTGTGAAAGATATGGTATGTATATCAAAGGAAAATTAAAAAATCATTTAGGATTCGCAGACGACTAGGTATTGCTATCTGAAACAAGTGGCATCCTAGAACGCATGATACAATCACTACACGAAGCTAGCAGAAAAGTTAGACTGGAAATCAACTTAAAACAACAAACCATTATAAAAGAACCATCTCACTAGAACACAGACTATTACAGTACGTGGAACAATATATCTATTTGGGGAAACCGATAACATTGAACAGTACTAGCAACGAACTAGAAGTAGAGCGAAGATCAAGACTTGCGTGGAATAAGTTCTGGAGTTACAGAGAAGCGGTGAAAAGTAACATGTCAATAAAAGTAAAAAAGAATATGATGGATACTTGCATTTTACCATGTCTTGCATATGGTTGCCAGACATAGAATTTTACAAATAACCGTAAGAGTAAAATAACAACGTGTCAGAGAGGAATGGAACGCAGCATGCTCAAAATAAGAAATCCGTCATACAAAAATAAGAAGTATGACCAAAACAGTAGATGCACTCAAATATGCGCAAACATTAAAATTCAAGTGGTCTGGTCACGTACACCTGATGTAACTTCATGGGACAGCCCTAAGGGTAAGCGGCGTGTTGGCAGACCATACAAACGCTGGGAGAACGACCTCAAATAGTCGCCGGACCCCATTTGATTAAAGTAGCTAGGGATAGAGATTATTGGAAATCTTTGGAGGAGGCCTTCACCTGAGAGCGGTCCATGCATATAAATTATGATAATTACATTAACAATAGTAAAATAATGATTGAATTACACATAAATAAACACACATTATAAATAACAATGGAAGTTTTTGAATGATAAACTGATAATAAATCTAAGCATATCATGTAGAAAACTAATATTGTAAAAATAGGGTAATCGCATAGCATAGAAGGCATTTTTATTTTTGTTCTTTGTATTTTTTTTTTCATTTTTATTCTTTGTATGTGAGAATCGCTATATTTTGGTTTATTAATAGAATTTGATGTAAAAAAAGAACAAAATTAATTGAGTTAATAGGTTATAATTGAAAAGTGTTTGACAATACTCATTCTGACTTTGAACATTGTACAATATTTTATCTCAAGTTCTAATATATTTTAAAATAATATACAAGCTATTTCGTAGGTTTCAAATATATACTAAAATGTACAGCACAGTTATTTAATTTAATGGTAGATTGACAATTCTATACTTATTGTTATTCTTTCTTTAAAAGAGTCTATAGTTATGGTGACAAAGAACTTTTTATTATACACGCTCTTGAGGACTTATGACTATAAGGCATAAAATATTTGAACGAGAGTTATTATAGTAGCGATTGAAATTATAACTTCTAAACACTTCTCGACATAATATAAAATGAAGTCGCTTCTCCTGTCTGTTCTCTTATATCTTTTAAACTACTCAACGGATTTTGATGTAGTTTTTAGCAATAGAGTGAGTCATGAAAAAGGTTTATACGTGTAATATATGCATATTATAGTAGAGGAAATCCGAGGACTTCAAAGACTACCGTGCGAAGGTAGCATATTATGAAATAATTAATATCAAATACAATAGGTCAAACCAGTTCTCTGATACGAGTGAACCACACTATACAGTATAATGACTTATCACATCGTGACTAAAGCAGTCTGATCCTCCAACATTACCTTAGCGCTAAAAATTATACCTATCAACTAAAACCTATGAAATTTTATTGGCCAGATAACGCAAAATGAATTAGAACGACAGTATAGCTGGTGATGAGACCTGTTAAAGACAAAGGCAGTGCAGCATCAACGAAGAACAAGCCAAAAACTGACATCCTCTTGAACGATGATCGGTACAGGCGTTGCATGTTCTTGGAGAATTTTAGTTGTAAATCTGTCAATAAACATCACTTGTCATTAGTTCTCTCATCGCATCAGGATGTCACCTACCTCGGGTGGTTTACATTTCAATCGTCGTCTAAATGCTATTGCGGTCATATTTAAAGGAGAGATGACCGCAACAACTTTCAGGTGACAACTGGGAAGCTAGCGACCTTTACCGCGTCCCTTTGCCGTTGCCTTTGCGTGGAAGCGGCCTTTTTCTGATCGCACTCTGCGGCCATCCATCCAGAACATCACGTTCTCATAGACGGAGACCGCGGTTTTCCATCTGTCACTACTTACCACCTCAATTCTGGCGGTGACAGGTCGTCCAGGACTCGACACTTGGACTCCCACACATCGCAGCTTAACCCATCTTGTAATTTGCCGCTGACAGTAAGCTTTAGTATCTTTAGCCTACAGAGCTACTCAAGCCTACTGTCTGCAGTGAATTTACAGATCGAATCAGATATTTTGGAAGGCTTACTTAAAATAGATGAAAATCCATAAATAGTAATAATTATAATAATAATCTTCTTTTTGAAATAAGTGCACACAAATCTTGACTATTTTCCAAAGTCATGTAGAAATTTTCAAAGTACAGGCTTAATATTACGTTCAATACGACGTTTTTTATAAGCCACGTGGTTACTGCGATTAAAGGTTTCGAGAAAATACTCTGGAATATTACTCAGGCTATGTTCAATCCATAACAGTTTTTAAAAATTGAAATAAGTTTTTTCAATACTTACTTCTCCATGTGCACTACGGAATCGAACACATTCAATTATTTCTTGTACGTAGACTAGTGCATGAGAAAAGAATTCTAACACATTAAAGAAAATCTGAAAATAAAATTGAAATGAACAATACTGTTTAAAGTTTCTTAAAATTTTTGTTTGAACAAACGTTGTTTAAACAGACAAAAGCTTTGTCAAGAGTATTTTTAATAGTGTGTACAATGTAATTTTTAATAACTTAATATATATTATAAAACATATAGAATGGGCTCAATAACGAAGAAGAAATGAGCCACGAAAAAAATTGATATGTCAAACAGATCAATTCAGTATTTCATTCGATCTCTGTCAGCTAATCTGTGGAATTTATTGTCATCTGCATTGTTTTGTGACCCTTATAACCTTTACACCTTCAGGAAAAGGGTATACTCCTATCTCAAAGGGCGACAACGGGTGAGTCCGAGTTGCAGGCAATCATAGGAGACTACTCATTTTCCACCAGGTCTTCTCGTTGGCCCTCTACAACATAAAAATATTCCTTAGGTACCTTACTAAACTATGTCTGGTTAGAAAGCGTAATTACTCACAAAAAACTTAAAGGTTAATTGAAAATTATCATAGGCACTTAACATTTCAGTAAATGTCTGAAACATGGCTTTGTAGTAGTGTTTAGTATCCATGACGCTCATTAATTGAGGATTTGAAACTTTTTCATTCCACAAATCAAGCATTTCTTTTAATAGTGCTACTCGTTTTCCATCAGGTCTTCTCGTTTGCCCTCTACAACATAAAAATATTCCTCAGGTACTTTACTGAACTACGTGTTGTTAGAAAGCCTAATTACTTACAAAAAACTTGAAGGTTAATTGAAAAGTATCATAGGCACTTAATATTTCAGCATATGTCTGAAACATTGCTTTGTAATAATGTTTAATGTCTATTTCCCTAATTAACTGAGGATTTGAAACTTCTTCATTCCACAAATCAAGCATTTCTTTTAATAGTGCTATGTACCGTATAGCGTAAATTACGTTAATATCAAAAGAAATCAAAATAAAAACAAATAAAGAAGATATTGAAGAATAAAAGCAGCTAATGATTAAAATATAGCAAACAGATAACCATAAAATAAAAAGCCAGTTAACAAACGTGAAGAACTTTCGATATATATGATCATCAATAAATCTATGAATTCTCTGAATAGTTAAGACTAATTCAATATTTTTATGGACTTGGGTAATAGTTAAATAATATTGGAAAATATACCCAAGAGAATAGAATATGGTATGTCAAACAAGGTAACATAAATAAAGTATTGTTTGTACAATTTGTTCTTGATAGCTTCATCCACGCAACGTAACAAAAATATAGAAATGAAGAATATAGTCCCGCAAATGGATATTACAGTCGACACACGACTATTTGGATATAAGATATTGTTCTTGATTCGGTATTTAGGACACAAACATATGGTTTGGATTATGTTTAAAAGTCGAAACATTGAAAGAATATCTTTGTCCACTGTTTTACGATAAATTATTTTGACCGGGGCCTTTTTGTTATTTTTGCTAATGATGTTAAAGTTCATGATTTTTTATATATATATTTTTTAACAAAATCATTTAATGGTTTCTTATTTTGAATTTTTCTACATCTATTAGAACTTTGAAATAATAGAGAGGGGTTTACGAAAAGGCCAAATATAAAAACTAGCATTAACTAAATTAGTTAATTTAGTAGCGTGTTTCAGTGTCTATCAATGTGCCTTGTCGCTTATTACAATCAGGAAAAATAATTACTTCTTAGCTTTGCCCCGTGGCATGACTCACGTTTTATTCATTTTAGTCATGATCCTGTACATATAACAGTATTATATTTATCTTATTTACTCATTCGTTAGTTTTTTTCTTTTTAATGGGTATTCATTCTCATCAGTGTGTTAGTAGATTAATTGTAGTTTTCCTTTATACAGTCCCTCTTTGGGTATAGGCCTCCTCTAATACTTTCCACTTTTCCTTTTCTTTTGCAGTTTAGAGCTACCTTTTTCTATTATTTCGTAAAAATTTCTGTAGATGCATGTGATCTCAAGGTATTTTCTGTCAGAGTTGGATGGTAGTGGTCGTAATCCCCATGGGGACCAACCGGGTTGGGAAAGTTGTTGGTTTTTTTTTAATATAATTTTTATGCTTGATATGGCTACGGATTTTAGTTGAATTCGACTTGCTAAACAAAAATAAAAACTAGATTTTGTTTTTTTTACCAAGTCGAATGCATTTATCTTGCTAAATTTGGTGCTTGGGGTTTTGACATTGCCGTCGTTTCTCTGTTTTTCCTGTTTATTGAGTGATGGAGAAGTTCTTTTTCGTTTTTCTGAGTTATTGTTGCTGCTTATTATTAGTTTGTCATACCTTATAAAGGCTGTATTTCCTTTCTGTTGCTCTTCTTTTTGTTTAGACGTAAGTTCCTTTCGAAGTCATAAAATTACTTTAAGGGAATTTTCTGTAATATGCACATTTTTGGTACTAGTTTTTTGTTCTTTAATAGCTCAGTTTTTCTTCATTCGAGTGTAACCGATATAAGAATCGGTCCGTTTTACTTTTCGATCTCGTTGTCTAATCTCTGTGCCTTGCTTATTTCCCATTTACTCCACCTATGCTCAGTGTCTCCAAAACATCTTCAAGAAGTGATAGATATTCTTGTTCTGTTTCTGATATGAATTATATGGTTTTTTTCTAACAAATAAGTTAATAAAATAAGTTCAAAACTGCTATATGTATAGGATCATGGCTTAAATAAGTAAAACGTGAGCCATGCCACGAGGCAAAGCTAAGAAGTAATTATTTTTCCTGATTGTAATAAGCGACAAGGCAAATTGATAGAAACTGAAACACTCTACTAAATTAATTAATTCAGTTAATACTATTTTTTTAATTTGGCCTTCTCGTATACATCTCCTGATTATTTCAAAGTTCTGGTAGACGTAGAAAGCTTCAAAGTACGAACCCATTTAATGATCATGTTAAAAATGTATAAAAAAATCATGAACTCAAACATCATTAGCATAAATAACAAAAAGGCCCCTGTAAAGATAATTTATCATAAAACAGTGGACGAAGATATTCAATCCATGTTTCGGCTTTTGAACATAATCCAAACCATATGTTTGTATCCTAAATACCGAATCAAGAACAATATCATTTATCCAAATAGTCATGTGTCAACCGTAATGTCTATTTGCGGGACTATATTCTTCATTTCTGTACTTTTGTTACATTCCATGTATGAAGCTATCAAAAACAAATTGTACAAAAAATACTTCATTTATGTTACCGTGTGTTACGATTCCATATTCTATTCTCTTGGGTGCACTTTGCATTGTTATTTAACTATTGCCCAAGTCCATAAAAATATTGAATTAGTCTTAACTATTCAGAGAATTCATAGATTTTTAGCTGGTCATAAATATCTAAAGTTCTTCACATTCGTTAATTGGCTTTTTATTTTGTGGTTATCTGTTTGCCATGTTTTAATCATTAGCTGCTTTTATTCCTCAATATCTTCTTTATTTGGTTTAATTGTGATTTCTTTTGATGTTAACGTAATTTACGCTATACGGTACATAACACTTTTAAAGGAAATGCTTTGTTTGTGGAATGAAGAAGTTTCAAATCGTAAGTTGATGACCGACATGGATACTAAACACTACTACAAAGCCATGTTTCAGATATACACTGAAATATTAAGAGCATATGATACCTTCCAACTAACTTTCAAATTTTTTGTAAGTAATTAATCCATTGTATAACTTGTCATTTTTAATAGAATTGGGGCCAAACGAGCAAACGTATCGTCTGATGGTAAGCGATTACCGACACCTATGGACACCTGCAACACCAGATATATCACGAATGCGTTGCCGGCCTTGGGAGATGGGCAGGGGGATGAAGGAAAGCGTTGGATTATGGGCCTCGGGTATCTTCACTCACTCGGTAAAACACAGCACAGGCGCTGTTTCACACCGGTTTTCTGTGAGGCCGTGGTATTACTCCGGTCGAGCCGGCGCATGCATCCCGAAGCGTGGCTCTCCCACGGTACTTAGAGGGGTACGGAAAATAATTTAGTAAAGTATTTATATTGTATTTATATTGTAGAGGGTAATCGAGAAGATCTGATGGAAAATCTATCATCGGCGTAACAAATTACACCCAGCCCGGGGAGGAGACGCTCTCTAAGGACCCAGTTGTACCCCACGTTCCACAGAAGTGGTCCAAGGACAGACCCCTGCGGAACGCCGCACGACATGGGTCGCCGTCTCAATTCGCCCTCTCGGTCCTCGAACACGACGGTACGCTCCTCCAAATAGTCTGCCACCAGCCGCCTCAGGTACTCTGACACTCCATGGCACTGGAGTGCTTCCCTGATGCAGCTGAGTGGCAGACTATTAAAGGCGTTGGCGATGTCCAGAGACACCGCCAACACCACGCTGCCACAGCCCACCGCCTCTTCGGTCAAGGCCCTCAGGCGCATAACGGCATCGACCGTCGATCGCCCCTCTCGGAACCCGAATTGGACGTCCGACAAGTCAGGGCCTTCCTCGTTGAGGTGCCGGACGATGCGGACAGAGAGCACCCTCTCGAACAACTTGCCTGCCTCATCCAGCAACACTATGGGCCTTTAGGCCGCGACCGTATCGGCAGGCCGTCCCGACTTCCTCAGAAGGACCAGCTTCCCGCTTTTCCAGCACTCAGGGAAGCGTATGGACGCCAAGCTAACGTCCAGGACTTCCCTGAGGCGGTCCGACATATGGTCGAGGGCTCGGCCCATCACTTCAGCTGGTACTCCGTCCGGCCCGGGGGCGGTATTCTTGGAACGGATCCGCAGAACAGCCGCCCCTACCTCCGATTCCCTGACTGGCGGAACTTCAACCTCTCTGCCCCCGTCGTCTCCGACCGAAAAAGCCATCGACGGGGGCGTGTGCTCCGCCCGCTGCGGGAATAGGTCCTCAACCACTTCCTGCCGGTAGCTGGGCTGGAGAGTCTTGGTAAGGGGGGGGGGGGCGTCGTGCGGACGCCTCCCAGCGCCTGCCCGCACTGAAGCGGGCTCCGTCGTCTGATGGTTACTCTCAATTAGGGCGACGTACGGCACACGCGTAACGTCGCCCCCCTCGCGGGTGTCCTATATAGCGGATGAGCGGGAAAACCCGTCCCGCCCATCCGCGGCCACACTCAGGGCGGCATGAGGCGCTGGTAGACGCNGTGGCTCGACGGGCGGCTTCACGCTACTCGCGTACCTCTTCGGGCGGAGAGCGCATGCCACTCTCCGCCCGGAATTCAGCCGCTCGTCGATAAACTTCGGCGAGCACTTCCGCCTCCAAATCCCACGGGGGTGTTCCGGCCAAGGCGCACGCCGCCTCGGTCGACACTGTGCGGTATCCGCGTATGGCTCTGACCGCCAATACCCTCTGAGGGCGCCAGAGGCGCGCCTTATTCTGGGCGGTCAGAGCCGACACCCACACCGGTGCGCCGTACAGCGCCATCGACCGGACGACCCCCGTGAAGAGGCTGCGCGTTGCGACACTGGCTCCACCCAGATTGGGCAAAAGTCGCCCTAGGACGGAGAGTTATCTATATCCACCCCAAGGTTTACGATTCTGTTACAATTATGGGTCACTCAAACTTAAGTTATACGAAAAACGGTATCTTATATAGGCAAGCTATTAGAATATAAGAAATTTTCCATTGCAAGAGAAGCAAAACTTGAAATAAACCCGTCTGGCCAGCGTGCTACTGTAGGCCAAAACTTCCATTTGAAGATGAGGCTCAAGTACAGCAGTGGACTACGAGAAGCTGTTGATGACGTAACATTACACACAGTATTGAAAATATTATAGACATAGCCTTTGTCTATTTAAACAGTATTGCTCCTTACATTTTTTTTTTCAGATTTTCTTTAATATATTAAACTTCTTTTCCCATGCATTAATGTACATGCAAGCAACAATCGAATGTGTTCAATTCTTAAGTATACATGGAAAAGTAAGTATTAAGAAGTATACATTTAAAAAGCTGTTATTGTTTAAAGAAACACTTAAGAAATATACGGATTCCAGAGTGTTTTCTCGAAACCTATAATCGCATTGACCACGTGGCTTGTGAAAAACATTTCAATTAATGCAATATTGTGCCTGTACTGTGAAAAGTTCTACATAGCTTTGGAAAAAACTCAAGATTTGTGCGCGCTTAATTTCAAAACAAAAAGCTCAGGTATTATGTTACAGTTATTTATGGATCTTTATCTTTTTTGATAAGCTTTTTAAAACAGCTGAATTTTGCCATAGCCCATAGGCTTGAGTGGCTCATGTATTCTTTGTTCTAGATAAATTAAGCGTTAAAAATGTGAGCGAAGCATCGACTAAATTCAAGTATGGGTGTGGTAGGTATTAGTTAAATTTCACAGTAAGAAATATAAATGTCTGTCCATATGTTCATACACACATATGTGTTTGTCTAATGTTATGCCACCAACAAAAACAGTTTATTTCTAAATATCCTACGTCGAGCTATAAAATAGAAATGACAGAATTAATCAAAAGTGATGTTTGTTTACAGATATACAACTGAAATTCTCCAAGAACATACAGCGCCTGTACCGATCGTCGGTGAAGAGGATGTCAGCTTTTAGCTTATTCTACATTGATGTTGCACTGCCTTTGTCTTTATTGAGTCTCATCACCAACTATACTATTGTTCTGATCCAGTTTGCATTATCCGAAAACTGAAATTATATAAGCTCCGACCGACAAATAGAAATCTAAATATATAATGTAGGTATTATTGAAAGTTTCTTACATACACTCTTCAAGCACGCTTATGTACGGTCTTATTGTGTTGGTCTATGTGGGTTCCATACTCACATCATCAACAACTCACAATATCCCACTACTGGGCTCGGGTCTCCTCTCAGGAGAGTGTTAAGGCCATACGTCCCCACGCTGGCCAAGTGCGGGTTGTGAAAGCACTTTGTGTGATCCACAAACTTTTTTCTGAAACCACCACCTATCGTTCTAATGAATACCCGAAAGCGTGTACAGTAAAGAGATCTTTTGCACCATAAATATTGACTCTCATATAGATAAGCTTACAGAATAGTAATCGAAATATGTTACTATACTCTTTGTTTTTGTCGAACAGTTTTCTATTAAAACCTATTGAAGTCTATTAATTTTGGTTTTTTTTTATTGAAATCCTATTAATAAACCTTTGGAATATATCAATTTTTAAATACACAGAATACAGAAGCTTAATTCGACACCATCTAACGAAGTTGCGTCAATTAGCAAGATAAACAATTCCCAAAAGCGTTCGTTTCGCTGCAGTTCGCCAGTCTTATTAACATCACTTGGTCGGAGTCCCAGTTGTCGGAGTTGGAAAAACATGGCGTTTGTTTATCCACAAATCAGTTCTCAACAAAGATATAAGATACACTTACCATACTAACTTTTAAACTTTCACGTCTCATAATATAATATTTATTTTAGCGATGGCTCCTGACACTCAAATCTGTCACAAACCCCAGAATGGAGTGGAAGCCCTGCGAGTGTTCCCAAACGAGGGCTTGTTTCAAGATGTCCGTATCGAAAATTTGGAAAAGCATAAACTTTTAGTTACATTTTATAATATACCTATAGGTTTGTATGGAACCGTCGGAGCGCGAATCCGACTCGCACTTGGACGGTTTTTTTAGGTGTAACAGTATTTTTGGCCAGACTAAGTATACACAGAAGATTACCGCCCCGTCAAACACTAGGTTGTACTCCTTCCGCAATGCAATGTTCAAAAAATGTTATAGTTGAAACTATCGAAAATTTACAAGCTTCTTTTATCATTTTGTTTGATATTTCATCGTCGATCGAAGCCTTGTTTACAATACTAAGAAAGTGTTTACATGATTACATCAAATACGATTCATGTATTTCATATAGTGATGTCATCCAGAATGTTTGTATTTTGAAAATTGGTATTTTTAATTTCTATTGCATTTGACATTATACGGATTTTTATTGTTATTTTTGTTCTACTGAGCCTCAAGTTTTGAACTATCTATCTGTATCTAAAATATCTCAATATACATATGAACCTAAATATGTTCATGGAATATCTAAAATTATATCCAGTGGTATCACATATATATAATAAATCGTTATAATTTTGTATTTTTATTTTTTGGGAAACACTTTTTGGGATTATAATTTTGGAAACATTTTCCTTCATAACATAGTTATAGTAGACCTGGCTTTGTTTAACTTTGTTAATTATGTTAAAATGTCACAAGATTTTCGTTACTTAATAATATTACAGTGTTAATCAACATTATATAAATGTAACTTCGTAATACACGTACTTGTATATTAATATAATTATATATACTTATATGATTGGAGTAATGATATTACAATTATCCTGAAACCTAGAGTTCTAATTAATAAAGATAATAGAAGAAAGAAGATTAATATATATGTATATACAGAAAGGTTTGTGCAAAAGTTTTATGTTTGGTTGAGACTGCCAATGTTTTTCGATTCTTCTGACCTGATATTTTTGCCTACCTGCTGATGCAGAAGCATTTAAATAGGCCACCAAAGTGTGGGTCACCATACTGCATTATTGAATTGTCTGCGTTCGCAATGAGTATAGTGGCCAACACGCTTGAACTCTGCTCATATTTTCCATCAGAGTGGAATCACTTGGGCAGGCAATCCATATCCATAGAAATTAATAGTTTACTTCAAAGGTCTTATGTCAAGCTACCTTATCCCGGAATTTTGTAATGAACTCAACTTATATTCACTTACAGATTTACTATTAAAATTGAACAAGAACATACAACGCCTGTTTCGATCGCCGTTCAAAAGTATGTCAGCTTGTAGCTTGTACTACATTGATGCTGCACTGCCGTGTCTTTACTTAGTCTCATTACCAGATATACTCTCGTTTTATTCAATTTGCATTGTCCGAGAATAAAAGATAAATAATTAAATTGCGTATACCCTATAATCGCTTCATACACTTAAGTAACATAACACATTTTTAAAAGTGTTTACGTTTCCTACATGTCCTGATTTTTGTTTAAATGTACATCATCGGCTAACTATTTGCAATCAAAAGAACAATGGAAGTTCATGTCTTTGTTTGTGAATTAGTTTTTTAGCCGACTACGACAAAGCCAAAAGGAAGAGTAATAGTTTTGGCACTCTCAAGAAGTTTTTATGTTCCATCGTAGCGGCTAAACTACTGATCTGGGTTTAATGATTGAGATATCAATAGATTCCTAATAGTAACTCAGGTGACATAGATTACATAAATTTTATCAAAATTTTTCACCTAATCGTTATAATAGCTTTTTATCCTTTTTCTTATTTTGATTTTTAATGAAATAACATCTTGCCAGTCTGTGTATAATATCAATGTGTATTGTATGAACTGTAGAAATTAACGTATTTTATGTTCGTTATGGTAGAAGAAGAATCTAAGTTATATTTCTTATTTTTTACAAATAAAAGAAGTATTTTAGAATTCTGCTCCAATGATAATGTTTTAGATTTTTTGATATCAACACCATAATCTTTCACATCTAATATGATTTATCATCATCAAACTGAACAACAATAGGCATATTTGTTGATGACACAACTGAAATAAGATTTACCCAAGTTTTTTAAAATTTTTCTAAAAATTAATCCTAGCTAGATCGATTTATCTCCCCCCCCTTTTTTTCCCGTGCGGAAATCCCCTCGGATACCTGATACCTCCCGTGGCATATCGGACTCGAACCGACTAAAACCGCACGCCGTCTGCGGTACTTTCAGCTGGGGAACCAGGTGCACCCAAGAAAGGAAAACCCTGGAACCCCGATGGACTTCGGACGGAAGAAAGGAACTTACGGCTAAACAAAAAGAAGAGCTAGATAAAGAAAAAACTGTCTTTATAAGGTCTGACAGACTAATAGTACGGAACAACAAAAACTAAGAAAAACGAAATAGAACTTTTCCATCACCCAAAAAAGAGGAAAAACAGAGAATCTACGACAATATCAAAACGCCGAACAACAAATTCAGGAAGATAAATGCATTCAACTTGGTAAAAAAAACAAAAACTAATTTTTATTTTTGTTTAGCAAGTCGAATTCCACTAAAATCCGTAGCCATATCAAAACATAAAAATTATATTTAAAAAAATCAACAAAGTCCCCAACCCGGCTGGTCCCCGTGGGAATTATGACCTCTACCCTCCAACTCTGACAGAAAATATCTTGAAAATACATACAATGTCAGATCACTTGCATCAACAGAAAAGTTTACGAGATAAATGGAATAGCAAGAAAAAAGTAGCTTCAAATTGCAAAAGAAAAGAGAACGTGGAAAGATTTGGAGGAGGCCTATACTCAAAAAGGTACAAAGAAAAACTAAAATTAATTTACTAATACACTGAAGAATATTACAAGAATAACACAAGAATAAATATTCGCTAAAAAGATAAAGATAGAGGCGCTCATAGCCCAGTTGCACTCGGTGATTAGAAACAATCATCGAGGGTAAGCAACGATGGCGCGGTCAGTACCTGGATGGGTGACCGCTGGTGGCATGTTACCATGAGCGTCTCCGTGATTCGGAGGTCACGTTAAGCAGTCGGTCCCGGTTGTTATCATACGATAACAGTCGTGAAGCTTAGTTGGAGGCCTTCGGGCGGCTTAAAAACATCAACGGCAAGATTTACGTGGCCACAAGTATTCTTGCCAGTCCCCAACCCGCACTTGGCTAGCGTGGGGACGTATGGCCTCTCCTAACCCTCTCCTGAGAGGAGACCCGAGCCCAGCAGTGGGACATAATGGGTTGTTGTTTGTTTCTTTTGTTTAAAAAGATAAATCTAACAAATAAGTTAATAAAATAAGTTCAAAACTGCTAAATGTATAGGATCATGGCTTAAATAAATAAAACGTGAGCCATACCACGGGGCAAAGCTAAGAAGTAATTATTTTTCCTGATTGTAATAAGCGACAAGGCAAATTGATAGAAACTGAAACACTCTACTAAATCAATTAATTTAGTAAATACATTTTTTTAATTTGGCCTTCTCGTATACATCTCCTGATTATTTCAAAGTTCTAGTAGACGTAGAAAGCTTCAAAGTACGAACCCATTTAATGATCATGTTAAAAATGTATAAAAAAATCATGAACTCAAACATCATTAGCATAAATAACAAAAAGCCTCCTGTCAAAATAATTTATCGTAAAACAGTGGACAAAGACATTCAATCCATGTTTCGGCTTTTGAACATTATCCAAACCATATGTTTGTATCCTAAATATCAAATCAAGAACAATATCATATATCCAAATAGTCGTGTGTCAACCGTAATGTCTATTTGCGGGACTATATTCTTCATCTCTATATTTTTGTTACATTCCGTGGAAGCAGCTACCAAAAACCAATTGTTCAAACAATACTTTTTTTATATTGCCTTGTGTTACGATTTCATATTCTATACTCTTGAGTGCACTTTGCATTGTTATTTAACTATTTCTCAAGTCCATAAAAATATTGAATTAGTCTTAACTATTCAGAGAATTCATCGTTTTATTGCTCTTCATAAATATCTAAAGTTCTTTACATTTGTTAACTGGCTTTTTATTTTATGGTTATCTATTTGCCATGTTTTAATCATTAGCTGCTTTTATTCCTCAATATCTTCTTTATTTGGTTTAATTTTAATTTCTTTTGATTTTAACGTAATTTACGCCATACGGTACATAACACTTTTAAAAGAAATGCTTGATTTGTGGAATGAAGAAGTTTCAAATCCTCAGTTAATGAGGGGAATGGACATTAAACATTATTACAAAGCAATGTTTCAGACATATGCTGAAATATTAAGTGCCTATGATACTTTTCAATTAACCTTCAAGTTTTTTGTAAGTAATTACGCTTTCTAACCAGACATAGTTCAGTAAAGTACCTTATGTGGTAGTGGGCAAACGAGAAGTTCGAAGGAAAATGAGTAGTCTCCTGTGATTGCCTGCCTCGGAATCACATGTTGTTGGCCATTAAAAAAAGAGCACACTTCTTCTTCTTTTGATGATATGGCAATCAGCCGGATCAGCTATTTCTGCCAATGTCAAGTATTTCAAGTCTTCAATTCTAAGTCTTTGAGTCTTCAAGTCTTTGTCGTGATGGAGTTAATGATAAAAAATATAAAAAATGTGGATGACATGAAATGGGGACCGTCTTTCGAAAAAACAAAAACGATCTCCTGGAGCACACTTTTTTTCCTGAAGATGTAAAAAGCTCACAAAATAACGCAGATGACAATAAATTGCACAGGTTATTTGACAGAAACGGAATGAAATACTGAATTGATCTATTTGGCACACCAAACTTTTTCGTGGTTAATTTCTTTTTCGTTATTGAGCCTAGTTTATATGTTTTGTTATATATATTAAGTTATCTGTCTTTTTTATACGGGTGGAAACCCCGTCGGGCCTTCACCCCACCGGGATTTGCGGCAGGGCGGTGTGTCGGAATCGAACCGACTAAAACCACACGGTGTGCCACTCTGCGCCTGAGACGGGAGAGATCCGGGAGCCGCTTTCTTACGCCATCCGGACTCAAGTTATCTATTTCTGCCCCTAGGTTTCCGATACTGATACAGTTTGGAAGGAAACCTAGGTTATATAATTAACGGTTATCTTGGTCAACTATTAGTGGAATATAAAAAAATTGCATTGTACACACTATTAAAAATACTCTTGACAAAGCTTTTGTCTGTTTAAACGTTTGTTCAAACAAGAATTTTAACAACCTTTATACAGTATCGTTCATTTTAATTTGATTTTCAGATTTTTTATAACGTACTAGAATTCTTTCCCCATGCATTATTTTACGTACAAGCAATAATTGAATGTGTTCAATTCCTTGGTACATATGGAGAAGTAAGTATTAAAAAAAACTTTTTTAATTTTATAAGCTGTTATTGTTTAAAGAAAACTTAAGCAATATATCGATTCCAGAGTGTTTCCTGGAAACTTTTAATCGCAATGACCACGTGGCTTATAAAAAACGTTTTATTTAACGCAATATTGTGCCTGTACTGTGAAAAGTTCTACATAGCTTTGGAAAAAACTCAAGATTTGTGCGCGCTTATTTTCAAGATAAAAAGCTCAGGTATTATATTATTGCTATTCTGGGATCTTTATCTATCTTTACTAAACCTTCCAAAACAGCTGAATCGATCTGCAAATTTACTGCAGACAATAGGCTTGAGTAGCTCTGTAGGCTAGAGCTACTGAAGCCTACTGTCAGCGGCAAATTTGAATATCTATTGCGCCGCCCTCTGTGAGGACGTGGCGCTCCAGATCCTTCTTTTTCGATCCGCCTCCTCCCTGCTCCTGCCTGCAGAGTACGATCGAAAAAAGGCTGATTCTGCTCGAAAGAAACGGCAAAGGGGACACGACAAAGGTCGCTAACTCCCCAATTATCACCTAAGGGTTGCTGCGGTCACATCTCCCCAAAATGTGACCACAACGACCCTTAGGTGACGCATTGAAAAGTAAACCACCCGGATACAGGTGACATCCTGATGGGATGAGAGAACTAATGAAAAGTAATGTTTATGGCCAGATTTACAGCTAAAATTCTCCAAGAACATACAACGCCTGTACCGATCATCGTTCAAGAGGATGTCAGTTTTTGGTTTGTTCTACGTTGATGCTGCACTGCTTTTGTGTTTGACGGGTCTCATCACCAGCTATACTGTCGTTCTAATTCAGTTTGCGTTAGCAGGGCAATAAAATTTAATAAATAAAAAAATAAAATATATATATATAAAAATAAATTAAAATAAAATAAAAATCAAATAAAAGTAAAATATAATAAAAAAGAAATGAAAATGGTATAAAATTAAAATAAAATAAAAATCAAATAAAAATGAAATAAAATATAATAAAAATAAAATGAAAATAGTATAAAAATAAAATAAAATAAAATAAGAAGCCTATATTGGTAATCTAATTTTTAAATAACATATTTATTGTATGTATGCCTAAAAACGTATTACTATTATCAAAATTTACTAACTAATGTACTATATCTCATGAAATGTCGGTTGCACACACGGGTGTGCATAAGCGATACGCTTCTATTGGTCGTCGATTTATTACGTTCGGTTCATATAAGACACAAACCAAATTAACAATGCGTTAGCCTAGTTTATAATCTATACATAATATTTCAAATAACTTGCAAAAACGGAACGAAGACAAAAATAAAAAACTGTTAGTCCAAAGTCAAATTGACAAGAAATACGCCATCTTTCAAAAACTGATGTCGACAGTCGTGACGGAATCGTACAAATTATTGAACGGCAGACGGAAAAGGTGAGTACTTTTGTATGATATTTATACAGAATCGCTGGGAAATTAATGAAGTTTATGTGTGATATGAGATTAATTCAAGAAATAGTTGGAATTTAGAATAAAATGTAAAAAACTTTTAGAGTGTGTATACTAATACGTGAGTGGGACAGATATTTTGGCACATTTGTTATATAAATAAGCTTCTGAGTGTTTTGATATGCACACAAGTTTGTAGATTATTTATCTACAAATACTTTAATAATAACAGTTTTTTGTAATATTACATTATTCAAGTGTAATCATGTTTCAAACAGCAATACTCGCCAATTCCACGAAATGGTGCGAACGCCATGTTACAAGTACAGTTAGATACTAAAAAAAATGTGATTTTTTCTAACAAGAAATTATAAATGATTTATTTACTTACTAATAATATATATTTTTTTAGGATATATTAAATGTTTATTTTAGATATTCTGGAAATTATTCGTGAAGTTGCTGGCATATCGACTCCGCGTGCGCAGTCACGACACGTCGTGCGCTAAACGATCCTTACCGCGTCGGCGCACATCGCACTTTTTCGTTGAGTCTCATAAATGCTCACTTTTTAGGGTCTTCTGTGACCAGGTAGCACTGACCCAGTCAAGTCGGACGTTCGTGCTCAATTCAGCGTGGCTCTAATACCTTGATGTACAGCGAACTCTACTTATTGGCCCATGAATAATAAAGAAAAGATGATATCAAGGGAAACAACAAAGGAGATCAGCTTGTTCATATAATTATATATATTTGTGACCAAACAGTGAGAATAATTGATTTTTAAATTTTCTTCAGGAAATGTAATGTAAGAAATTTGCATATGGTTAACTAAATTGTAATAGGTGTAACTAAAACTTTGTATGATTTCATTTGTATTTGCGCCTGATTTTAACTTGTACCTTTTTGAAGATTGAGGTTGCCTTTTATCTTATCAGGCGTACCAAATTGTCGGTACTTTGAAATTTATTATAATTTTATTTGTATACCGCACTTCTACATTTTTTGTGCTTACTTGTCTAGTTAAAATGTGTAGGTTACGGCATTCAAGAGTATTATCACTTTAAATAACACTTTTTATTGAGCTACTAAGCTCCAGTGTGTCAGCAAATGATACAATTTGTAACAGACAAATACGTACATAAAACAATATTGTGTTAAAGTCATAACATGTAAGTAATGGTAGCATTAATAATGTTTTTGCAAATAATAAAGAAATGTATGAAGCACGAGTTTAATTTCTTTTGTAAAGAGCAAGCGAAAACGGATTTAGCTGTTCGCTACGTACTAATATGTAAGTATAAGAAGTTGTGTGATAGTACTTTTCTAAAATTGTCACTATACCTTTGGGTTCAGCCATTTAGGTTTACTGATTTGTAGGTTTTATGCAGTTACTGGACCTTATAAACTACGCCATCTGGTTGATGTAGCTACGTATTTGGGACGGGATGGTATCTACATAGGAACATTTAATTATGGTGACATGCTATCGAGTGCTAACGCGTGAATAGGCTACATAAGTACACAAAACGCGCGCGCCAGATATCGAAGTCGGCTTCATTGAGTCCGTTCAGTCGCAGATTTCTCACATCCCGTGTAAACGTACGCACTCATTATAACCTCTAAGCCTATTCGCAAGTAAACATTTAAGGTTAGCTGGCGATATCATATGAGTTAAGTGGTAGGGCCTATTATGACATAATATGTGTTGTACATCCTCACACTCCATGTTCGTTTGTTTCAAAACTAGGTTAAGCCTATACTATGATAACCACGTTACTGATATGCTTAAAATATACATATAATAGATAAATAAATATTTCGAACATCTCACACAGAACGATATATAGTCCTTGATTACCAGACAACTGATGGAGATAAGTATATCCTTTTTTATTGTAAATACATACATATTATGCATAGAAACCACCCCAACTGCGAACCAAATATTTGCAGATCATACATACATTTTTCTCGGAAATTTAACACGAGACCTCAAGCACAGGAGTCGCATTCGCACGCTACCACAGCCACAGAGGCAGTCAAAGAAAAATGATTATGTTAACCACACTAATATTTATCCTGAAAGGGAATCGAACCCACGATCTCTGGCTTAGGAGTCAGAATCACCAACTAAAGGACCAACAGGTCACTATTTTACGGTTTATTATTGGGTACATATGGTTATTGAACATGAGAAACATTTAACAAAAAGACAACTTTTTGTTAAATGTTTCTCATGAAATTTATTGTTAATTTCTTTTGAGAAAAATAAAATTCAAAAAATGAAAAAAATTGTTCAGCAGTTTTGTTTTTTTATGTATAAGCTGCCAAAATAACTCTGCCCTGCCTGATGGAAAGTATGAGCTGAATCCAAGAGTGGTGGTCACCATCCTTAATGCGAAAAAGAACAATGCAGCATGGTGACCCACATTATGGCGGCCTGGTGAGATGCTTTTTCACGCCCCGCTTAAAGGACCCGGGATCATAGTGGGAAGGAAACACGTGCGCTGGTAGTACGTTCCAGGTTTTGACCGCTAGGCACGGGAAGGAAGCACCGAAGCGATGAGTACGAGCACGTATGTCTTCCATTTTAAAGCGGTGACTTCCAAGGCCGGCACATGTTGTTGTGTAGAGGAAGGGAGAGGGGGGATCGGTTGGAAGAGCTCTTCAAAACACCCACCATGGTAAAGGCAATAGAGGACTGCCAAGGAGGCGATATCTCTACGCAACTGCAGAGGCTCAAGGGTCTCGGTGACTTCGGGACTATCGACAATACGGATTGCTCGCCGCTGCAACCGGTCAAGAGCGTCAAACAGGTACTGTGCGGCACCATCGCAAACGTGAGAACAGTACTCCACGCACGAGTAAACCTGGGTTTTGTAAAGAAGACACAGATGCCCTGGCCATAAGAACCGTCTCACCCTGTTTAACACACCTAGCTTCCGTGAAGCCGCTTTAGTGACACTCTCAACGTATTCGCATGGGTTGAGGTCTCGGCTGATATCCATGCCCAAGATAGCGAGATTGAAAATGTAACATACCTATATAAGTATGTAGAATATTAGATAAGATTAATTATCACAACTACACATTATAGTTCTAAATAAAACGGAAGAACCTTTCTATATTTTACGGAGTAGTTTTACTAAAATCATATTTTAGATGCATATAATTACCTACCTAGCTTATAAATAACAAACTTTTGTTATTATTATATTACGTAATAATTTATTACATTCGTATTTATATTCCTATTTACATTTTTGCATAACGACTGACTGTACTTGTACCGCTCATAAATCAATATCAACCATTAGCAGTAATTAGGATTAATTACATCAAGCGAACAGGTGCAGTCGCGCGCGGGATGACGCCGAAATGGCGGGCTTCTGTTATCATTAAATCTAAATATTTGTTTTAATGTGATAGCTTTGTGTTTTGAAAGCTAATGAGTTATGTTTTAAGTGCTTACATGTTTGATAGTTTATGGGTGCTAGTATATGTGTAGAAGTTTTATATTTTATATTATGAATAGTGATATTGACATCAATGTGTGAAAAAATCATGACATACAAATATATCACATGATTTCTCCTATATGTAAATAGTTCTTGATAAATTGCGTAGTTTACTACTAGGCAAATTTCATAGCGATGACAATGATGTGTATATTATATGTTATAATTACATTTTAATAAGAAAAAAACTTATTTCTCTGTGACTACTACCAAAATATTTCGCGAACCTCCTCAAAATCGATATTGGCAACCTTTCTCCGCAAAAAGTTTTGACACCTAATAGGATATAAACTGTTTTATTATTTATTATTATTCATGTTTTACTATATTTTGTTTTGTTGTTGTTAGACAACTCCCGCATTAGGAATATAAATTCCTGTGTCGCGGGGATCTTTACAAACATACATGAAACGGACACAAAGTACACCTAGACTTAGAACAACAATTTATGGATTACACAAAGTGTTGTCCCATGTAGGATTTGAACCCACAACACTTGGCGCAGTAGGAAGCGGTGTGGCGAACACTGAAACCACTAGGCCAACCGAGTAGTCAACTCCTCAACTTGTCTTCCGACAAAGGCCTCCTCTAAAGATTCACATCTATCCCTTGCCATTCGAGTCCATGTTGGACCCACAATTTTCCTGATATCATTCTTCTTTTTATTTC
This sequence comes from Hyphantria cunea, assembly GCA_003709505.1. Taxonomy (NCBI): domain Eukaryota; kingdom Metazoa; phylum Arthropoda; class Insecta; order Lepidoptera; family Erebidae; genus Hyphantria; species Hyphantria cunea. The sequence goes on along the minus strand of PKRV01001710.1, from coordinate 313,405 downwards.
CTTTGTCTTGTAATCTTCGGTAGATATTAATTGTCCTAAGTAAACATATTCATGTACATATTCTATTTGCTCTTTATTCACTGTTATTTTATCTTTTTGTACACATTTTGACATGACTTTTGTTTTACTTAAATTCTTGTTAGACCTGCCTTATCACTTTCATCAGCTTGCTGTTGCAACATTAATTCCAATGTTTTTGGGCTCTAGCGATGGTTACAATGTGATCGGTCGGCATGATTTAGCATCATCTGGCGGCTTGTCACCCTTTTTTTCGGTAGTATACGAACAGCAGCCCTTTACCCGCGGCTTCGCTCGCTTTAGATTTGAATTTGAAAAAAAGGGTGACAAGCCGCCAGATGATTTAGCATCATCTGGCGGCTTGTCACCCTTTTTTTCGGTAGTATACGAACAGCAGCCCTTTACCCGCGGCTTCGCTCGCTTTAGATTTGAATTTCAGTGAAGAAATAAAAGTCAAACACAGCAAATAAAAAAGTCTACAAAACGTCTTTACAGATAATATTCTTAGGTTTTCTCGTGACTGAGTTACATAGAACTGGCCATGAAAGAAGCAGTTTTATCTTAAATCTATTCCAGCTATGACTGTTTATTATTTAGGCTCTCTGATGAAGTCGTTTCTAACCACCATTGGGTGGATAGAGCTGTATGACCCGGTGCCGAGTCTTGTTGAAAGGATTATTCTTGGTTATTGAACATGGTGTTGTTAAAGGGACTTAACTGCCTTCTCAAGAATGGTATTTTGATACACTAATGACGATGTATGGATACCTCTTTCACAAAAATATGGCTCAGTCTCCTTCATAGCTAATACCCCACCAAACCATCACTAAAATGCCGGATAATGCCCACGTTGTACCTTATTGACTAATTGGGCTTCTTCTTCTTCTTAGCTTCTTTAGAGCTTCCAGCATAAATAAGGTCATTTTGTTTGTTAAAATATTGCTCAATTGTATAAAAATTTTAACCCATAAATAAAATTGTTCTGCGACCTCCCTTTGCGTACCGCTTATGTAGTTGTTTTGACTTTATCACCCTATATTTTTTTTAATTTCAGTTAAGAAATGATCAGTGCTTTTCTTGTAGGCTGCGAGTACTAAGTTATTTTTCGAAATACGGGACATAGTTGTTGGTGCTCTCTTCAGTTCACGAGATAATATTTTGGCATTCGGACATGATTTCTTCAAAATTTTTTTCCTTACTGCTTTAATCGCCTTCTTCGTAAGAACATTACGTGTACGGCCAGATTTTTTTCTGTCGCAAACCGAGGAAGTTTTAATATACCACCATGATAGCAGAAATCTTGAAGGAATAATCTCGGAGGAAACATAGTCAATACTTTCACTGCTGATGTTAGAAGAACTTATAAGTGCCATTGAGTCTCCATTTCAAAGGGCATACTTAATTCATTTTTGGATTGTTTTCAGCTAACCTTGTTCAATCGATCGTGTGGCAAGTGTTATATTAATTAAAATTAACGTGAGCCATGCCACGGACTAAAGCTAGGAAGTAATTATTTTTCTGATTGTAATAAGCGATAAAGCAAATTAATAGAAACGGAAACACTACTACATTAAATAAATTGGTTAATACTATTTTTTTAAATATGGCCTTCTCGCATACCATTTCCGACTATTTCAAAGTTTTGGTAGACATAGAAAGCTTAAAACACCAACCCATTTAATGATTGTGTAAAAATTGTATTAAAAAATCATGAATTCAAACATCATTAGCATAAATAACAAAAAGCCTCTCGTCAAAATAATTTATCGTAAAACAGTGGACAAAGACATTCAATCTATGTTTCGGCTTTTAAATATAATCCAAACCATATGTTTGTATCCTAAATACCGAATCAAGAACAATATCATTTATCCAAATAGTCATGTGTCGACTGTAATGTCTATTTGCGGGACCGTGTTCTTCATTTCTGTACTTTTGTTACGTTCCGTGGATGAAGCTATCAAAAACAAATTATTCAAACAATACTTTTTTTATATTGCCATGTTTTACGATTTCATATTCTATTCTCTTGGGTGCACTTTCCAATGTTATTCAACTATTGCTCAAGTCCATAAAAATATTGAATTAGTCTTAACCATTCAGAGAATTCACAGATTTATTCATGATCATAAATATCTCAAGCTCTTCACATTTGTTAACTGGCTTTTTATTTTATGGTTATCTGTTTGCTATATTTTAATAATTAGCTGCTTTTATAGTTCAATATTTTCTTTACATCATTTAATTTCGATTTCTTTTGATATAAACGTAATTTACGCTATACGGTACGTAACACTTTTAAAAGAAATGCTTGATTTGTGGAATGAAGAAGTTTCAAATCCTCAGTTAATAAGGGAAATGGACATTAAACATTATTACAAAGCAATGTTTCAAACATATGCTGAAATATTAAGTGCCTATGATACTTTTCAATTAACCTTCAAGTTTTTTGTAAGTAATTAGGCTTTCTAACAACACGTAGCTTAGTAAAGTACCTGAGGAATATTTTTATGTTGTATAGGGCAAACGAGAAGACCTGATGGAAAACGAGTAGTTTCCCGTGATTGCCTGAAACTTGAAGTCACGCGTTGTCGGCCTTTTTGATAGGACTACATTCATACACTCTTTTTCTGAAGGTTTAAAGGTCGAAGGGTCACAACATACCGCAGACGACAGTAAATTCCAGAAATTAATTGCCGAAGACGCAGTGAAATACTGCCTTGATCTGTTCGGTACACTAATCTTCTTTGTGGCTGATTTCTTCGTTATCGAAACCAGTTTATTTTTATTAAAATGTGTTTTAGTTATCTATGTCTGTCCCAAGGTTTACGATTCTGTTACAGTTAAGGGTCACTCTCCAACCTAAATTTTCCATTGCAAGAAAAGCAAAACTTGAAATAAACCCTATACCAACCCGTCTGGCCAGCGTGCTATTGTAGGTCAAAACTTCCTTTTGAAGATGAGCCTCATGTACAGCAGTGGACAACGAAAAGCTGTTGAAGATATTACATTGCACACACTATTGAAATATCTTTTGTCCGTTTAAACACCATTGATCCTTACATTTTTTTTTAGATTGTCTTTCATGTGCTAGACTTCTTTTCCCATGCATTAATATGCATACAAGCAATAATTGAATCTGTTCAATTCTCAAGTATACATGGAGAAGTAAGTATTAAAAAGCCGTTTAAAATTACTAAAATTGTTATTGTTTAAAGAAATACTTAAGAAATATACGGATTCCAGAGTGTTTCCTCGAAATCTATAATCGCACTGACCACGTGGATTGTGAAAAACATTTCAATTAACGCAATATTGTGCCTGTGCTGTGAAAAGTTCTACATAGATTTGGAAAAAACTCAAGATTTGTGCGCGCTTATTTTTAAAACAAAAAGCTCAGGTATTATGTTATAGTTATTTATGGATCTTTATCTTTTTAATAAGCTTTCCAAAACAGTTGAATTGATCTGGAAATTTGGCATAGACCGTAGGCTTGAGTGGCTCATGTATTCTTTGTTCTAGATAAATTTATCGTTGAAATGTGAGCAAGGCATCGACTAAAAGCAAGTTTGGGTGTGGTTGGTATTAGTTAAATTTCACAGTAAGAAATATAAATGTCTGTCCATATGTTCATACACACATATGTGTTTGTCTAATGTTATGCCACCAACAAAAACAGTTTATTTCTAAATATCCTACGTCGAGCTATAAAATAGAAATGACAGAATTAATCAAAAGTGATGTTTGTTTACAGATATACAACTGAAATTCTCCAAGAACATACAGCGCCTGTACCGATCATCGGTGAAGAGGATGTCAGCTTTTAGCCTATTCTACATTGATGTTGCACTGCCTTTGTCTTTATTGAGTCTCATCACCAACTATACTATTGTTCTGATTCAGTTTGCATTATCCGAAAATTAAAATTCTATTAGCTCCAACAAATAAATATCTAAGTACATAATGTAGGTATTGCTGAAAGATTGTTACGTAGATTCTTCAAACATTCTTATATACAATGTTATTATTAATATCGAACTTTAATATTATTAATTAAGTTGTGCCTTGTGAGAAGTACGAAGAGATAAGTGAATAAATATTTTTAAGCAGCCCCTTATTTTTAATTTAAGTAATAACATGAGCCACTACGCGTTGGCAAAGGAATAAAATATATCTAAGAAGATGGCTAAGACCTGTTGAAACTTTAACTCAATGTCAGTTTTCAGAACCGAAATCACCACATCATTTGTCAATTTCCCCAAAGCAAACCCGAATTGTCTATCGTGGAATTTAACTCAACCCGGTTGAAGCCATGGTTCTACAAGACGTTCTAAAGGCTTACCTAGCGATGGTAAAAATTTAATCGGTCGGACTTAGGATCTTCTGGCGGGATGACGCCGTTTTTTGGTATTATACGAACACTAGCTTTTTGCCCGTGGCTTAGCTCGCGTTAGATTTGATTTTGAGTGAAGAAAGGAATGTACAACAACAAAAAAAAACTCTACTAAACGTCTTTATAGACAGTATTATTCACTAACCCAGCTACCAAAACCACTAAAGTATTGGGCTGACTGGTGACCAAGTTACGTAGAACTGGCCATGAAAGAAGCAGTTTTATCTTAAATCTATTCCAGCTACTGACTGTTTATTCTTGAGACTTATTTAGTGTCATCGCAAAGTATACTTTGAAGGAAAGCTGCAATCGTTCAAATTGAAACGGAAGATTGTTTGAAATTAAAGGAATTGGTGGTATACATACAGTTTCTCCTTGCAGACGGCCGGTTAAAATTGCAGCTTCCATCATTTTTTTTTATTTCTCTATTTTAAGCTTTGACTATTAGCCTGGTTTTATTACACAGTTTAGGGATTTAAATTTTGCAAAAACATAACACACGTCCACGTGGAGAATAAACCTATGCCTATTTAAGCTGGAATATGGCGTTTATAAATCGAGAAATTCAGCGTACCAGCGAGCCTTCCAATTAATATGTGTGTCTATGGTTATATCTAGTAATTTGAATGTATGTACGGTTTCTAGTTGTGTGTTATTGTACATTGTGTCAATTTTTATGGGGGTGTTTTAATAAGTTCTAAATAGAATAGTTTTTATTTATTTATTTATTTATCTTCATTGCGTACATATTATAAAAATACTAAATAAAATGAGTGACAAAAAGGATTACTACAACAATTGGCGGTCTTATCGCTCACGGCGATCTCTTCCAGACAACCATCATGGACATTAGATTGTTATGTATGATTTTTAGTAGTACACACAATTAATACAATCTTTACAATAAGAATTTAAAAAATAAAAAAAAAGGAAAAAAAAAGAGAAAAAGAAAAACAAAATGAAAATAGTAACAATAATAAAACAAATCAATAGAGGTTTATACCTGCTCAAATACACACTCGTTCTCCATACACGAGAATTAATAAGGAAATAACAGAAACCTACACAAACAACTCCACAACAAATATACAGATCCATAAATATCCTATTCAAGTATTGACAATGACAAGTAATACTCCTTCACCAGCTTTTTAAATACAGTTAAGGTAGTTTAGTTTAGATTTTGTTGAGATGAAAACTTCTTTAAGCGCGTTGAGCACTTATATGTTGAACAAATATTCTGGATCACACGCCATTGACACTGCACATGTCTTCGACGAAACGGTTCACAAGTTAGTTAATTTTCACTTCTGTTGGTAGTCCCAGAAACTGCCCCGCATTATTATATTGTAGTTTCATCTCTCACCAACAGTTTGCACGAACATAATAATATGGTGCACTGACTTCTTCTTTGTAGTTTGTTGTTGGAACGCACATTATGGACGGACCCAAACGGCTGGACCGATTTTGATGAAAGTTTCAGTTTCACTGCTTAAGGTCAGATTTAGAGTTTGTGTACTTCATTTATCCGACTACACAAAGAGGCCGGTAGCGTAGGCATACTACTAACTTCTTTCATATGATATATTAAATAACTTATTACTTTTATAGATAAAGTTTATAATTATTATTAAAAAAAACTTACAATGATGATGATAGTCAATGATATTTCATGTGAGCATTGTTAAAAATTAAAACCGATATCATTTTATTACCAGCGGTTAAAAATCTTAAAACGATACCAGTATCGCTTAAAAGACTTTGTTCTAAGGGGTAACATAGCGAAAGTTACTCCTTAGAGAGTTGGTTTATAAAAAACCCTTAGGTAAATGCTTATCATAAAAGGTATTTGCTTATTTCGCATGGAGCACCAAGATTACGTAATTTTATGCTTTAATAAACTTACGTAATCTTGGGGCTCCATGCAAAGTTTGAACCCCCTTTTCACCCTCTTTGGGATTAATTTTTGTAAAATCCTTTCTTAGCGCACGTCTGCAACATAGTAACTGTATGTGTGTCAGATTTCAGCGCAATCCTTTCAGTAGTTTAAGCTGTGCGTTGATAGATCAATCAGTCAGTATCAATTTTATCTGTAAACAATTTTTTTCGGTAACCTACCATTGCCAACCACTTAAGTACTTGTTTTGATTTTACCACCCTATTCTTTTTTAAATTATCAGTTAAAAGATGTCCAGTGCGTTTCTTATAGGCTGCAAGTCCTAAGTCATTTTTCAAATACGTGACATGGTTCTAGGTGCTATCTTCATCTCCTGAGATAAAATCTTTTGCTTTCGGACAGGATTTCTTCGAATTATTTTCCTACTGCTTTGATCGCCTTTTTTGAAAATTGTATTTATAACTACTTTATGTGTTTCAATCACAGCGATTCGGTTCTCTTGTGTGGGTGATACCCACTCAATTTTAATTTCACAAAATATTTTACAATATATTGACACCAAAATAAGAAAAATTAATAAACAATCATACAAAAATTACATACAGTATTCAATTTGAAAAGTAATATTTTGTTTATTTTTAATTATAACAGTATTTTTGGCCCGACTAAGTATACACAGAAGATTACCGTCCCGTAAACACTAAGAAATACTCCTTCCGTATTACTCAAAAGTTTATAAGCTTCTTTTATCATTTTGTTTGATATTTTATCGTCCCTCGAAGCCTGGTTTACAATACTGAGGAATTCATCTGCAGATGGTAAGTCAGACATTGGACTCATTCAGTAGCAGCAAATGCTCTTCAGGGTACATGACACATACGTATTCAGTATCTTACATGATATGTAAGTCATTTGACTAACTGACCTAAGCATCATTGGAGTCTCTTAAATTATTATCTCATCTACCTAAGATTTGATGAATGTGGAAAAAAACTAAAATTATCATAGAATGACAATTAATCTTTGACTTTGCAGTTAGGTAGAAACAACTTTGAGGACGAGGTGAACAGTAGAGTCCAGCTAGGTTGGGCAGCGTTTGAGAAACTTCGTCGGGTCTTCTCATCGTCGATCCCACAGTGCCTAAAGACGAAAGTCTTCAATGCGTGCGTCCTACCCGTAATGACATACGGAGCCGAAACGTGGACACTTACGGTTTGACTGGTCCATAAGTTCAAAGTCACTCAGCGTGCTATGGAGAGGGCTATGCTCGGCGTTTCTCTAAGGGATCGCATCCGAAACGAGGTGATCCGACAAAGAACCAGGGTCATCGACGTAGCCCACAGGATTAGCAAGCTGAAGTGGCAGTGGGCTGGTCACATTTACCGAAGAACCGATAACCGTTGGGGTAAACGAGTTCTTGAGTGGAGACCGCGTCTCGGCAAACGTAGTGTAGGACGTCCACAGGCCAGGTGGAGCGATGATTTGCGCGGGACGGCTGGCAGGAGCTGGATGCAAGAAGCCATAGATCGAACTAAGTGGCGTGAAATTGGAGAGGCCTATGTCCAACAGTGGACTGCGATAGGATGATGATGATGATAATTAATCAAATACATATTTACTTAAGAAATGAAAAACTAGACTTGACAATCTATCGCGTATATCGCACGAATACTACGTTTATTTATTGTGGTCTCTACTCTATTACATGCATCCGGATCTGGTATCCATCAGTTTGCTTGCTTCCATTACCAGCCTTTTCCACTTCCACTTCAACGTAATGATTCTCTGACTACAGGGAAACGACTGCCAGCGGATGTATGCTGACTATCCAAGAAGATGACATGAGAAGATTGACACCTTGATTTTGGTTTTAGAAGTGATAGGCGATAGGCTGATGGTGATTCAGTATGTTATTAGAGTAAGTGCCTTTCTCAGATTTAAATTTTAAGACCAGGTACTGACTATTATTTTGACTGATTGCTCCGTAATGCTGTTTAGAGACAAAGGAAATTGTTAAGTGAAGCCTCGGGAAAACATTAGTTAAGATATAAACCACTTGTTTAATTGACATAAATGAAACAGTAAATAAATAGAAACAGAAACACTCAATACCATTAGTTGATATTAATTTTGTGGCCTTGTGCTATAACAACGTCGACTATTTCTTACTACAACTAGTAAATGAAGGAGTCAGTTCTAGAATATTAATTACTAGTTACTAGTTATTTAATAACGTATTTTAAATACAGTCATGAACTCTTTATTAATTAGCAAAAACAATGAAAACCGTCAAGTAAAAATTGTGTTTCACAAATTAGTGGACAAAGATATTCAATCCATGCTTCGACCTTTGAACATAGTGCAAACTGTATGTTTTTGCCCTAAATACCGCATCAAGAATAATATTATTTTTCCAACCAGTCGCCTTTCGAACATTATGTCTATTTTCGGGACTGTAATGTTCATTTTTGTATTTTTGTCACGTATAATCTTTTTTCATTTAACTGAGCGGATCATAGAGCATAATAATATGAAATTTATTTATTTTGTTTCATATTGTGATTTCTTCTTTTAATCTGTTGGTTACATTTCGAATTGTTTCTTCACTATTACTAAAGTCCATAGAAATATTGAATTCGTTTTGACAATTCAGAGAATTCACAAATTCCTTAATAATAAAAAATATCTCAAGTGTTTCACCTTAGTGAATTGGTTTTGTATCTTAGGTATATGTTTCACCTATATTTTGCTCATACTTTACGTTTGTTGGACAACGTCTTCCTTTTTTTTCTTATTCTTAGTTTATTTTGATGTTAAAATAATTTACGCTACACGGTGCATAACACTTTTAAAAGATATGCTTGATTTATGGAATGAAGAAGTGTTACGTCCTCGGTTAGTAAGGAACGTAGACATAAAGCACTACTACAAATCAATGTTCCAGACATACACTGATATACTGAATGCTTATAACACTTTTAAGTTGATCTTCAAACACTTTGTAAGTAATCTTGGAAGAAAAAATAATGTGGCCACAAATTTAAAAAAAAATGGCCTTAACACACAGTAGCAATATTTTACCGCTAACAATCGAATGGAAAGGAACATTATAAAAAATATGTGTAGCTTGGCGCATGTTAAATATATTAAGTATAAACTAAAAGAAATGATACATGTAAGACTGTACCCATACCAGTAAACAATGAAGTACAAAATTACAAAAAAATTACAAAAATAGATGAAGAAATAAAAAATGTATCATCCATAAAAACATGTACTAGATGAGTATTGAATGTATTTACTGAAAATCATTGCGCCATTTACACTTATGCGTCAAGCACAGCAGCAATTAAATATGCTAGTGTTCGCCCAGTGGTCTAAATTTGACGATAAACAGTTTTACTGTATCCATTGCTTTTTGCACACACTCTCCGTAATATAAATTTTAAGAATGCCAAATTTTAATACGTGTATAATATTCCTAAAAAGAATACAAAGTTTTGCTTCACGTATCATAGGCGTATAGATTTATTCACACTTTTTCAACACTTTCTTTTCAGATTTTCTTTTATGTACTGGAGTTCTTTTCTCATGCGTTAGTTTACGTCCAAGCGATGATTGAATCTTTCCAAGCTTCAGGTATTTTTGGTAAAGTAAGTTTCAAGAAAGGTTTACACTGTTATTTGAACCCATTATTGAATTAGGCTCGACTTCAATCGGGACCCGTCCATTCTCGGCCATATGTTAGCATCCCCTATAACTAAATGTGGGTGAACGTTCCCTTATGAAGTTAGCTATATTAGTCACTGGCGAACGCATTAGCGAGCTCAATCACATAGCTCCTAGCTCCGACCCTAGTCATGATGCAGTCGCTGCAGCTGAATATGGCCGTGAGTCTATATATATTTGATAGATAACCAAATTAAAAAAACTTTTACAGGACATTTTCTCGAGACTTACTAGCGGAGTGATTATGTGGTTCTTGAAAAATTTAACAATGAATATAATATTCTACGTGTATTGTGAAAAATTGTGCATTTCTATAGAAAATTGTCAAGATTCATGCGCATCTATTTCAAAAGCAAATTCAGGTATAATATGTTAAATTTAAATTCAAAACTTGAATAAATGGATGCCTATTACTTCGTCGCTATTATTATCATCCTTTTATAGTTCACTGTTGGACAAAAATTTCTTCTTATAAAAGTTAAAGCAGGTTTTGGCCTACTACACCACAACCGGTTGGTACAGTGTTTGTTTCATGATCTCCATGAATCGATCCATTTTTTAGCTTCTTCATAAGAATAAAAACGCCGATCAGCTAGGCCATATGCCGTCGAACAGAATAGATGAAAATCAGAAGGGGCTATGTCAGGTGAATACGGTGGGTAGGGTAGAACTTCCCGTTTACGCGTTTCCAGATAGGGTTTCACGGGTTTTGAGACATGAGGCCGAGCGTTATCATATAGCAAAATCACTTTGTTGTGTCTCTGCTCGTTCGCTCGCTCGTTATTATAAAAAGTACAATTTGTGAATTTGTGGTGTTGTAGGGGGTAATCTATGGATCTACTGAAACGATTCTAAAAATTCTTTTACTAATAGAAAGATACATAAATTGTAACAAATACAAATCACTTAGAATATTAAACAGTTTACTATACAATGTCTTAAGTCAGGCTGTAAATTTTGTAATGAAGCTCAATATTTATTTACAGATTTAGAATTAAAATTCTCCAAGAACATTCAATGTCTGTCACGAGCATCTTTCAAGAAGATGTCAGCTTTTGGCTTGTTCTACATTGATGCTGCACTGCCGTTGTCTTTGATGGATCTCGTTACGGGCTATACTATTGGAGCCGAGAGACATTTTAGCAGTGCTCTCATTTACTAACCAGAAATAATTATTCTATCAAAAGAAGAATACGGAACCGCAATTTTGCTCCCGCAAATCCTCACAACTTCACTGAATTACCTATTCTTCCGTTCTGTCAGAATCATGTTTGGAAGTATTTGAAATTGAGGAATAAATATATGAATATGAATACATTTTTTCATGAGTTTGAACTTTATTTACCAACATTGCTTGATTATGACTATGCTTGATTTTTATTGGAAAATAGTATAAACAGGTGCGGTAGAGGTTTTGAATTTTCGGTTGTTAGTGTAACCGAATATTTGACTGTATTAATGTGTAATACTAAATCTTTTATTATTATTATTTATCTTATTTCAATGATTTTCTTTATGTATATATTTTTTTACACCAAATTACCCATGAATTCGAATTTCTACAGTCAATTTGTCCATCTAAAGGTTGACTGGAAGAAATTGCTTTTTAGCGATAGGCCGCCATTTGTACATGATCGTTAATATGTTATGCTCCTGAATGTAAACTGTTTTAACTGGTGTACAATAAAGTATATTGTATTGTATTCTATTCTATTCTATAATAATAATATTCATATTTCGAGAAACATAAACGCACAAATTATAATAATAATAATAAATCGCTTTATTGTTCACCAGATAATTAAATACATAACTTAAAGCTAGGTAGGTCGGTAGTACAATTGGCGGCTTTATTGCTCAACGGCAATCTCTTCCAGGCAACATAGATAGGGAGTATTTGTTCCGTTGGCTAAAGAAAGAGCCGGTATCGTCCACATTAGAATCAACAGTTTTCGCCATTCAGGATAAAGCAATTATGACCAGACAAATTGAAGGGGATATTCTTAAAAAATCTGTCGATGGAAAATTTAATTCATGTCCAAAGAAATATATCTAAGTTTCCTTAAATTTCTAATGTTCATTCAATGATTACCAGAAACACATAATTTAGTGTTCGTGTCACTCATCCCCACAGAGTAGGCCACTCGTTCATTTTTAATAAACTCCCTATTGATATTACGAATTTGCTATTAAGTAAATTTAAGATTACCATTAAATCTAAGTTTAGAGGTTTATACTATAGCAGAATCTCTTGACGATAGAACAGCCTACGATTAAGATGCTCATTCTATCATTCTACATATACTGTTTATTTTTTATGTCACAGGTTTACTGAATATGCCAAAACCGTTGAATACGTGAGACAAAAGTTTCTTCTCACAGCCATACATTTTCAATATTTTTAACATGTTTATTTTTCTATATACCTACTATCGATTATTATGATAATAATACTTTCTTAACTCCTTATCAATACCCAAATACCTTGTTCCACACTTCCGTTTCTTATATTTCAATCACGACCGGAGTCTTCGGTCATTAAACAACTTGCTTCTGCTATACCCCTTTCATACCTCCAAATGCGAAATGTAATGCGAAAGTTCTACGTGAGTTTGGAAAACAGCCAAGACTTGTGCGCACTCATTTCAAAGGCAAGAGACTCAGGTATCACCTTATTATGTAATATGTGGAATAGTTTATAAAATACATGGGTTACTTTTTGCGGGGTGTAAGAATTGTTTGACAAAATCTGCAGTAACCCAAAAATTACATTTAGCTATTTATATTTTGTCATATCTAACAGAAGTAACAAATTTTGTGCCGTACTTAGTAACAGTTAACTACTCAAGAAGTTCTCTCAAAATGTAATCTTAAAAATATGCATTTTATAACGTAGATAATTCTTCCAGATTTACAATTAAAATTATCTACAAACATACAACGCCTGTACCGATCATCGTTCAAGAAAGTCTCAGCTTCAGACTTATTCTACATTGCTGCTGCACTGTCTTTGTCATTATTGGGCCTCATCACCAGCTGTACTGTCGTTGTGATTCAGTTTGCTTTAACCGACCAGCAAAAGTATTTTTAATCTGTAAAGGTGTCATTGTATTATAAATAAATTATGTCATATAGTACCTTTTTTTTACGTGTAGAAACCCCCCTGGCCTTCACCCCACTGCGGGTTTGCGGCGGGGCGGAGTGTTGGAATCGAACCGACTAAAACCTCACGGTGTGAATCTGCGCCTGAGACGGGAGGGATACGGGAATCGCTTTCTTACCCCATCCGGACCCGTGTACACCTATAACAACTTTGGTCTATATTTTCATTTCATTGGGGGTGCAGTTGCCTTTTTATTTTTTGTATAATTATGGTAATCGTATTAAATTCGCCTGGCTTCGAGCCTATTATGAGCTCCAGCTCTAAAACTAAGGAATTTTTCAGAAACTTTTTAGTTTTTACCTAGATATCCTATAACTAAAATTGTAAATACCTCTGTGAGAGAAGTAAAGTTTAATGGTTATTATTAATTAATACAGCAGGCTTTTACTTTGATAAATATACGTAAAAGTGTACATCAATAAAAAAAGTTACTTACTATTTATATAAAAATTATACTGCCATAGGTAAAGGCCTATCAATATATCTTACTTGTTAACACAAGCTTTAATACAAGTTTAAAACTAAACCAAGTCTAATTATATGACAACCAGATACCAATTTCTTCTTTTGATGATATGGCAATCAGCCGGATCAGCTATTTCTGCCAATGTCAAGTATTTCAAGTCTTCAATTCTAAGTCTTCGAGTCTTCAAGTCTTCGTCGTGATGGAATTAATGATAAAAAATATAAAAAATGTGGATGACTTGAAATGGGGACCGTCTTTCGCAAAAACAAAAAACGATCTCCATATACCAATTTCCAATAATATAACATTCTAAAACTGTCTGAGACATCTGTGAATGTCTAAGTATAATCGATATCAAAACACTGAAGTGAATTACGTACCTAGTAGCGGCTAACCATAAATGAATATTTGAGGTCATATGTAGGTAATGAACTCAAATATTTATTTATAGTTAGCCTTATTAAAGTTAAGAATCTAGCTTCAGTTTTCGTTTCATGGATTAAAATATTTTTTTAGGATTATTTTCATCATTGTGAACGCATTGATTTATTCTGCAATAGCAACAACTATGTCAAAAGTCTTATGACTCATGAACCCAAATTGTTGTAGTAATATATACATATTGTTACGAGCCGGGTATTAATCAAGTAAAAATAGTCGGTTGATTACCAGAATAACACAATATTTATTAATGGCAACACTTTAATAACAATAATTCACTAACTCACTAGTTTGCACTAGAAAATCTCTTCGATATTAATCCACTGTATCGTGAGACAATACTCGGTCATACGGCCATCGAAATATCTGAAATGATATTCAGTATTCGATAAACCATTCTGGAACAAAAAGAAAATCTTAGAATCAGTAATCTAGCGCCATCTAGTGTTAAAAATATCGAAATGATTAATCACAATCTCAACAGCTGTGCGCTACTTAGCACTAGAAGGCGCTATTCTCAAAATCTCAAATCATGTAGATTATACAAGACACATTTCTCTCTACGCCGTAACAATATTGATTACTAATGTAATTTCATTGTAAATATTAGTACTATCTTTTTTCTATATGTGAAAGTTTGTAATTGGCACGTAGAGAATCAACATCATATAACGTAAACTCTTCGAATAAAGTAAAATAAATTAAAAGTTAAAAAAAATAAAGCACAGCCGATACTACTTCTTCTTCGATATATATTTTTTAAAGATGAACGTCTATATAAAACAAAATTACCGAAGAATGTATTATCAAAATGCATATAACAAGAGCGGAGACGGGCAAACGAGCTAGTTCTCAAAAGTCTTTAAGTTATAGAAGTTTACAGTTACAGAAACAATTATATTCTATATTCAATTTGTAAACATTTTGTAAATTAAGAAATTAAGCCGAGCTACAGACTTAGTTACTTCAAAATTCTTGTGGATGTAAAAGTTGTGACATATATTAATCTATCTATAAATTACCCAAAAATATAAATATGAATTCTATAATCATTGGTAAAAATAATGAAAGTCGTCATATAAATATAATGAACCCTAAATCCGTCGATAACAAAATTCTATCTTTTCGTCTTTTCGTTTTCGTCCTTTAAACAATATCCAAACCATGTTTTTTGTCCTAAATACCGCATTAAGGACAATATTATTAGTCTAAACAGTCGTTGGTCAAATATAATGTCTATTTGCGGGATCATACTTTCCATTTTTCTACTTTTGATCCGTTTTCTGCATAACTATTTCAATGTTAATATCAGAAAACACGTGTACTTTCTCTATTGCTTATTACGTGTATTATTGCTTCGTATTAAGATTTCTGTTTTGACTGAGTTGGGTTAATTTTGAACTGTTTCTTAACTATCACTCATGTCCATAAAAATTTTGAATTTATTTTAACTATCCAAAGGGTTCATAGATTTCAAGACAGCAAAACTTATTTAAAGTTCTTCACCTTAGTAAACTGGCTTTTTATTTTGTGGGTATCTGTTTGCGATATATTCATCTTTTATTATTTTTATTGGTCAATATCTACTTTGTTTGGCTCAATACTGATTGGCTTTGATGTTAACGTAATTTATTCTATACGTTGCATAACACTTTAAAAAATATGCTTTATTTATGGAATAAAGAAATTTCACGCCCTCAGTTAATGAGGGACATGGACATGAAAGGTTACTACAAAGCAATGTTTCAGACATACACTGATTTACTGAGCGTCTATGATACTTTTAAATTGACCTTCAAGCATTTTGTAAGTACTTTTCGACCTGTAGTACAGTAATTTAGGTAATTCAAATCATATACTCATTGGAAACTGAAATTATTTTGTAGTTAAGCCCTATTCTAGAGTCACACATTTAGGTATTATGTATAGCTCGCATTACATGCCTTCTGATGTTATGATGAAATCGATTAAAAGCCCAAAACTGGGAGTGGGTTTAAGGGTTTCTGTCTAGTGACAGATTAAAAATATGGAGTCTCACTGCTCCTATTTATCCCGTGGGTGTTGTTAGAGCTGAATTAGCTAGCAAACTACGCATTAAAAAAATAATGAAAACTGAAAACAAACCTTAAGCAAACTCATCTGGTTAATGTAATATAAGTAAGCCGAACCTTCTTGCTAAAAAGTCGCCTGTGTCCGACGTGGCATTTGATGTAATATGGCTATAGAATTAAGGCTAGGCGCAAGGCCCACAAGAACTTCGTATTTCCTTTTTCTTATTTTTACCCGACTGTGAAAGGAGGACTATGTTTTTCGAGTGTATTTATGTATATAGGAATATATATTTCTTTGACACGCCAAATGGCTTGTTGTATTTTTATGTAAGTTGTGTCAATAGATTCATTTTAGTCGTGACACTGGGTACAACATATTAAAATATTTGAAAAAGACCTGATTTTTTTGCAGATATTGACGCTCTTTTCTTCTTTATTTTGTTTATTTCATTATTGTTCGGCTTAACAGGATTCTTTATTTCAAACAATGTGTTTCCAGGTTCTTTTTGCTGTACTGAAATTATTTTTCCACGCATTAGTATACGTGCAAACGGTAATTCATTTCTTTAAAATTTCAACCACAATTGAATTAGTAAGTGTCAAAAAATAATTATTATTTGGTGTTAAAGTTAAAAATATTAATTACAAGATATTTTCTCAAGTCCTTCTGTCGCAGTGATTACATGGCTTATAAAAAACATTTCATTAAATATCATTTTGTGTGTGTATTGTGAAAAGTTCTACATAGCTCTGGAAAATAGCCAACACTTGTGTGCACTCATTGTGAATGCGAGAATCTCAGGTATTATACCTATTATTCGCCGTAAAATTGAGCGCATTGATCTCTTCAAATGGCTTTACATGTTTACGTAGGTACAGATTATATTCGGGTTCCTTGGCTTTTTAACTTAGGTTAGTACAATTGACAAATCTACAATAAGGCGATCGAAGCTGTTACTCGTCAATCACACCAAGTTTCCTTTTATTTGCACTGCAAATGTTAATATAAGGCGTAATTCGCCTCCTGCGACAGTCGGGATGAATGGCAGCACTTTGTAATCTTGATCCGACATCACACGGCCAACAACTTTGCTAAATATTTGTTAAATTCTATTAAAGTATTTGTCATAACGATTTGGAATATTTCGTTATGTGTGCTTATAAAAAGAAAATTGTTATTAACAATGTCCTATATCAGACCGCGAACTAGAAATTCTGGCTTTATGTAATGAAATTAAATATCAACTTACAGATTTACAACTAAAGTTGTCCAAGAACACACAACGCGTGTATTGGTCGTCGTTCAAGATGTCACCTTGTAACTTGTTCTACATTGATGCTGTACTGCCTTTGTCTCTACTGGGTCTAATCACCAGCTATATTGTTGTCCTAGTTCAGTTTGCGTTATCCGAGTAGTATTTAATAGGTTCTGATAGAATTCAGAAGATAAGTGTAGAGTTCATGACTCGAATCTTTAATATAAAGTATCAAAAATCAAATATCTCACATAAAGATGTAAGTTTATGTAGGAATGATAGATACAGGTCCACTTGTTTTAACTTCTATTAAAAGGTAGAATTTGATCATAAATAATTATGATATATTATACCAAATTTATTATTAATCAGTGTCATAAAAATAGCGTGAAAATAAATTTTGTCCTTTAATCTTGTGTTGAAAGGTCGAAAGCAAGACAAATAGACAAACGAGCAGACAGTTCTCTTAATGGTAAATTACTTCTATAGGATAAGCCCAGTGTCCTCAATACGGATATTATAATGGAACTCAACGCGCGCGGGTACATCAAGAACGTCACCAAGGTGCCTCGCGGAAGCTATACGTACTAACCTAGGTGAGACGGTTATTTTCGCCCGAGCATCTACGTCTTCTTTTTTCAAGGTTTTCTTATTTTTACAGTACTGTGATCCTACGTAGTTTCCTCCCCTAGTCAGTTGCTACAATATCTACACGATGATATAGGCGTCGTCACCCGGATAAGTACCTGGTGGTAGACGATTACCGCCACCCATAGACACCAACAACACCAGAGGCGTCACAAGTGCGTTGCCCGCCTTTTAGGAAGGAGTACGCTCATTTCTCTCTTCTCGTTTGAAGATCATATTGGTATACCGTAGACGAGAGTTCATTTCACAGTTTTATCAGAAAGTTTCTAGAGAAGCGCTTGAAACGTTTTCTTGAGAAGCGTATGGACTGCCAACCATCCACAACCAAGTGGCAGATCAGTTCCTCGGAGTTCTCCCCGTAGTTGATGCGATAGACGATGCATAGCAAAGCCACATCACTCTACGCAGCGCCAGAGAGTCTAGCCGATTAGAAACATCATTGCTGTCGACGATTCGAGTCGCTCTTCATTGGAGTCAGTCCAGAAGGAGGAGCTAGAACTGAGATGCCCCTGCCCAAAGATGAGAACAGTATTCTATAGGAGGCTGAATCTACGCCCTATAAAGAATTATTATATACAATATTGAACCATTTGAATAATTTCACGGGTAGCTCATAGAAAGGGTGCTTTGAAAGAAGTGCTTTGTGCCATACCCGATCGAAGGACTTCGCAATGTCCAAACTTACAGCCAAGGCTACCCCCTTAGTCTTAATCGCTTTTGCACAGTAATGAGTCACCTTACTCAAACCGTACTGCTGGTAACTAAGGAGATGATGACCTTCTAGGTACCGCAGGAGTTGACATTAGTTGACAGTCCAATCATAAAATTTAATAATAATAGTTATTGTAAATAACATTTCAGGTCAAACAGTACAGTTACTAACAAAGTATTTGAATATCGATTTATAAGCATCAAGGCCAAGCGTTTCATATCCATATTCCTCACTAACCGAGGCCGAGAAGTTTCTTCATACCGTTAATCAAGCTAATATTTTAATAGTGCTTAACACTTTATTGCGTAAATTATATAACCATATAAATAAGTAAGTAATAATAATAAGATAAAAAAACCACAAAATAATAAGATATAGATGTATAAAAGTAATGAAGAGAAAAAATACCGATAACCAATATCCATTAAACAACAAGCGAGTTCAAGATAGTGCAGAACCTTTTTATTACGCGAGGAATGCTTTCTCACCATACCCTCCGTTGGGGACACGACGGTTACTTATAACTATTATTCATCATCATCATCAGCCTATTGCAGTCCACGACTGGACTTAGTATTCTCCCATTGTACGTCACACTGATCGATTTTGGACACAAAAACAATAAGTAAGCTAAATACGCAGAATAACAGAACTTTAAACAGAAAGAAAACATGAATTCAGTTCTGTACCAAAGTAATATGAAAAAATCCTACACAAAATCACACTCTTTGTCCGAAAACACTGAGTTGATGGTTTGACTGGAAATAAGAAAAGTAAAATTTAAAATGTTTACTCCATTTTACTCACACCTATTGCTAAACAGACTGGAAAATTTGTGCACCATACAAAGCGCACGCTCATTTATTTGGGACAGCAATAGATTATCGGGGTTCTCAAGGAGGAGGAAGCCATCTTCAAGCCGTAGGTAAATAAATAAATAAATAAATATTTCGGACATCTAACACACAACGCCATCTAGTCCCAAACTAAGCAAAGCTTGTACTATGGGTACTAGACAACTGATATTAATACATATATACTTTTTTTTTGTAAATACATACATATTATACATAGAAAACATCCAAACTCCGAAACAAATATTTGCAGATCATACAAACATTTGGTCCGACCCAGGATTCGAACCCGAGACCTCATGGACA
Source organism: Hyphantria cunea (assembly GCA_003709505.1). Classification (NCBI taxonomy): domain Eukaryota; kingdom Metazoa; phylum Arthropoda; class Insecta; order Lepidoptera; family Erebidae; genus Hyphantria; species Hyphantria cunea. Next base: position 293,471 of record PKRV01001710.1, on the reverse strand, counting down.
GCAGTCGCATAAGCTACCACTGCGCCACAGAGGCAGTCAATAGTAGTAGTAGGTAACCGAATGTACGTCGAGGGATTTCCTGTGTACCTGGTCCCTCAGCTTCCAGTACTTGAGGTTGTTTAGTCGGTTCCGACATAACCATCAGACGGTGGTATCCGGGGAATTTACGACTCAGAAAAGATGGAGAATCAATAATTAATAAATGACTTCCACCACCCATGGATAACTCCAACTCAAAAGTCAGAAATACGATGTAGCTCTTCAAACAAGGTGATAGTTTCAAGTTTGAATGATACATAGAAGGCTAAGCAGCCCAAATCACTTGTAATATTATAATTATCGGTATATTGTATCCAAGAACTAGTTAAAAGCGCTTGATCTCTGTGAGAGTTATTACTAGTCTCATTTCACTAATTGCGAGATGCATTTTAGATGTGAATTTGAAATTAGTAAGGTATTGTTCTTTAATTGAGTCAAAACTGGCACGTAAAGAATGTAAAAGACAACTCCCGCATTAGGAATATACATTCCTGTGGCGCGGGGATCTTGACAAATATACATGAAACGAACACAAAGTACACCCAGACTTAGAACAACAATTCATGGATCACACAAAGTGTTGTTCCATGTAGGATTTGAAACCACACCACTTGGGGCAGTAGGAAGCGGTGTTTCGACAGCTGAAACCACTAGGCCGACCGTGTAGTGATAATAAACAATAAAATTGCTTGTTCAAAATTACTTCCTCGATTTCATAGTCATCTAACACAGAGATCAGGGATTTTAAGTACTATTGGGCTTCTTGTTTTAGTTTTATTACGTGTGTCATTGATGAAACTTATGAGGTTTTGTAAAGAAAACATTACAAAACAGTAGGTATAACTGATTTATTCAATTTGTGTAGCAAGTGCTATTTATTAACAACATTAATAGTCATAAAAAAAACTGCCTTGCTGGTCTAGTGGATAGCGCAAGCGCTTGCAGATCAATAGGTCTCGGATTCGATTCCCGTGTCAACTGCTGTTGCATTTTTCTTATAAGAAATTCTTTATAGCAGCCCGGAGGATGGAATATGGCGGTTTTACCCGCCCGTACCTCGGAGAGCACGTTAAGCCGTCGGTTCCGGTTATCATGAATATCAATGGCAATCGTTATTGGGAAGTCAGTGCCCTCAAATATGCTGACATAGTTGTCAGCATATTTGAGGGCACTGACTTAAAAAAAAACTAGTGTTCAACCTCTGAATTTAGTTCACTCTCTGGGTTGTGGAGGTCCGATGCCAGTCACTCTCGTGTAAAAACTGATATTCGGGTAAAAATGGTTGAACTAGTAGCCAACCCCAATTCCGGATGGCGTAAGAAAGCGGTTCCCGGATCCCTCCCGTCTCAGGCGCAGAGTGGAACACCGTGGTGGTTTAGTGGGTAGTCTGGCGAGTCAGTCAGGAGTCCCACACAAAGTGAACTCCCTGTCCCCGCGGGGGGGGGGAGCGAAGTGCGTAAAGGCATTCCACCACGTCAAAACAAAAAGAAAAAAAATAGCCAACCCCAAATATTGGGAATAATAAAGGCTAGGAAGAAAATTAATAGTCAATCTATCTGGCTGTTAATTACTCTATTTTAATGCCCGGATAACGCAAACTGAATCAGAACGATAGTGTAGCTGGTGATGCGATACATTATAGACAAAGGTAGTGTAGCATCAATGTAGAACAAGCCACAAGCCGACATCCTCTTGAACGACGATCGATACAGGCGTTGTACGCTTTTGGACAACTTTAGTTCTAAATCTGTAAATAAATAATTTTTCATAGCATAAACTTTAATAAATTTCATCAAATTTAATAGTCAACTAGAATGTGCCTGACTGGTAAACTTTTTGTTGTTATGCATATACAAAACACTGAGTATTTCAATACTAACAAATTAACGTTAGGTTACCTGAGCGCCTTCCTGCAGTAATGAGTGCGCAGGAGTTTTGGCTTTTTTCCAAAGCTATGTAGAACCGTTCGCAATACAGGTAAAATATTATATTCATCAGTAAGGTTTTTATCAACCATGAAGCGACTATGATAACAGGTTTCTTAAATACATTCTGCAAAAGACATGGTAATCATTTTTAAACAAATCAATAACACGTTTTGCACAAACGCAAAAAAAATATTTCAATACCTACTTTTCCAATCAAATTTAATAGCTTCATTATTTCAATTACTCTCTGTACATAAAGTAATATATGAGAAAAGTATTCCAGTATGTAGTAGAAAACCTGAAAATACATTTTGAAGAAAACTATTAACTTAAAAAAAAAATTGGCCAACCATTTTCTCTACACAACATGAGCTATACAAGTATGCTTTACTCATCCAGATACTAAACTATATAACGCTAAGGTACTCTGCACTTCTTAGAGACTTTGCTCTCAACTTTTACTTACTGTTTATCATCATCATCATCATCATCAACAACCCATAATGTCTCACTACTGGGCTCGGGTCTCTTCTCAGGAGAGGGTTAAGGCCATACGTCCGTAGGGACGTATGGCCTTAACCCAAGCGTAGGCTTGCCACGTGCGGTTTGGGGACTGGCAAGAATACGTTGTGACTAATCTTGCCGTTGGATGTTTTTAAGCCTCCAATTAAGCTTCATGACTGTTATCGTATGATAACAGTCATGAAGCTTAATTGAACAACCGGAACCGACTGCTTAAAATGACCTCCCAATCACGGAAACGCTCACGCAACATGCCACCAGCGGGCACCCATTTAGGTACTAACCGCACCGTCGCTTACCCTCGGTGATTTTTTCTAATCGCCGAGTGCAACTGGGCTATGAGCGCCCACTTACTGTTGGTACCCCATAATTGACCCCGATGTGGATTTCACTTGTTTTGACATTTAACATGTGTAAGCCCCGGACATCCACAACGTGTTCCGATGACTTAGTGAAGGTCACGGGGAACCTTTAGACGCGGCTAGAATAGGATATTAGTTGTAGCTGTTAAAGCTTACGCTGATAGACGTTCACTGCTCGACATAGGTCTAACAGGATGACAGGAGAGAGGAGAAGAATTAGGACAAGATCACAATTAGTCTGATCTATGAGATTTGAAAGACATTTCATACGACTGAATACATCACTGTAACTGTGAACAGGTATACATCACATTAATTAGAATAAATAAGCTCAAAAAAATTTTGTCGGTCTTGTATACCCATTGTAAAATAATAATTACTAAATGATATTAGTTTTCTTAAATCATACTTTGTCAAATAGAACAATTACTTACAAAGTATTTGAAGGTCGATTTAAAGATATCGTATGCACTCAATATATCAGAGTACGTTTGCAACATTGCTTTGCAGTAGTGTTTCATGTCCATGTCGTTCATTAACTGAGGGCGTAGAACTTCTTCATTCCATAAATCAAGCATATCTTTTAAAAGAGTTATACACCGTGTAGCGTAAATTATGTTTACATCAAAACAAATGCAACTTATGGCCACTAAACAATATGACATTGATAAATAAACTTCAAAGAAATGAAGAATGAAAATATAGGTAGCAATCATAAATAAAACAAGAAGCCAGTTCGCTAAAGTAAAGGATCTAAGATATCTTTTGTTATTAAAAAATCTGTAAATGCCCTGAATGGTCAGAACAAAGTATATGTTCTGATGGACTTGAACAATTGTTAAGAAAAAATTCAAGAAAAACCCGAAAGAATAAAAGCAGATATCAAAATACGAAATGACGTAAAAGAAACCAGAGTACTGACTTATAAAAGTATTTAAATAAAATTCACTTAATCGGAATAAAAAAGAAGAAACGAAGAACAAAGTCCCAACCATGGATATAAAATTGGATAAACGGCTGTTTGAATATATAATATTGTTTTTGATGCGGTATTTAGGGTAAAAACATATAGTTTGCATTATGTTCAAAGGCCGAAGCATGGATTGAATATCTTTGTCGATTGACTTAGGATGCATTACATTAACATGACACCTTTTATTACTTTTACCGATAGTTATAGAAAACATGATTATATTTGAAATATTTTAAGCTGTCAATAAGTTTTATAACTGCTTTCGACCAGACTCTTACGTTCATATAAACTGTCTAAGCCATATAAATAAGAGATCCTATCAAGGTGAATTTTTGAGGCTTGTATTTACTAATTGAATGGAATATTTTTTTTCCTGTTCATCTTGTCACTTATGTCAAATAAGAAATTGATTTACATATGTGTTTATTTTATATTATTAACATGAGTTACTTATTTTGATTCCCTAGACCTACTAACAAGTTGACACTGTTTACAAATAGGTACATATATGTAGAAACGAAAACATTACTCATGATGAGTCTAATTATTTAATCATCATCATCATCAACAACCCATATTTTCCCACTGCTGGGCTCGGGTTTCCTCTCGGGAGAGGGTTAATACTATATGCTTCCCAATTGGAAGCTTCTTCGAAGCTTTCAGCATAGAAAGGTTCATTTTTTTGTTAGAATATTGTAAAAAAAATTTCATACGTGAACAATTTTTTTCTTTGACCTCCATTTGCGTACCGCTTAAGTAAATTATTTTGATTCCAATTCCAATAGTTCTTTTGTTTATTGTAACATTATTTATGGCCAGACTAAGTATATCTTTGGCATATTTGTGTTTGTTCGTTTATGTTAATTGTTCCTGTTACTGTTTACAACTCTAGCCTCGATGCACCTACCTTACTAGAACTCTACAAACCCCAAAGGTAGAGAATGCAGGGGGCATATAGTCCGCCGTACACAAGTGCATAAAGTTGTAATAAAATAAAAAAAAAAACTAAATAATAAAGCAAACAATTTTTTTATCAATACTTTCTCTATTTTATTACTTGGATAATGCAAACTGAATCAGAACAAGAGTATAGCTGGTGATGAGACTCATCAAAGACAAAAGCAGCACAGCATCAATGTAGAACAAGCCACAAGCCGACATCTTTTTGAACGACGATCGATACAGGCGTTGTATGTTCCTAGACAACTTTATTTCTGTACCTGTAAATAAATATTCATGTAAGTAAAGTAATTTAAACGAGACTCCTTAATTTAAAAGCTTATCAGTAAACAAGAAGCTTACTAGTAAACTTCACCGTGGGAGAGCCACGCTTCTGCATGAATGGACTGGCTCGACCGGAGTGATAACATGGCCTCACAGAAAACCAGTGTGAAACAGCGCTTACGCCATGTGAATGAGGATACCGGAGGCCCATATTCTCCTCCCCATCCCCAAAGACCAGCATCGCACTTGTGATGCTTCTAGTTTTGTAGATGTCCATGGGCGGTAATCGCTTACCATCAGGCGATACATCTGCTTATATGCCCGCGATTACATAAAAAAAACTGTTAGCTGAGTATCTCAGTAGTAATTGAATATTGTTACACATATGGTAAAATACCTGAGCCGCTCCCTTTGTAAATAAGTGCACAGGAATCTTGGCTAATTTCCACTGCCATGTAGAATTTTTCACAATAAACACAAAACACTATAATCAATAAAAAGGATTTTGTAATCCATGAAGTAACTATGAACGGTGGTTTCCCTGGTATTTCCTGCAAATAGATTTTTATTTAATTTTTGATCTAAATTATAGAGCTGTTGAACACCTCCACTTCAGAAAAGTATTTAACATTTTTACATCATTATATTTATTTCCATTTTCACGCGTTCTTGCTATCGAGAAATTGTATGTATTGCTAAAACAGTGTTCATTAATAACAAGTTAAGTATATTAACATCATGTATTTCTTTTAGAAACGAGCTCTGGGTGGGTTTAGGTACACTCAATTTATACTGACTATTCCAAGGTATTTGCCTCTACAAAAGGCATTGTGAAATCACTTATTTAGAGGAAAATTTAGGGTGACTTAAAGCGCTTGTCTACTTGTTACCCAGCTAAGAAACTGCAGTTAAGTATTGCAAAATAAAAAGTTTCAGTTTTAGAAAAATTTGGGCAACATGAAAAAGCAACATGATTAAAATATATCACTCACTCATGACTATGACTATATCACTGATATTGCTAATAAAGAAACATGATTGATATGATGGCACGGTCGGCCTAGTAGTATGAGCAGTCGCCACGCCGCTTTTTACTTTGCGTGATCCACAAATTGTTGTTCTGAGTCTGGGTGATATTTGTGTCCGTTTCATGTATGTTAAAAAAATTGCCCCCTGTGTAGAATATTTAACTCTACAAGTGATGCTATCAATATAGATATTTTAACAAGTGCCCCATCAAGTTTTAAAAATCAAATTGGTAAATTTGTTTTTACACATTAAAGTTTGAAAACATTTTACGATCTGTAGCTACTAAACATTTGTTTTTTAAAATGTGATTTGTAGTAAAAGTAGTTTACGTTAGTTTAGGGACAGCGTAACTGGTTCCACTGTAAGAAAGTTATCATTTAAGTTGTTATTAAAATTATCAGTGTAATTAGTTTTAGTTCTAAAAAAATAAGCAAAATAAATAAATAATAATATAATACTTGCCATTCCACTTAAGAAATTCATTTTATTGGTATCAACTGATATTTTTATATAAATTATAGTTTGAACAAAGAAACTCAGTACATAATAGGAAATCTGGAAATAAAATACGTCAATAACTTATCAAAAACAGTCAGTCTCCTCAATTTGCTCTAGCTACGCCTAAATTTATTAACTGCCAAAATAACTTTACTCGACCTGATGGAAAACATTAGCAGAATCCCAAAGTGGTGTTCACCATCTTCAGTGTGGACGAGAACAATGCAGCGTGGTGACCAACACTATGACAGCATAGTAACATGATTTTTCACTCCCCCCTTAAATATCATATTCTCTTGTAGAGGAAGGAAGAATCAGGAACCAGTTGGAATAGCTCGTCCGAACACTCTCCATGATAAAGGTGATAGATGGCTACCATAGAGGCTCTAGGAACTTGCCGGAATCGGTATTTTTGATAATCATTGACCTTGTGGATGGACAATGTACTCATGCGGGTTGAAATCCTAGCGAATATCCATAACCAGGATACCAAGGTTATCCTGTAGGAATAGTAGTTTTAAAAAGTGCGGAGGGGAACGAATGAGGGTGTAGAACTTAACCAGGTTCTTATGAACCTATTAAGAGGTGTAACTTAGAACCAGGTCGAGCTTAGTGACAAGCACTTGTTGTTTTGTCTCAACGTCTGTCAGCATCGAAAATATCACCCATGAACTTTGTTATCGTCTGCATAGCAATGTATGTTTCCAAAGGCTGACATGTCATTTATATGCAGAAGAAGCTGTGTGAGCGGTAGAGCCCTGAAGAGCACCAGAGGCGTTTACCTGTTGGGAATTGGAAGCCACGCTCGCAAAGAACCTTGGTGCTGCGCTGTTGCAGGAAGGCAGCAACCCAGTTGCATAGTTTGGGGGCCGACCGAATACCAAAGTTTGGAGAAAAGCGAATGGCGCTAAATCCTATCGAAGACCTTGCCCATGTCACATATTTGCATATAACATCACAGCAGTCACACAGAGGAGATGAGACTTAAAAGATATTCCATAAAAGTTTTGACCACATATAATATATGTTATCCAGTAATAGGTCACCGAAATTACACACAATTAAATTCCAGTACAAGGTAAATCAAAAAGATTGGAACTGGTACAGAACATAAATATAGAAATATTCAAACACCAATATTTTATTTTCTCCATAATCTCCTGTTGCCTTATTATTTATACCTTCCGTCTAAAAATCCATTTCCCAGAACATAAAAGCCTTAAATCTTACAGCAGTGGGAACAATAGAAAATTTCGCTATGGTTGGAGAGGATTGTAACTTCCAAGATATCCTTTATCTCTTGGTTTCAGTAGATCTAATACTGGATACACATCTTATCATTTTAACAGCACGACTGCAAAAATGACCTGAATCATGCCGTAACATTTCGATATTCCTTTTCGAAATTTCCAAGAATCTCGTTATGTTAACGTCAGTTAACATTCGTGGTACCCATCTTACAGACACTTTTCCGCATTCCAGTTAATCTGTTAAAATGAACTAAAGCTACATGAGGGAATTTCGAAGTCAGATAAACGTATAATTTTTAATTTGATGTCTCCCAAAAACAAATTCTACAGTTCTTTTTATAGTTCTTTCCTAAACTGAGGTTAAAGGCTACCCAGAACACGGATCCTCTTCACAGTTTACTCCTTACAAACTTCAGCAGCTAACTAAGCAACTTTGAATAGATTGAACTACCATCTCTTAATGTCAGCTTTACGAATTTCCATAATTTTTTTCATGCACAGAGACTTCGGAACTACATCGTACTAGGGGGAGTCCGTTTCTACACAGTAAAGCAGTGATTGGGCGTAGAGCTGTGCTAATTGAACCACTGTGGGGTAGAATTAGCACAGAGACTTCGGAACTACATCGTACTATTATTGTTAGGGTTTCGTACCCTTAGGATAAAACGGAATCCAACTACTAAGACTTCACTATCTGTCTGTGCGTCCGTCTGTCACCAGGCTGTATCTCATGAACCATGCTAGTGAGACAGTTAAAATGATTCAGTGATGATGTATTTCTGTTGCCGCTATTACAACAAATACTAAAAAACAGAATAAAATAAATATTGAAGGGGGCTCCCATACAACAAACGTAATGTATTTGCCCGTTTTAGCTCGATGTTGATAACGGCAACAGGTAGACGCTTGAAATGTATAGATAATGGTACAGAACCCTTCCTGCGCGAGTCGGACTCGCACTTAGCCGATTTTTTTAAATAATTCACTTCTGGCACACGTACGTACATTTTATGAAATATAATAAAATTTTGCATAAATGTTGTGCAACTCTCTTTTAGAATAAATATCAAACTATCTACAATACACTACCGACCTATGCGATTCTGTAGTAAAATATATTCTTCTTAAATAAATACATATCGGGTCTTTTCTAAATCACATTAACTTTAATTAACTATTTCTGTTAAACAATTCGGTTACTTACAAAGAACTTGAAGGTTGATTTAAAAATATCGTAGCCCCTCAGTATATCAGTGTACATCTGCAACATTTTTTCACAGTAATGTGTCGTGTCCATGTTCCTTATTAACTGAGGGCGTAGAACTTCTTCATTCCATAAATCAAGCATATCTTTTAAAAATGTTATGCACCGTGTTGCAGAAATTACATTAACATCAAAACAAATTAAACACAAAAACATTAAGGCATGATGTATTGATATGCAAAAATAAGAAAGAAAGAAAGTATAGATAATGAATAACCACAAAACAAAAAGCCAATTCACAATGGTGATAGACCTAAGACATCGTCGGTGATTAAAAATTCTATGAATGCTCTGAATGGTCAGAACAAAACTTATATTTTCATGGACCTGAACAATGGTAAAGAGACAATTCAAAATATACCCAAAGAAGTAACAGCAGAAATCATATATTATAGCAACATGAATAAAGTTGATGCTTTGGGGTTTATTCAAAAACAATGAAATTAAACTTAACAGATATATGAAAACGTAAAACGCAGTCCCGCACACAGACACTATATTCGATAAACGACTGCTTGGATAAATAGCGTTGTTCTTGATGCGGTATTTAGGGTAAAAACAAACAGTTTGCATTATGTTCAAAGGCCGAAGCATGGATTGAATATCTTTGTCGATCGAGTTACGATACGCTGTATATTTATGACGCTTTTTATTAATTTTACAGATTGTTATGGAGTGCATTGCTAAATAAATTTAATATTGCTGTGGGACCGACTTCGAGGCCCAAAAAACTTTGAAATAATCTAGTTTGTTCGTTGATCAGACCAAATTTAGATTTTTTTATTTATTATTAATTAAAGTACTTCTATTTGTATTTATCTTGTCATTTATGTCAATCAAGACATAACAAGACTAATTTACATAAGTAGTACTTAATGTTATTAAGGTATTTTGTGTTCTGGTTATGGACTAACAGTAATTCATTCTACATCTCTTGGCATTTTATCTTCTGCTGTAAAATCGTGCGTTCTTTTGCTATTTGGCAGCTAGCCACAGCCAAGAAGCACGCACAATTCTATTCTACTTGATTACTTGGCTATTGGTTGGAACTCAAACTAAAACCAACCAAACCTCGTCGACCAGATTCTTATGAAATATGATTCAATATTGTTGGTAAGGTAATGTTAAAACATACAAATTATTTGGCTATTTTGACACGGATCGGCTTAAATCATCTCCTTTCATTCAACGTAATTTACATGTGTAGGCGGTCTTCCACGTATTTCATTGTTTAAATTAAAGGATAATAGGAAATCGCTTAAACCAAAAACGCACGATTAGTTCATTAGCAGTCTCCTATCCAAACTCAGCATTGATATTGCCCGTAGAGCAATGCCGCAAAGTAGCTTAGCAAATGAAAATGCTAAGCTACTTTAAAGGTAAAACAATGTTTTTAATTAACTATGGGTGCGTTAAAATTTCGAAATATGTGTGTTAAAATTTCGAGCATGTGTTTCGAAAATGGTAAATAAATTTTTGAGAATAAATTGTTGAGTTTTGCCTACTGTTCGAAACTTGGCAACCACTTAGACCACTTTTTTTTTATCTGTGAAAGCCCCCTCGGGCCTTCACCCTACCGGGGTTTGTGGCGGGGCGGTGTGTCAGAATCGAACCGAATGAAATCACACGGTGTGCAACTTTGCGCCAGAGACGGGAGGGGTCCGGGAACCGCTATCTTACGCCATCCAAACTCTTCCCAGCGCCTGCCCGCACTGAAGCGGGCACCGTCTGCTGTTAACACCTCTTATTAAGGCATGAGGCGCTGCTAGGCGCGCCACCGCCACCCGCCGCCGGTGGCGGATCGGATCCGAGTGAAGATCGTCCTCCCAGGCCTTCTCCGCCGCCTCCTTCTGCAAAATTACGTCTTCGCAGAAAGTCACGACCGCGGTAAAACTGCTCTCACCATCGGCAAGTACTTCCAAATCCCACGGGGGTGTTTCGGCCAAGGCGCACGCCGCCTCGATCGACACGGTGCTGTATCCCCGTATACCTCTGACCGCCAATACCCTCTGAGGCCGCCAGAGGTACGCCTTGTTCTGGGCAGTCCGAGGTACGAGGACCGAGTTGACCACTATGGAGGCGCCGGGAGGTGGCCCGCGACTAGACCCATGAAATAACAGGGCCTCCCGCAAGCCCAGCGTCTCGATGCGTCCGACCACCAGCGATACATCCCTGGTGGCCAGACAAGCCGCCTCCTGGAAGTTCGCCCCCCGGGGTGTGTCCAAAGTGTCATCGGCGTAACAAATTACGCCCAGTTCGGGAGGAGACGTTCTCGAAGGACCCAGTCGTACCCCACGTTCCACAGGAGTAGTCCAAGGACAGACCGGTCGCCGTCTCAAGGCGCCCTCTCGGTCCTCGTAAACGACGACGGTACGCTCCTCTAGATAATCTACCACCAGCCGCCTCAGGTACTCTGCCACCCCGTGGTAGCGGAGAACCTCCCTTATGCAGCTGAATGGCAGACTATTAAAGGCGTTAGCGATGCCTAACGACACCGCCAATACCACGCCGCCACAGCTCACCGCCTCTTTGGTCTCGGCCTTCAGGCGCATCACAGCATCGAGTGTCAAACGCCCCTCTCGGAACCTAAATTGGTCGTCTGACAAGTCAGGGCCCACCTCACTGAGATGCCAGACGATGCGGGCTGAGAGCACACTCTCGAACAACTTGTCCGCCTCGTCCAGCAACACTATGGGCCTGTAGGCCGCGACCGAATCAGCAGGCCGTCCCTCAGATGTACCAGCTTCCCCCTTTTTCAGCACTCAGGGAAGCGTCCGGACGCCATGCTAGCGTCCAACACCTCCCTGATTTCACTGGTAGAAAACGTCATTTGGTATTAAGTCAGCCTCATGCAAAATGTAATTCAAGAAGTGTTAATAAATAAAATAAAATCGATTCATTAGTATAGGCGCTATGGTTAAGCATACACACATATGTTGTCAAAACTATAAACCTTCTTTTTAGCTCTCCGTAGTTGCATGAATAGGCGGTTAGATGCTTAAGTTACGCCACTATAGTATACCTAATACCGATTTAGTTTCTAAAAATAATTCTACCTAACAATTGTCACTTTATTTAACCGCATTGGATAATGCAAATTGAATCAAAACGACAGTGTAGCTGGTGATGAGACCCAATAGCGACAAAGGTAGTACAGCATCAATGTAGAACAAGCCACAAGCCGACATCTTCTTGAAAGACGATCGATACAGGCGTTGTATGCTCTTGGACAACTTTAGTTCTGAATCTGTAAATAAAAATACATTATCATTATGAAATCTTGTTTACAAGTGTATATAAAAACGATTGTAAACTAGTACTTTTTCAATCAAATCGAATTCAAGATGTAATCACGTTATAAAATATCATATTAGTAATGTTTAGAAGTGCAACCCGGGTTTCAGAGTTTTTAAAATTATAAAGTTTTTTGAGAACCCGCAATTAATAATTAATGTTTCAAGATGGCGCTCACGACGCAATGTTGCCAATATAAAATAATTTTTCGCAATTCTAACAGAAGTTAAATTTCAGCTACAATTACTACACTCAGATATTATATATATAAATAATACCGAAAGATGATGTTGATTAGTTGTATTTTACCTGATCTTCTTGCTTTGTAAATAAGTGCGCAAGCGTTTTGACTATTTTCCAAAGTTATGTATAATCTCTCACAATACACACAAAGCATTATACACGTTAAAAAATTTTTCATTAGCCACAGTGCCAATGCAAGAGAAGGAGACAGGAAAACACCCTGCAATAAGGTTTTTTTAAGTTTTTGCTCCAAACATTAACTGGTTCGAATAAACGTATATAAGTTTTATTGCTTACACTTCCAGTTACGTGCGACATTTTAATAATTTCAATTACCATTTGTACGTAAACTAATGCATGAGAAAAGAAATCCAGTACATAAAAGAAAATCTGAAAAATAGAATTGTATTAATGTTTTCGATTTTATTGAACTGACACACTTGACATTTGAAAGATAGACAGCAGACCAACTTAAAATGATAGCATTCATACTCTCGTGTTTCAATCGTGAGCGCAAGACCGGAGGTCCAGTGATGTAGAAGTATCTCAATAGGCCACCTTGCTGCATTGTTGCGTTGTCTGTTTTCACAATGTGTATGGTGACCACTACCCTTGGATATTGCTCATGATTTCCACCAAGCAGAGTTGAGTTACATTGTTAGGCTCATGTATTAAAAAAGCGGTTNGCCTGATGGAAAGCATGAGCAGAATCCAAGAGTAGTGGTCACCATCCTCAATGCGAAAAAGAACAATGCAGCATGGTGACCCACACTATGGCGGCCTGAGGGGAAGAGGGATGGTGAGGGGGATAGGGGGCGTTGGATTGGGTATGGGCCTCCGGTATCCTCAGTCACTCGATGAAATACAGCGTAAGCGCTGTTTCACACCGGTTTTCTGTGAGGCCGTGGTATCACTCCGGTCGAGCCGGCCCATTCATGCCGAAGCGTGGCTCTCCCACGGTAAAAATGATTCTATATTATTTATTATATTTATAATACTATTACCCTAAATTATTATATTATCACAGAAATTGTAGAAAAACAAGTTCCAGTAAACATTGTGCAAATGGAATATTACATTTCAACATAAACTATTATGTCTGTGCTAATAGATTAAGATTAAGGAGTGTGCTATTTATCTCGCGACAACAACACCACAGAGAAAAGGAATACTTGAAGCACTATACCGATTCGGCGTAGATAGATACATACCGTATTACAGATTTAAAAACAGTACAGAAAAGACGAATGTGAAATGTACAAAAGGCGGCTTTATTGCTGAACGCAATTTCCTCCAGGCAACTAGCGTAAAGAGTAAGCAGAAATCTTCCTTGAAAGGAGCGGCTTATGTCTAGCAGTGGATTGTTTAATGTGAATATAAACTATTCTGAATCAAACAGTACAGTTACTTACAAAGTACTTGAAGGTCGATTTAAAAGTATCATAGGCATTCAGGATATCAGCGTACCTCTGAAACATTACCTGGCAGTAATGTTTCATATCCATGTCTCTGATCAACAGAGGGTATAAAACTTCTTCAATCCATAAATCAAGCATATCTTTTAGAACTGTTATGCATCGTGTGGCGTAAATTACGTTAACATCAAAAGAAACATAAGTAAAAGCCACTAGACCAAAATTAGTTGCCAAATTAAAGAAACAAATGAGACAAGTGAAGGTAAGAAATATCCATAAAGCGATAAGGCAGTTCACTACAGAGAAGGTTCTGAGATATCTTTTGTTATTAAGAAATCTATGAATGCTCTGAATGGTCAGAACAAACTTTATGTTTTTTGGGACTTGAACTATAGTTAAGAAACAATTTAAAAGAAATCCAACAGCATAAAAGCAGATATCACAACACGCGGCAAGGTAAACGAAGATCAAGTACTGTACGAAATCTTCGTATGAAGAAAGTTGATGTAAACGATACAAAACTATAAAAATCAAGCACATAGTTCCAGAAATAGATAATATATTAGATAAAAGACTGTTTGGGTATATAGTATTGTCCTTAATGCGGTATTTAGGGCAAAAAAATATAGTTTGCATTATGTTCACAGGCCGAAGCACGGTTTCAATGTCTTTGTCCACCGAGTACATTATGTTTACATGACACCTTTTATTAATTTTACAGACAGTTGTAGAATGCATATTTATTTTAAAACAATATTCCATATAAAGAGCAATCAATTAGTAAGTTACTATTTTACTATAAAATCGATTTGTATACGGCCACAAGAATTTTAAAATAACCGAGTTTGTTATTACCAAGGTGAAATTTAGAATTTTCCATTTAACAATTGAATAGAGTGCTTCTGTTTCCGTTTATTTTGTCACTATTGTTAAACTAATTTCTATTCGTATCGTTTTGTTTTTCATAACTTACTGTATTAAGTAATACTTTACGTTATTAAGGTAAGTTATCTAGTGGATTATGTGTGCTGGTCGACAACTATTACTGATTATATATGAGAAAAAGAACCCATCGCTCCCGGCTCTCATGCAAACATCGGTGGCTATCGTTACGGGTAGTTGGAGCCCTAAAATACGAAATCAGTTTTCCTACAGTTTGAAATCGCTTTATTCCTGAGTCGTGAAGGTTTGAGCCACATTGCAAACCGCTTTTTAATACATGAGCCTAACAATGTAACTTAGCTCTGCTTGATGGAAATCATGAGCAATATCCATACACATTGCGAAAACAGACAATGCAACAATGATGAGCTGATAATAATACAATAACTTTCGAAGATTATTTTTTATCTATTTTTCATGTTAGTTTTGTTTCTCATTCCTCATCAATACAATGAAAATGTCCCACAGCTGATTGTGGAGGTATATAGCTAGTATATACATCAGTAAAGACATTTTTCTTTGTTGTCCTGGCAAGAACCTCATCGTGGTCCAAAACGTAAACCTTGAAAAAGGTATACGTTTGTTTTGGTCCTTTTTAAATTTGAAGGATAAATTGTACATTTAAAAGTGGAGAATTAATGAATGAAGAATCTCACTGCACTACAAATCGTTATAATATATTCGCATTTTTTTTAAAGACACTCCCGCATTAGGAATATACATTCCTGTGTCAAGGGGATCTTTACAAACATACATTAAACGGACACAAAGTACACCCAGACATAGAACAACAATTTATGGATCACACAAAGTGTTGTCCCATGTAGGATTTGAAACTGAAACTGCTGAAACCACTAGTCCAACCGTGCAGTCATTGATGTCGATTTTACATTTATAGTTAGCTATTTATTTATGTTTCTACATAGAAATAGGAATTGGCAAATATGATTTATCTGACTGAAATTCTAGAGTGTATATTTAAATATTTAAATTTTACACTCATATTGGAGAGTTCTGTTAGTTACTTCTTTACACACAAACGACTACACCAATGTTGATGAATTTTGGTATGGCGGTAGCTAACACCCCGGAGTTGCACAAGGACCTCTTTTCATGTAGAAAAAAGTTAGTATTACCATGGGATTGAAGGCAGGCAGGCATTATATATAAATAAAACAAATATTTAAAATATTTATTTTATTTTAGTTAACTTTTTTATAATGGATTTATGCCTTGTTAATTTTTTTTATAATTTAGATTTTTGTCTATCCACTACTGGTGTAGATCATAAGGCTTCGTTTAAATATGACGATTTTACCTAATATCAATGTTCTTTATTTGTAATATATATTATATTATTCCGATTAAATTTTACAAGTACAGTGTATTTGATAAAACGCGGGTAACACCACGGTATGCAGCTAGTATATTATAAACACACATCAATATAAGTTTCATGTTGTCTTTTCATATGGATATATATAATCAAATTATTACAATAAACATCACTTGTCAAGATTACTTTTACCTACTGTAACGCGCGTAGTCAAGATGGCGGCACAGCAACACATTATATTACCACGAACTTATAATATTCTTCAATGCACATCAAGTAGAACGGTTAGGATATGAATGTCCCCGAATTACTCTTACCGGCGCCATTTACATCATCTGACATTATTGATCATATTCAATACCAAATTCCCAAACTTATCAGATAATATTAAAAAAACATTATTTATCATAATTATTCTACATTAAAGATTTTTTACGCCGGAAGTACCATTGTATAAAAAGAATACAGACATCATTAACATATTTCCAAGTAGCGCCGGAAGATTTAGATATTAATATTATTTAATATGAACCGTTTACTTCATTATTAAATTATAAGGTTATAATATATATGAGGTTAGAATCGTTACTTATAACACTACATATTAAAATAGAGCCTTTTTGTATTCTTTACTCACAAACATTACGAATGCGACTGTAAGTTTGTTTGTTTGTTAACGCTGGAACTGATTTCAAAAATTCTTTTACCTATAAGCATCTTCATTATTAGCAACTAACATTCTTTTTACCGCGATCATCGCAAGCTAGTATTTAAAAGAATTACGCTCTGTATTCTTAACCAGTCACCGAACATATTTATACCACACTTGATTATATAGTAAAGAATAAAACAAATAACATTATATTTTTTTTTATTAACAACAACATCACAATAAAGCAAACTGCAAAAGCACAATTATGTGCTGGGTGATCTATTCCAATGTATTTATTGAAAGTAAGGCGTCTATACAGAACAGACCACAGATGTTCATCTTGCTACATGTTGCGTTGTGTAGTCGCTGGATATACTTGAACAGCATTTTCTCTTCTGCTGTGGAGTATTAAAGAAGTAATTTAGAGATCCAGTAGATCAACAAAATTGATGTTGAATGTTGGAATTGGTATAAGGCAGGTAGCTGAGCCATGCTGATTTCTGCACGATTGGGCTGGCTCGACCGGGGCGCTACTACCCTTTCCATTAGGCAGAGTAGAGTCATTTTGCAAGTACCGAAAAAAAGATACTTAGACATAGAGTCCATGAAAACCCACTCGGGCCTTCACCCCACCAGCGTTTCGAATTGAACCGACCAAAACCACACGGTGTGCTAATCTGCGCCAAATAATAGGTCCCTGCGGTAACCCTCTTGGATTATCTCCAACACCCAACTTAGTGCTAGCTGACGGGTCCTCCTTAGGATCTTCATCCTTCGGAGCTCGACGTCACTAAGCATACCGACCTGCCAGTGACGCCCGTGGTGACCTCACCACGGGCGTCACTGGCAGGTCGGTCACTCCGTGGAGCCGTGGAGCCTACCTACAAAGATACGAGTGCATTTGTAAGGCTCCCCCACCGGACCAACACTCCGGAACAGCCAAGAAGCCCATCCAGGTCCAATCCAGTGACCCGCCTATACCGGCTGGACTACCACTTGAACTGGAAAAGTTACCCCGAGACCTTAGCTGGGGTCTACGAGAACAACCACGAGAGACACACAATGGATTTGTAACTTTATTAGAAATCTTGGTAGAGGACGTGTCGAATGGGCCTCAGAATAAGCCACCTGATAGACTCAGCCTCATAGTAGGAGGCACTCGCATCGGCATCGAACCCTCTATAAGGTGTTTGGGGCTCGTACTCAACGGCCAATGGGACTTCGGACATCATTTCCGAAGTCTGGTCCATAAGTTGGTTGGCCCCTCGCGAGCATTGGCACGGTTGCTGCCAAACATCAGGTTGCCTGATGGCTCCTGCAGGAGACGGCTGACACACGTGATCACAGGGAAAGGAGACTTCGAAGAGCACCTGTGTCTGATCCGCAAAGAGCCAACGCCTGAGTTCCACCACTGCGATGGCCAGACCGTAGACAAGGCACTGGCAATATATCTAGCGTGCGAGGAACCGAGGCGTGACTTCGTGGCGGCCATCAGGGTGGGGATTCTCTCGCTCGGGAACATAATTCCGGCCATGTTGCGGAAGGATACCACATGGAACTCTGCAGTCTCTTTCTGCGAACAAGTTATGCTTGCAAGCCTGAGGTGACAGGTGAGGCCACCTTTCACCCTAGCAAAAGCAGGCTGGGGTGGCGGCGCGTGTCCTATAAAGTGCTCGCGCCCTTTTCGGTACAAAATAGGATTCCTACACAGGAGGGGGCCATCTACAAACAGTGGATGGCCCGATGTACGTCAGAGTTCCAGGGTTTTTCTTTCTAAGGTGCACCTGGTTCCCCGGCTACTAGTACCCGCGATGGCGTGCGGTTTTAATCGGTTCGGGTCCGACATGCCACAGGAAGTAGTATCCGAGGGGATTTACGAACGGGGGAAAAAAAAGAGGATGTGTCGAAAAACGTCTAAATATATTGTGGCAGCTTCCACGTTCAAGAAAACAAATATTTACGTCATCTAGCGAAGATAAGTCAAACTGTGAAGTAACTGCTAATTTTATATCGAGACATGAAAAACTCTGAGGTTAAATCTCAAAGTTTGTTTTTTTTGGAATATCACTGAATCACGGCCCGCCAGGTCTAATCATCTTAACTGGCCGGAAAATTCTCTTTTTATGTTGGATAGAGATGACACCCGTTCCTTCACAGTATCACCATAAGTATTTTATAATGGGTACATGACACGCTGATGCATAAATTACCAATGGGACTTACTACTACAGATTAGTTATGTATCTAAAAACCTAATAGATTCGATCGAGTTAGTAATTTACAAATATCTTGTCCTTCGCTGATAGAATTGTAGAACGATACACAATGTAGAGATAACGCTGCATGCAAAATAACGTTTTTAAAGAGCAATAGAACAATCAGACAACAACATCTTGTGCCTATAAATAAAAATTGTTAGAAGTTTTCTTATCGTCATATTTGTTATCTTCAACTGTGTACATGTTCTCTATGGCTTTTATCTCGAACTCACCTGCGACATTATTGTTGTATTATATCTTTGTATTGCGTAACCTAAACTTAGTTTGATGTATATTAAAACATACAAAAAGCTTGCAACCATGTGGTAAAGGGTCTGAAAAAGAACAAACAGGCAAATACAACTTACACTCGTCTCCTGGTAAAGAAATAGATACTAACCAAAATGCTAAAAGTACGTTTACAGATGTTGTAGCACTTAAGTATTTGATCGTATGCGTGGAATAATTTTCGGTACACATGCCGGTCACGATCACCAATAGAGTTTATGATTGCTTTATTTCAAATAATAAGATTTCCCTGAAGGAGGTTGACTGCGCTTATAGCATATATTATATTAATATCAAAACTCAATAATAAGGTAAAACCCCCGAAATATGAATCTTTGTGACCAAATAGTACGAAACAGTATTTGTTACAAACGACATAGTAAACTGAGATAAAGATCACGCTCATCCAATTGCGGATTGTGTACTTTTTAGAATTATATTTGAACATGAAGACAACTTCTTGCATGATAATGACGAAATCAACATTGTCATTCGATTTAACAATAGAAGCAGCTGTATTAATTGTAAAACCTACTGAGTAGAATATCATCTCAAAGAGACATATGACAAGTCAAATTAAGTCTGAATAAATAAGGATATCACAGTAGGTTAAATAACAAAGATAAATGTGTATAGCAATGAACGAAAAAAGTCCTAGAACTGAGATCACGGTGAAGAGAAAATTATTTGGAGAAATGTAGTTATTCCGTATTAAATATTTAGGACAAAACATTAAATTTTGCATCAGATTTAATGGCAGAAGCATTATCTGCATAGTTCCGGTAATTAAACACTTCATTACAAATTTTAACTATTTAGGCATCGAGAATAGATTTAAATTGATGGTTTTTTTTTATACGTAGAAGTGTACGACTTACACAAAGAATCAAATGTCATTATTGGTTGTATATATGTAATAATTAATGAATTACATTTATCAATTAAAGAAATTATTTTAATCTTGTCACCAAATATTACCTTCATAAATTATGAAAGTTCGGGAACACAGCGACCCTGAAGAGCATAGCCGATGATTAATCAGTATTGTTTGAATGTTTTTAGTGTGTTAATCATAAGATCTCCTTTCGTCTTCACAAAATCAATTTTTCAAAATCGACAAAGCTTAGCACTTAATAATGTGTTATTCCTACCAAAAACTCGATGTTCTAATTAAATCGAATATAACCTGGGAAAGCGCGAGCTGTTGCTTCACTACCGAATCCATCCCTGATCGACTCTTTTTTTTACAGGTGCATAATTGATGTCGAAATAGTGGTGTGTAGTGTGTGTTTGCCAGCTGCAGCGATAATTTTGCCACGAGGGGTCCACACACTTTAGAACCTTGAGGCCCCTTCGCCGGCTGGTATCACTGCTGATCTCCTCTACGCTCGGAACGGACCTCTCCCGATCCCGTTCAATGATCCCTTTCTGGAGCTTTACATTTTCACAGAACATTAATACAGGTTCGTGTGAACCTGTATTAATGTTCCGTACAGTATTAGTGGTCATAAATCAACCTTCCTCATCAAAAAGCATGGCAGCAACGATTTCTGACTAGAATAGGTCTCAGAGCTTCCTGTTTTAGATCGTCCCACGCGGGGCAGTCGTCCAGCGTATGCTGGGCGGAGTCCCAGTTGACTGCGCTGTGGTGGCATTGTACCGTCTCCTCGCGTCCGACCCAATTTAGGTACTCATCGAAACAATCATGACTAGTGAATAAATGCGTCATTCGGTAGGTGACGCGATCTTCTATCCTTCGAGATTAGGCAGAACAGTACTTACAAGACCTTGTCGAGAATTTCATGGCTGTACAAGCCGCGTTCGCCACAGTGCTACCGGTGAGCTTTCTACTGCATTTCGAGCTATTCTTGACCTTTCCCGCCCTCACCCCAGCGGCTTGCGGGTGCTAATCATATACCTAATTTTCCGACTTTTTTTTCGAAATTCACAATTGACAGATCTGAGAATTAGTAGTATTATCAAAACTTCTATTAGAAGCCTGCTGAAATGCATTTTTTTTTTAAATTTGTGTCTGTCTGTTTGTTCCGTGTAATCATCTGGATCAGCTGGACCGATTTTACCCAAACTGTCATTGGCAAATAGCTGATGATATAAGTAGTAACCCACGCTACTTTTTTTTAGATTAACTTCACCCCGCGAGAAACGCGCTCAGCGGCGAAAAAAAGTTGAGTATAGCGGATCGCAGCTAATGTATTTTTTTTTTGGTTTTAGTTATTATATTGATATTTTGTTTCGTTCATTCATACTCCTTTCTAAATAAAATCCAATTTATTGTCACTCGTCAAAAATAAAAAATGTAACATGTGGAATTGTCAAACGGTTATCAACACTGGATAGTAAAAATGTCCGTCGTGTTAAATTTGAAATCGTTCGGTATTCTCACACCGTTACGGCTGCACTTAAGGGAAGTCCACAACAGATGCAGAATTGGAAACAGGGATTGGGTAGGATTCGGCACCAACGGGAGTGCGAATTACAAGGATGATGCTCACTTTCCCTTCCCGGCAGTGAGGTTCAAGGAAAACACGAGGGATATCTGTGTAAAGTATCAGTTTAAGTTATATCAGTTTATTTTATATTATTTGAGAAGTTTTCAAGATTTGAGTCTTGATTTGACACTTTGACATGTTGATAGATATAACATTTTTACGATTTGACGACCCGGTCAAGGTCGTAGGATTGGATGCAGCAGCACAGATCCAATTGTTGTGCTAAACTTTGTTCAATCCCCATGTAGGTAGGCATCTTTCACCCTCATTATTCATCTTTTTCCAGGCAACCTCAGAATAACGGATTTTGGTTCTTAATTGTTTGTTTAATAATTAACTTATCGAGAATAAGCAGTCCTCGTTAAGGTCGACGAATATGTATAGTATGGGTGAAAGTTACTGGTTGTTTAATAGATTTCTTGCTTGATCTTCACGATTAGCAGGTTCGATTCCAGAGGCTCACACATACACAAGGGTCGAAAAGTAAAAAAAAGAAATGAGACGAAATCGACCACATGATCGAGCAGTTTTCTATGGGAGGGTCGAATTTTTTTTTCATTTTTTGACCCATGTTTCTTTTGAAAAATTGTTTAGTTTCATGGTCTAAACCACCTATTTAAATGTGACGGGAGGTCCAAAAATGATCCTGTATGTAAAAACTAAGGTTGAAAAAAAATAGTTTTCTCTTTAAAACAGTTTTTATTAAGAAAGAGAAGCACAGCCAAGATCATCATCACCAGAGTCGTCGGAGCTTATGTCATCATCTCGAACTTCATTTATTATTTCGTGTTCAATAAAATTGTCGAAGTGGATTTCTCGCATCCAGTCGGATAATATTGCTTCTTTGACGTGTCTTACTACATTCGCCAAGTTGTATGCGGTCACTTGAACACAAGCTTTTTCCAACAAATGGAGCATTTTGTTAGCGGTGAAGGGAGGAGATGTATTGGTACGTGCTGCGTTTCCTGCGAATGAAATAAGTGATTGTTAAAATAATACTATTAATGAATAGATGTTAAAGAAGAAAAAAGTTTTTTTTACTGACCTTTGATTTGTGACCATATCAGCTCTGTGGCATTATATTGACAATGATAGGGTGGCAATCTGATCACTGACACACCCCAAGTGTTCCCGACGTTCGGCTTATATGGCCCGTCGATGGAACGATGGAATGCGTAATTAAGTTTAGCATTCCATTTTTTTTCCTTATTTATCTAATGATTTTAATAGTGATTGATGATGATCTCTAATAATGAGTTTTTGTCATCGATATTTGTTAAATTATATTTGGAAGCAATAAAAAGTCTTAAAATTTTCGGATAACGCTTGAGTCTTTAGGGACTTTTGTGTTATATGTTTCCTTTTATATTTTTAAAATCATAAAATTAAGAAAATAATATGGTGCAAATTTCATCATTGCAAAGTTAGTCATAGCTAACGTTTCATTGTTACGTCGATCAGAAAAATTTACATCTGTTAAAAAGATCAAACAAACTTGTACAGGGTATAGTGAGCCATCTATCAAATAATTCATTAAAGTTTTTCGATACAGGCACTCCGTGAGAAAGAGAAGGGTGACTGGCGGATGCTGTGCTGTGATGAGAAGAAGGCTTTATACAGAGCTTCATTCTGCCAGACATTTTCAGAGTTCCAACATCCCACAGGGCAATGGAAGGCAATATTTGGCATAGGAATTGCATTGTGTTCTTTCACGTTTTGGGTTATGATATGGAATCATTACTACGGTGAGTTAACTGTCCCATCTATTAAAATGGTGCTATAAAAACTCCGTAGCCACTATGAAAGATTAGAGAGTTTTCTTTTAGTAAAAGACAACTCCCGCGAATATATCCCGTGTCGAGGTGGCCCTTACAAACACACATTCAAACAGAAAAAAGGAAGGATACAAGTTGAAATGTCAATGGGTTATTCACTTATGCCAAAAGATGAGAATAATGAAATTAGTCTTTGGCCCGTATTTCAAAACTTTTTAGTTGAACTTTGATTATCGCATATTGTTGTTATGCATTAAGATCAGTCGTTTGACTGAATTTAGTTTTAATTTTTATTTTGGTTTATTTCAGAACGATATTTATTTTCAAAATTTTCATTCACGTTTGCTGATTGAATCTAAAACTAGGCGTATAAATACATGGTTGCACGTGTGCTTAATTCACTTAACAGTTTCATACAACAATAGGGCTCGGGTCTCCTCTCAGGAGAGGGTTAAGGCCATACGTCCCCACGCTGGCCAAGTGCGGGTTGGGGACTTAACAGTTTCGATTATGATCAATTCATTTCAGTATTTGAACCTCTGCCAGCTTCTTTATCTCGATCGTCACAGAAGGCTCAGCTGCGAAGGATCCTTGAGTTACGTGTGAATCCAATAGACGGAATATCCTCCCATTGGGATTATGATAACGACCGCTGGAAGGTACTATGCTAATCATTAATTTTCAAACGATATGAAATTGATGTAAAATCTCAACATTGAACAGAATTATTAATAAGTGTTCAAGAGTCTTACAGAATATTTGAAGACGATCGCACACCAAATTATGCGTTGCTTTCAACGTTCCAGATTCCAGTGTTACCGTCGTTGAACAAAATTTGAAAGTTTACTTTGGATTTTCTGACGTAGGTGTCATATGTAAGAAAATTCAAAGTAAATTTAGCCAATTTATTTTTTATGCCATAGTGGACAAACGAGTTCATTCTTTTCGTTTTTCTTTTTCTCGTATTAATAGTTTATATACTCTATCGCAGGGGACCTCATAAATACATATGAAACGGACACAAAAACCACCCAGACTCAGAACAACAATTTGTAGATCACACAAAGTGTTGTCCCATTTGTGGTTTGAAGCTTAAACCTACAATACTCTGCTTGCTGCCCATAGACCTGCCAAGTTAGGGTAAAACAACGAAAGAATCGACCAACACCAAGCTTTCGTGAAACCGTTTTAAACCGGCATCATGTTTATCTTCAAATGATTTAATCCCCATATTATTAATTACAGTAACCCTAACCTGGACAAGTGTGTGTTACAACGAGTTCACAAATGCATCCAAGAGATATTTTCTACAGCTAAGACAAATTCCACATCTTAACAAGACATTGATAGTAGTTCTATAAAGTTTGAAATTATTGTGTATTAAACCGGACCACTAGAAAAGCGGACCCTGATCGGAGTCATCATAACGCTAAAATCCTACTTAACACAGTTGGAGTATTCCTAGTAAGGATAACCTCTACTGAAGTGCTTATAAATAATTTCTTGTGATTATTAAGACGTAGTCGCATCAATTAAAAAAAAAAGAATGCACGACGTAACTGAGACAAACACTAACAGAGGTAGAAGTCAATTTTCCTATCATAATTGCTGGACACTTTTTAAGTTCATTCTATTTTGAGCAAAAGAAGAAGCTGTTGTACAGTTGAGGAGCTTTTGAAACATCTCTGCCGAATAATCCAAAAGAAAAATTTTAACTTTGTCCTCTTTTAGGAGAAGAAATGTAAGTCATGATTACAATGAAAGAGACAGAAATATGTTACACTTCTGATGCTCAAAATGCCCGGCTTGGCCCAAATATGAATCTATAAACACTCTTTCTGAATATTTAGATCTTGACATGGAAGTAATTAGTCTTAAGTTTGTTTTTTTCATTATTAGTGATCTTAACGTCGGAAAAATATTTTGTTATCTTAAATACGCTTATGTTGTTAAAAATTTAATTGTCAGAATAGTTGGAATCATCTTTAAATTCTATTATGACTTCTTCGGTAACAATGAGTTTATATTAAAACAATTTGGATCTTCATTTTGAGTGATCTTGCTTATTTAAGTTCATTATTTTGCTGTGTGTCGATATCTGTTGGATTATATGTGGATCAAAATTATGTAATTTATGAACTGTGTAGATTTATTTAATTGCGTATCACATTTTTTTGTGATTCGGTAGGCAGTGAGTTAGTTGCAGGTATTTAGCGTGCGAGTTTACTTAGCGTATCCTCAACTGTTTGTTCATTATTTATTATAATACATTTCTTTTTTAATTTACAAAGATTGTTTCTGTTATTCGATTAAATTAATGTATGTCTATTATTGTTTTCGTTACATGTAAGAAGTTTAACAAAAGTAAATTTTCCTTATTATCTCCATACCAGCGAACTTCGTAACACCAAACTTTTAATCGTATTTTTTTTTAAATTTAAGGTAAAAATTGTTTTATTATTGATTTTCGAGAATATGACACTGCCAATTTTGCTTTAATTTTCTTCTATACAAACCTTGTGCTGACAATAACATACAGATAAAAGATAGAATTATCCAATTTGGCGCAGATAGTTGGAAGTTAAGCACGTACATACATTTCGGTAATTCATTTTTATTTATATAGATTTCGTGTGCAGCTTACCAGTATCTTAATTTACCAGATTCGAAATCAACCAGATGTTATACTGTCAAACAGGAAATCCCTAAGCCTAGTCATGCTGGTTTTTATCCTACATTTTTAGTTTAGTTTGATGTTGAACCTCTATATCAAATAATTATGAATCTAGTACCCACAGTACAAGCTCTGCTTAGTTTAGGACTAGATGGCCATATGTGACAACGGATATTAATACATATATATGACGTTTCCGAACGAATATTCTACTCGCTTCACTTTGGTGTTAAAAGATCTGACAGCAACAAAAACTATATCCTGAGATTCTTTTTTTATTTTTTCGAAAGACGATCCCCATTTAAATCCACTTTTTTTATATTTTTTATCATTACTTTCATCACTACGAAGACTTAAAGACTCGAAGACTTAAAGACTTAAAGACTGGAAGACTTAAGGACTCGAAGACTTCACATTTGAAGACTTTAAACACTTGACATAGGCAGAAATAGCTAATTAGCTGGTTACCATTCCATCAAAAGAAGAAGAAGAACTATATTCTTTTGATGGCTCGTAGTTGTTGTACTATGTGGTACCTGTGCTTCATAATTAATTATAATTACACGAAATACTATTGCTGGCTGTATATCTTTCATTACGGGGACACTGCTCGGGAGGGAGCCTGATACGACAAGTCACAAAAATATATACTTCTTTTTATAAATACATACATATTTTACTTAGAAAGTATTCAAACTCCAAAACAAATATTGCAGATCAAACAAACAGGTGGTCCGACCCAGCAATTAAACCTTAGACCTCATGCACAACTGTCGCGTTCGCTCCCACTCGAGGCAGTCGAAAATTCGACATTTAGTTTCGTTTAGTACTATCTCAGTCTGCTCGCAATTAACCATGTTAACTGTAATAGTTACCTGGAATAAGCCGGTAGCAATACACGTATATCAAATAGAGTACAAGTATCGAAATCTATGCTATCTATGCCACCGCAGCATTTCCGCTGTCTTTCACCGAGTGAGTCAGGATACCTGAGGCCCATCGCCAACCCCTTCTCCCAAAGGCACTTGTGACGCCTCTGGTGTTGCGGGTGTCCATGGGCGGCAGTAATCGTTTACGGTCAGGTGACACGGCTGCTCCTTTGCCGCTTATTCAAAAATTGAAGTTATAAATTCCGAAGCAACTATGTCTGTCTATCTGATACACCTCGATTTTAATTAAATAGACATAGGCTAGTCTTTACAGCGATAACAGACACACATACCTGCGGGCAATGCCGCGGGCAATAATTACCTAGTACATTGGTAAAAATAGCAATTTACGAGAAACAATAGTGAATTAATAGGCGGGCGTTTAGTAATGTTTTCCGTTACGATTACAAATACAGTTAAAAAACAAGGATTTAAAAAAAAAACTGTTTTATTAGGCAGTAATAATTAAATCTAACCGTACATTTTAAATTACACTATAATTATTTGTCAAGACAGTTTGAATTCAAGTTTTGGAGAAAATACCTATTTTATGTATTTACTTGCTTTTGCCTGCAGCTCCGTGTGTATGTCGGTAATCGCAGCAAATAGTTGCCTATGTCTTTCTCCAAGGTCCAATATATGTCTTTACCAAAATTTATTCAAATCAGTTCAACGGTTTAGCCCTCAAACTGTAACAGACAAACAGACGAATTTCGAATTTATGATTTTATTTAAGTTTCAACCCGCAACCCGCACTTGGCCAGCGTGGGGACGTATGGCCTTAACCCTCTCCTGAGAGGAGACCCGAGCCCAGCAGTGGGACATTATGGGTTGTTGTTTTTAAGTTTGGATCCGAGGATCGAACCAAGAGGCGTGCAATTGGAGAGGCCTATGTCCAGCCGTGCACTGCGATAGGTTGATGATGATGATGATGAGCAGATTTGTTTGTAGATATATTTTATTTGTTTTCTTTTTCATGGAATAGCAGGCAAACGAGTAGACGTATCACTTGATGGTAAGCGATTTCTACCGCCCATGGACACCCGCTATACCAGAGGCGTCACATGTCCGTTGCCGGCCTTAGGGGGATGGGGAGTATGGGTCTCCGGTATTCTCACTCATTCGGTGAAACACAGCGCAAACGCTGTTTCACACTGGTGTTCTGTGAGGCCGTGGTTGCCACTCCGATTGAGCCGGCCCATTCATGCCGAAGCGTGCTTCATATTATACACACATGGATCGAACCACAAATCATACAAACTGAACAGAAAATTAAACCACTACCTCCAATTGTCAAACAAGTTTAACATTATTCATTTCATGAGTGTTGTAAGAGGTGATTTAGAAAGCAAATAATCCTGGGCAACATCACTGCAATGAGAAGGAAAACCTGACACAAACCCTATAGGGTCTGTTAGGGGGTTGATATATCAACCCTTCTGTGTTTCACCGAGTGAATGAGGATACCGGATGCCCATAATCAAATCTTTTCCTTTATCCCCCTCCCCATTCCAAACGCACTTGTGACGCCTCTGGTGTTGCGGCGGCAGTAATCGTTTACCATCAAGCGATACATCTGCTCGTTTGCCCCCAATTCTAAATAAAAAAAAACTAGCGAAAGAATGATCTAAAGGATTCCTTATGAAATTCTGTGCATTATTGATGATGAAATACCTACATCGGACGGCAGTTCCAAGCAGGATGGGTGCTGTTGCAGTACAATCGGTGATGCGTGGCCCTGCACAGACTATATAACGCTTGTTGTACTAAACGATGCAATTGTTATTAATTATTGCTCTGCTACTTCTTTTGATACAAACATGAAGTGCGCGGTAAGTAAGAAATATAATTTTTAACTCCCCCACGTAAATTGGCTCCGAATGGGGTTGTTTCTTTATATGTATCATCAAATATCGTAAAAGGGTGAACGAAAATTTATTAATAAAGGGGGATGAACTGTGTAAAAGAGAACAGCAAAAAATAAGCAGTGACAGATATAAGATAAAGGGGGTGATTAGAAACACATTTTTGGGAAATAATAACAGAAGATAATACTCATTTTTCACAGGATACCTGTTAGCGTTCATAGAATAAACTTATTATCAGCAAAAGAATTATAACTTCTTATAATAATTTTCTAATATTTCTCCTACAGGTGGCATTAGTTCTCGCTCTCTTCGGCATGGTGGTCGCTAACCCTGTCCCATCGTTGGGACTGGGATTCGGTAACTCATTTCATTATAGACACTATTTGAACACTAAAACCAAGTTATACAGAAAACACCATTAAGGTAAGGGGCTGAAAGGGACTTGCTTTGCTTGTTTACCCATTTTGGTGATACGTAGCAATACAAGACAAGACTAAACCATGAAAAGTTATTATTGGGAAAGTTTTTAATGACTATAATCTCCGGAAACACACAAGGAATTGTTATTTGAAATCATATGTTTTTGTGGGCACAAAGCTACTCTAACAAGTCAAGTCAACCTTTGAACAATTTTACGTCTATATGGATGATGTATGTATATATGATCATTAAATTTGAAGTCATACTCTAATAATACGATTATAAAAATATTTTCGTCTTGCAATGACTGCAATTAATTCACTAAAATCTCACTCGTACTCAACAATATTAATAATTGCTCTTTTCTGCTCTTTACAGCCTCCCATACTCTCCCACCAGTATCTACCGTCATCAACCATGGTGTGACTATTCCTGTTGTGACTGCTCCCATAGTCCGGCACATAGTCGCCGCCCCCATTGTCACAGCACCTATAATAAGAACTCCTATCTACACCGGCTATGGATGGGGTCATCGATGGGGACACGATTTAGGCAGCCATTGGGGTGGTTGGTCCCACGGCGGTTGGCACTGAAGATGTAAAAAAAAAGAAAAATCGTTTCATATTAATCTGCCTTCTATCTTGAATTATGTTTGATGTTTGTTTGGCAATATTATTATTTCTATATAGTTTCGTGTAATAAAGATTTTATCAACGTCTTATTTTATTACTTTATTTTATTCCACAGTGCCGTTAAATTCTTCAGTAATACTCAGAATATATGAAAGTCAAGTTTACAGTGTTACTCCCGGGAAGGTATATAATGTTTGTTATTTTTTTAAATAATTTTGCAGACCAATCTTTTACTGTGCAGGCAGTAAGGCTTTGGAACAACTTGCCTGAGAGCATTCGACAAGCAAAAACCTTGACTGTAAAAAGCTGGTGAAGGAGTACTACTTGTCATTGTGAATACTTGAATAGGATATTTATAGATCTGTATATTTGTTGTATATTTATATGTATTTTGTAGCTTTCTGTATATTTCCTTAGTAATGCAAATATACAGAAACCTACGTATGTGTTTGAGCAGGTATAAAACTCTATTGATTTATTTTTATTACTATTACTAGTCACTTTTCACTTTTTTTCCTTTTTTTAAATTCTTATTGTAATAATTGTGGTACTTGTGTGTACTACTAAAAATCATACACAACAATCTGATGTCCATGATATGGTTGTCTGGAAGAGATCGCCGTGAGCAATAAGACCGCTAATTGTTGTAGTAATCCTTTTTGTAACTCATTTTATTTAGTATTTTGTAATATGTACGCAATGATGACAAATAAATAAAAAATAAAAATGAATAAATAGCAGGGCTGCAACCTGCTGTTGTCGGTTATCTAAAATTCTAAGCTACATCTCTCCAGGAATTTAGTACCTAATCCTGTATCTTATAGGTAGCCGAGCTGTCTACTTGCTCAAAAATCAATCTATTCTCATTTAAATTTCTTGCTTTGACTGACTGACTCATTAATGCAATGCCTAAACCTCTAGGTCTACAAACTAGAGGTTTCAACATTGTATTATTATGCACCCATAAAGAAAGGATTTTAAGATTATGGGTTAAAATAAGAGATATATAGTTGCATGGAAGTTTGTCGTTGTCAAAGTTCGAAATAACTTCATGAAATTGATTTTTTCAATTGATTACAATCAAAAATAAGCTGTGGAAAATATCTGGTCAGTTTTATAATATTTGGGTAAAGTAATTTACCTTACGAGGTCTTTACTTTGACCTGAAAATATAACTATTGGGTATTATAAACCTATTTAAAATTATAATTTTTTACTCAATTATGCAGCTAGCTATTCGAAATTCAATTTTCTTTTGCATAAATATTGGCGCTTCAGACGGATATCAGTTCAAACAATCAAAATGGACGACCAATCATATCGCAAAATGGCCTCCATCTTTATAACTTTCTACGTGACAAGAATGGTTGAACCTCACATTTCAACTTCATCGTCAGAAATCAGTTCAGAGGACAGTAAGTAAAAATATTACTAGGTATTTTGTCTTAATGTAAAAGCAGCAGCAACAAAGTTAATATCAAAATTTTTGTATATGCTGTAGCATTCAATCGTCGCAGTAATAACCCAACTCTGGAATATGAAGGACTGCCAATAGATTTCCCAAATAGAGGACAACAGATGAATGATAACATTGAAGCCATGACATGTATGTACAAAACAACGTTTTGTATTCATTTAGTTTTAAATGAACATTTGCCAAATTAAAATGTCCACTTGAGTTATAAAATAACTTTGATCCATAGAAAATTATCAGTCCTTAAAAACATTCTGCGTACCTTAGGTATGTCCTTTTTATTTAAATAGAACAGATCCGTACATAAAAATTATTCCAATACTGATGATTGATGAAACTGATGAGCCTTCAAGTTTTCGCCTCCATTTTAGGGACGCGAAAGACAGAGTTAATGCCTACTCCATCATGATGTGCTAATTATACGTAACGCAATTTTCATATTCATTATTTGTAGTGCCTAGTAGTAGTATAGAGTGTGTTTCTGAGATGTCTCCTAGTCTCAGACACGAAGGAGGCATTTTATCAACAGATAAAGCGACTAACCACGTCACTACGGTGTTTTTAAACTGACAGCAAGGCAGAGAGCAGCAAGTGTTTGATTCGTGTTCCCAGTAGTTGGGTTTCCAAAGCCAAATAGCTCAGGTTCAATAATTTTACAAAAGTTTAAACAATACCACAGACTCTAAACAACGAACCCAGAAAGAAACAACTTCAAAGATTGTCTACCCACCGCTGAACCGTCGCTTCCGCAGGATATACAATCCTGATGAGGTTGCTTCAATAGAAACCTATCCCTTCATGGCTGCTCTTTTGGTGAACGAAGAATTGTGGTGCGGGGGCGTCATCATTGATAAGGATAAGGTTCTTACTGCAGCTCATTGCCTACAACTGTGAGTTTTATACAATTTATTTACAAGCTTCAGATACGTTCAGAGCAAAAGTTCGAAGTTAACATGATGATTATGTACCTATCTAGTCTTCGTTAGTAAGTAGAGTAATGAAAGACGATCCCTGAGCCAACTCTAGTGGAGTGATACCACAATACCACAGAAAAGCGAAATTCAGTAGTTCTTTCATAGAGTGACTTTTAAGCACATCCAACCCCTCTCCCTTATTCAGAGGGCAACCTTATAAGGATGATAATTCACTTGGGTCTCTTAAGTTAAAGTTCTAACATAGCGGCGGTGGTCACCTGCCACCAAATGACTAATCATTGCCCCTACACTATAATAGAATACCATGTTGCATACAAATTGAAGTTTGCTTTCATAATGTATTCGGATAGGCTAAAGTTCTTTTCTTTTAAAAAACTTAGTGTCCAGTCTTTAATAATGTTTACATTTCCAGACAGTACAACAACAGATTCTTCCGCGAATATGTCAAGATGTTGACCGTTCGAGTGGGCTCCTCGAACGCCACAGCTGGTGGTGAGGTCCTCCCGGTCGCTGAGATCTTCTTCCACCCCAACTACAAGCCACAGACTTTAGAGTTCAACTTAGCTGTGCTCAAACTGCACAGAAACCTCAGCTTTGGAAAACCAGATGCCCATGTAGACAGTATCGCGTACTCAACGGATAAACTTGTTCCTGTCGACAATCACATCCTATTTCTCGGTTGGGGTTCAGTTTTGGTAAATATTCTTCTTAAGATCTGCTGGCAAATACAGAATAGTCTTGCTAGAGCTCTTTACGGAGAAAAGCTGAGAGAAATTTGACGTCGTCGTCGTTTCAACTTTGCTGAGTGTCGTGGGTTCAAGCCCTACATGGTACACTTGGTCCGATTCATAAATTGTTGTTTTGAGTCTGAGTGTTCTGTGTACGTTTCATGTATATTTGCAAAATCCCCCATACATGATTATGCGGGAAAAATATAGATATATATATATAAAAAGAAATGCATCATGGAAATCCTGTGTATCTCCAGTTGCCACATATCAGTACTGAGTCAGAATTCTTTTAAAACCAGCTTTAATTCTCCGTCCATCAATCCATCGATTGCAGATTGCATATAGTGTACCTACCTTTTAGATAGAAAAACTGAGATGGGATTAACAGTACGGAAGTTCATAAAATACGAACCAGCATACTTAGATTTCTAAATTTTAGAGAACCATGATGTGTTCCGCTGTTTTCAATACTATATGTGTGATGCAGCCCGACTGTAGTTTTTAGTTTCCTTTACATTCTTTATTATTTTAGGGCATCACTGGGGCAGGAGGTGAAGTCTTACTGCAGAAAGTAAAGCTGCCAGTGTATGATATAGCCGACTGCCAAGAAGTTTACGGAAAGTAAAAATATATTTATTTTATTTTACCTATCTACACATGTACGTATGTAGGTACTATACTGTATTTTACATCTGCACTTTAGGTAAAGTGTGATTTTATTGGTAGCGTAAGCAACTGCTGTGCTTGAGGTCTCGGTTACGATTTCCGGGTCGAATCAAATGTTTGTATGATCTGCAAATAATTGTTTCAGAGTTTGAGTGTTTTTTATGTATAATAAATATGTATTTACAAAAAAAGCATATATGTATATATATTAGTTATCTAGTATCCATAGTATACGCTCTGCTTAGTATGGGACTAAATGGCGTTGTGTGTTAGATGTCGAAAATGTTAAATTATATTATTTTATATATTATTGAAAGGATAATATAGAACAAGAAGGAACGCTAATGGTAGGAAAATGAGAGGCAATACTAAAGTAGTAATGTCACCTTCATCTTGAAAGAAAGTTGACAAATTATACCTCTTTACTAAAGAGGTCTGCGTCCGGCGGAGAATTTGAAGATGATTTAGAAGCATCAAGATATGTTCCTTAGAAGCCAGTCAGCCTTTTAGTAGATACATCAAAATATTTGATAAGGTTGTACTCGAATTTATATAGGTACACCTTTGACCGACTTCAAAAAAGGAGGAGGTTCTCACTTCGTTTGGTTCGAATATATTATTTTTATGTTTCTTACCTCAGAACTTTCGACTGAATGAACCGATTTTGATGATATTTTTTATTTGAAAACTAGTACTTCCCATGTGGTTCCATTTCAATTTGGTCCAGTTCTTGAAGTAGACTGGTTTATAAATTTTATTTTATTCTTATAAATAATTTTGCATAGCTAATTATTCCATAATTTACTTTTACAGAGAGTTAGTAACTCGCACCAATTTCTGCGCTGGTTACATAACAATACCGAAAAATGTTTGCAACGTAAGTTAACAAAAAACCGCTTACCTACTTCATTATTCATCGCCGTAGTCATCTTAGCTAAAGGACTTTAACATTGGCGTATATATTTCATGATTACTAGTAAATCTAGCCACACACAGTGGGGTGTAACTATCAGGATTACAGTCTCACCCGTCAGGTATGCTTGAGCTAGGTAGAGGACACACCAGCACAATTGTACAACATATGCGCTCCGGTTTTCCCGTAAAGTTCAACTGTAAAGGCAAACCTGTCAGGTATACCGTAATGCATTTGACTGCTTTAGCCGAAGGCTTTCCACTTTGGCGTACATATTTCGTGATTGCTGAAACTCTAAAATGTATAAACGCAACTCTAAAGCTAGTGTCAGGTACAAGTTAGGGTATACCTGACAGGATTACCTTCACAGTTACACCCGTCAGGTATGCTTAAGCTGGATAGAGTATATCTGCACGGTTGGGCAACATATACGCTCCGATTTACCCGTAGTTTAAATATACAGGCAAACCTGTTAGGTATACTTTAATGTGTATGCTTATTTTACATTTTAGGGAAAATTACTGGTACTTTCAGCTACAGCTCATTTTGATTACAGCCGTAGTCAAAAAACTAGAATGAATATTAGGGAAAGCGAACAGACGTGTCACCTGATGACTGCTGCCCATAAACGCCTTGAATTCGGAAATCACATGCGCATTGCTGGCCTATAAAGAAGGAGTACGCTTCTCTTTTTGAAGGTCTGATCGGTCTGGTAATATCGCAAAGAACAATGTTCCAAATCTTTATATTATTGTAACATTCTAATATCCTTTCGCCCATGCTTCGGAGAGCATGTTAAGCCGTCGGTCCCGGTTGTCATGAGCATCTATAACAATCGTTATTGGAAAGTCAGTGCCCTCAAATATACTGACAACTATTTCAACCTTCGAATTCAGTTCGCTCTCAGGATTGCGGCGGTCAGATGCCAGTCTCTCTATGTAAAAACTGTTATTCAGGCCAAAACCGGCTGAACTTGTAGCCAACCCCAATTAATCTTGGAAATAATAAAGGTTATGAATATGATTCTAATGTCCTTTGAATAGCACGACGCGGGTGGTCCAGCGATTATGGACAACGCTCTGGTAGGGATCCTCTCGTTCTCATCCAAGCGCTGCGATAAACCTGATCAGCCCGCAGTATTCTCTTCAGTTGGCGCTGTAGCTTCATGGCTAGAGAACCTCGGGAATAAGAGGTTGCAGTTGAGGTATATAGTTTATTCTTATTTATTGACGTCTCTCTTTATCTCTTTCGTTTTACATGCCAACAAAAACCCCGTAATCCTTATCCATTCGCCCTAAGAAAAATGAAATGTGTGGCTCCGTATCCAATCAAATCCCACCTCTTTTAAAAAAACACCTCCTTACCAATCAGATACCAAAAAATTATAGTCAAGTTCACAGCTACCAGTGTACTGCGTACTTACGTACAAAACTATTTCGATGCGTCATTATTTTCTTAAGGCGAATGAACTGTATTGCATTTGGATTGTGGTTCCGAACGCATCTTTTAGCCCGTTGATACTATCATAGTGTGCATTCAGAATAAGGTTATGATAAAGGTACTTAAAAATATGTATTCAAAATAATACTTTTGTTGTTACAGAAATACGGCGATAAAATCACCAGAGATGGTCCAAATATAATAAAACCAATAAAATATAATACATCAATATTTATATTTCTCTAATACTGCACACCCCTTTCGCCACTACAGAAAAAAACAATCATTTTTAAACTTTATATATTTCTATTCAACATACAACATTGAATAACATACAATTTAAGATTATAGGTACATTATTTTTATTGTGTTCAATGTCGGACCTTCAACGTTCTGGAATGATACCGAGCTGATACTTAACGCTTAGACAATATTAATTGAATATAATTTATTTAAATAGATGTGCGGCGAAATCAAGCAATACTTGTATTTACAGCTAACGGACAGACTCCCGCGTATTTATGGCAGTTGACATTTTGATGACAGATTAATACCAACATTACCGCTAGAAACTAGCAACGACCGTCCTCTCCCTGGTAATAAACTTGAGAACTATTAAAATCGATCGATAAAATATGATTTTTTTGTTGGCAACATACTATGTAGCTACCCGTTCGGTTCTGCCGCGCCTGATGCCTTTAACTGAACAACAATTACAACTAAGGTGATTGCAAGCGTTTAATACGCGACAAACAGATGGTAATTAATATTTCATTATATAACATATATGTTTACTAGAAGCGGTAGTTAACATGGAGCTCGGGCTTAATGTCGTACACCAAGCTGAGAATGTCTTTGATCACCTGTAATAAAAAAAACATTAATTGGTATAGACTTGTCAATGGCAACTCTTCTACTTTGTCTGAGGCGAATAAATAGAGGTTTTACTGAAGACCACAGATGCAATCTTGACAAAATCATATATTATATCACCGGAAAATTATAAAGACCGTATGATTTATAATCTATCGCGAGAGATTGTCAGCTGACGAAAGATTGTGAATCAATCAGAATCACGTATTAAGCGTCGATTCTCTTTTTAAAATCACTTGCGCCTCTATAATCTTCTATTATTGCATAATATATTATTTTGCCATATGACTGAAGCTATGTCGACATCATTCCAATACATTTCTTAGTTTTCTACTAACGTTGTGGGTTTGATACTCACATGGAACTTTGTGTTATTCACAAATTATGGTTCTAAGTCTGGGTGTTCTTCACCGTTTCATTACTGTATGCAAAGTTCCCACGACATAAGATATTTATAAGATATTTATTATTATTATAAAAAAAACTGATACATACGGGCTCCTGTTGCTGTTTCACCATTCTGTTCATCTCATCGATCTTCACTCTAGTCTCGGCCTCAATCTTGGCAGCCACACCTTCCCTGGTACCCATGTGCTAACAAACAAAAATTTAAAACAAATTTAATGAGAAATATTATTAGAAATATTAGCGCCATGTAACAGCCATGATGACTAACTTTGAAAAACTGTTTTATGATGTTCGAAAGTATCTCCTATTGCCAAAAACAATAATATTTGTACAGAAAATAAAGTTTTAGTAAGAAAAAAATAAGATTTAAATTTGAAGTTCACGCCAAAACGCTGGGTTGAATGATGATATCTGCTAGTGACGTCACGATTTGTTAACCAGTGTCAATTATAGCACTTATAAACAGTACAACGTGACGTAACTCGCTGTGATTGGTGTACAACTTAACTTGGCAGTTTGTTATATTTTGTGGTTTTATTTTTGTTAAATCTGGCTAAATTTTAAAATAATAATCTTAAGAAGTAACCTCCAAAAACTCATTTTAATGTAATGTTAGTATTTAATTTTATTATTTATGGATAAAAAATACAGCGAAAAATAATATTATTAATTATTAAATCAAAATTATAATATTAAACAGAGTAACGATGTGAGAAAGAATTAATTATGTCAAGTTTTTGTTTATGGACTGGAAATTTAACTGGTCACATGATGAACGCAGCCTTAAGGATCAGCGGCAACGATAGGAGCGGCGGCGAAGAGACTTATTTAGTAACAATTCGAATTCCACCTAGTTATTCAGAATACAACTGTATTTCAAGCAGTCTCTTCGACGCCATTCCGTCCGTCGGCATATATTTATACAACTGATCAAGTAAATCCATGTTAGTCAATGTCCAAAGTTGATTCCAAAAGAATGGTGAAAGAGATTATATGTCTTATAACTACCTTGGCCTCAAACTCTTTGAATTGCCTCTCGCGCTCCTGTCTGTACTTTTCTACCTCATCTTGGGCTTCTTCCTTGGCTTGCTTTAGGCGTTTCGCTTTTCCTGCAATACAATATAAGAAATCTTATTAAATATGCCTAATATATGTATATGTTTATTTCAACTGAGACCTAATACCTATATCTAGAAGTAACAGTTAAACCTATTATAAATACTTCAATATTTACACTAAATATTTATTTAAATACCTTGACTCTTGGAATAGTAATAACAATAATACTTAAAATATATATATATATTTAAGTGTGGGTAGTTGAATAAATAAATAAGCCTGTGTCTACCAATTCGGAGCTAGATCCATACCTTAAATAATATATTATTATCAATTCAAAACTCCCTCTTTAGTCTAGCGGTTGACGTATCCAACTGCCAATCAAGACGTCTTGGTTTCAAATCCCTGGTTAGGCCATAAATGTTATCAACTTTTTCTGATTATTGAAAAACCTAATAACAGCTCGGAGTTTGGAAGTCTGGTTCTGAACCCACGTGCCTCAGAGAGCACATAAACTTATTGGTCCTGTCAATGTTCACTATAGGAAGATCGCAGCACTCATTAATAAAAAGTAGTGAATTTAGTTGTTCATCTTTGTATCTGCACTGTGCATCGCTGGGAGCAGTGTGTAGAGTTCAAGATTATGTAGAAAATAAAGAAAAAAAAAATCTTGTATCATTATTAGATTGGTGGCTTTCATATCACATGAGTTTGTTTCCCACCCCAGACAAGACAGGAAGACAATTATTTGCTTCATATTGGGGTGTCATTTATCTGTGATACATAAGTATTGAGACATATAAGTACTTATATTAACATACTATGTACCATACTAAAGGCTTGTGAATATTTTGAACCAAAAAACTAAGTGGAATACATGTAAAATTATTCTAAAAAGAATCTTTTTCTTTTATTAAGCTTATCATAGCATAGACTAGACTATTTAGTCTCTATGAATAATCGCCTTTTCTCTTAAACTAGTCTATGACAAAATCTTAATATGAAAAGTTAAAATGGGCAGATTTACTTCTTGGTATGGAAAATTACCACATCGAACTTTTTTTTTGGACATCTGACAAACAACGCCATCTAGCTTCAAACTGAACATTATTAGTTATATTTAAAGCAGCAAGAGTCGATCAGAGTTCTTCTGATGAAACACACATTAGCATATTCTCAAAAGAAGTTAGCTCAACTCAAAAGGTACCATTCAAGGTAAATAGTGTTTGTCACAAGGTGAAGTTAAGACGCCTATTTTGGTAACAGCCTTGATGATTCAACCATTTGTCTTCTTCTACAAACCTTTATCAGCAACTACAACTGTCTCTGTACAATCTGATTAGACCATCATCTGTTATACTGACAATCATGTGACAATCTTTCCTGTGCAATAAAATCTTTGAATCTTACAAATGAATTTTTAACAAATTTCAATACTATATTACACTTTTAGGCATCCTAACTTCTTCTTACTTCAATTACATTGATAACAGGATGGATTAAGGCAAAATCACAAGACAATAGAACCCTTGAAGACATTTTTTCTTGTAAGCAAATATAATAATGAATTATTCTCCTGGAGAACAATATGAATACTGTTCCAATTACCTTCTCTTCAGCTGAGGTAGCAAATGGATGATTTCAATGACAAATTCAGTCGTCGTCTTACAGGTCCAGCACAAATATCATGTGATCACACTACAAACGATTGGACCGCAGAAATATATCGCAAGAAACTACAACTATTACCCTCATTCATTAGATTTCAAGCTAATCAGAGTTATAGAAGCAAACCTGCTAGTCGTACAAGGTAACATCTATAATGGAAACGTACAAATTTAGTGGTTCTAAAAGGCGTATAAATGATATAATAACTTACGCTTCCTCGCCTCTGAAACCTTTTCGGCAGCGCGTTTTTCAGCCGCCAACAGTTGTTGAATTCCCTGTGTCTGACTCGCCATTTCTGATACACACAAAAACTAAGTCGAGCGAGAATCAAGACCAAGAGACAAATCGATAGGCGCAATAAGACTTCGTGACGAAAGTCATATGATTACTTTAGTTCCACTATGTTGTCACAATTGGCGCTGTCAGCGGCTCGTGCTTTTGTATTTTTGCGTGTAAAGGAAAAGGACTTAGGACAAAAACCAATTTACTCTTCTTTAATTTAATACGAAAAATACATATATGATGTTTTGCTTAGCACAACCATAATGGCTATAGTATTAATCAATTATTAAGCCAATTGTAAAAAAATGAAATACAAATTATTTCAAGAGATTTGAATGAATGGGATTACATTGAAAAATGTTGGCAATTACAGTGTCAAAACTTACCACTAGATGGCAATGCATGGCAGTGGTAGATTTCATCAGAGGAAATAACTATATTTTGGTGATAAAATTTTCTATAACCTGCCTGTTACTATTTTCTGCAAAGTTTCTATATATATTAAATATTTGAAGAAACAATAAGCTTAAAAAGTTCAGTATTTTTTTGGCCCATACTGAAAATTGTTTGATTCGACAGATGGCAACATTTTAATTAGCGCTAAATTTAAATAAAAAGGAAATATAAACAAAACGAGTCAACAAAAAAAACTGAGTTTTGATAAAACAAAATATTTTTGACTTTGAGAAAATATTGTAAATTCCTTAATTTCTAAGTGAAAACAATCTGAAAGTTACTAGGTAATTAGGATAAATAAATATTGTTTCGTTGTACTATTTCCATCTCTCTCTTTATCACACGAAATGATGAAGTAAACCACTCGAATGGTTTCAATGCGAAAAAATAGTGATTCACTATTCTGCATTATACATTGTACATTGACGTTTACAGCGGAATTATATTTATCTAGCTAGCATAATAGTAGCAATGGATACAGTATTATTAGATGAGAGCAAAGACATTATAAATGCATTGCGTAGAGGTACAAGGTCCGCTCCCCCCGCCTTTGTAACGTCACTGTTTTCTTTATCATTTCGGTGGCAAACTTAACGTAGTATGGCCGTCGTCGGAAGTTATTCACAGTTTTACTTCCACAAAGAATACGCGATAAACATTGCGCAGAGCGAATTAAGAAAGACTTTTTTAAATAAATTCTTTACGCGAGTGAGATAAACATTGTTAGATAAGTGTTAAACTTCGAAATTATTAACATCCAAACTACATTCGACCTCATTTTAAATTCTATTTTCACAGTTTTATTCTAAAAATGTTTGACAAAATGTGGTTAATCAGTCAAGCAAACTCTGTGATTTTAGAAGTCAAAGTGGACGCGAACTCAATTGGACAAGACCTGCTTGAAAAGGTAAGACAACAACACTATTACAACATAACTTTGTACTCGATAACTACAATTTTTATTGGTATGAGTTATTTTTACAGTATCTCACTTTAACATTGTAAACAATTGTAATGGGGCTCTAAAGTTTAGAAACTATTATTTACAGTTGAGAATAACAGTCAGTTATTATGTAGTGAATGTGTAATGGAATATTAGGAACATATGGAATTATTTTATTATTTTGTATTATCTATTTAAGCTTGAGATTTGGTTATAGTCCTTTACTTAAAAACGTCAAAAGTGAATTTATAACAAAAGCATTTTCCAAGACACGTTTGCTTCACCGAAGTCGATGTTACCTTGCGGACTTTGGACCCGGCAAATGGCATCATACACGTTTTACCTTCGTGATAGTAAAGTAAACGCTGTATTTGTATCTGTGTCTATCGTTTCTATTAAATCTATATGCAGTATTTTAGATGTATGTATCCCAATAAAATTACTTATTGTGTACCTAAATTCGATTTTTAATTTTGTCTAATTCGAAAACTATTGTTTATATTTGGCGGTAGAATGTTTCAAGTATTCCTGGCTGCGATCCAGCCAATCGAATTGCATTTCAAATTTAGGGCAAACTCAGAAATATTTTTATGATCCAATATCTCGATATGTAATGTTCAAGGGAGGCAATAGTCCATGGTTACTGCATCTATTGTAGATGCAATTCCTTGGAAATATTGCACAATTCGATTCAAGTACTTACCTACCTCAAGACACATTTTCACTCACTATTGAGTAGGTAGGTATATATTAAATACCTTTTGATAGATAGATATCTATTCAATATCGAAGGTCTTTTCCTATCTATTCTATTCTTATAACCTTAAAAGTGGAACAAAGACTAATACACGTTATAATCTCCATGAAGACCTCTTATGTTGGTAGATAATTCATAAGTTATCTCTGTGAATAATAAAAAAGGTTCATGTTAAACTAAAAATTACTTAGTAAGAATACTCTTATTAATTATTGCAAACGTGACTAGCTACACGACTCAATTATAATTAAGTAAATAAAAGACGGAGCTAAAAGTTCGAATTAAAAACCTTCAGTGTTTTAATTATCCATAGACAAACATGTATAGCCAAAAAAGTCAAATAAAACTGTGGTTGAATTTAAAAAGAGAGACTGAGTAATAAGTTCTATTTTTAAATATGCTAAGTTTTAATAATAAGTCTGCACTTAGAAACAAATGATATTTCTTGAGTAATAGAAGCAGGAATGAAACTGATGATGACTCAATAAGACGTGGACAAACAAATCATGAAGTCGTTACACGTTATTCACGCGCACCGGTGATTGTAGCCTACAGTCCAAAGTCCAACATTTAAACAGCAGCTGTGAACTCTCTACCGGCGTCGAAGCACATGCACACTGCGTGTTCTCACCGCCTTAAATCCATTCACAATCTTATCCTTAACTGAATAAGATTCGTTTTTGATTACCT
This sequence comes from Hyphantria cunea, assembly GCA_003709505.1. NCBI lineage: Eukaryota > Metazoa > Arthropoda > Insecta > Lepidoptera > Erebidae > Hyphantria > Hyphantria cunea. The sequence goes on along the minus strand of PKRV01001710.1, from coordinate 249,851 downwards.
ACCTTTTTTCACGTGACGAATTAGATTCGACTTTATATAGTTGTATAAACTACAAACCTTTGTACTCTCAATGTGAGAGTATTATTTACTGTAAATTGTCCTAAGGATAAGGTCAATTGCAGTTTATATCGTTTAAAACCACGGCAATAATAATTTAAACTTATACGTCACGATTACACTATGAATGCGTGAAATTAGTTTTAAGTTTCAACCATTTGTCTAAAACGTGTTTTTGGGACATAATACCAAAACACATTAGTGTTTTCTCTTTTCAACATAGTTATTTCAGCTTTAATGCGCATATATTAAGGTGCTATATCGTAGTAACCAACACAAGGGCCGTTAGGATAAACCCTGTACAAACTCCAATAGTCATATTTAACGTTGTATGAAGTCAAAACACGTGGCCAGTAATGTTATAACTGAATAAAGAGGTTAATTGTAGTTGTTTTATTTTTAAAAATTTCATAAGAATGGATATTATTGTGAAACAATCTTAGGTGTTCAGAATTTTTAAATAGGCTGTATACTTTGATAAATTTTTAATTTGGCTGTGTAATACCTTGTAGTTTTCGTAATTGATATTTTCTTCCAAGGTTTTCTTTTTTAAGTTTTGCAATACTAAAATTTTTCAAAGTATGGTATCGCGGTATAATTATGATGAAGTAATAACTCATAAGATTATTATTATTTTTAATGTAATCAAAAATTGAAATTCAAATTAACGTCCATGGCCTTCTAGAACGACATTGTCTATGTCAATTTCGTGGCGCGTCTTTTATTTTTACTACATAATTAAATATTGTCTGTGATTAATACTAATTTATTAATATTTATTCCAATGCATTACTATAGAGCTTTAAATATTACGCTGGAATACTAGTGCACAGCAGTTAATTCTATACTTATTTTCCTGCATTAGATGGTTTATTTGAAGTTGATAATAGAATAAATAACATCACATCCACACCTGAAGGGGTTTCACATACAACGACTGCCTTCAGATCTTTATAACCTACCACAATAACCGTTGGAGAGCCATGCTTCGGCACGAATAGGCCGACTCAACTGGAGTGATACCACGGCCTGACAGAAAACCGGTGTGAAACAGCACTTGTGCTGTGTTTCACCGAGTGAGTTAGGATACCGGGGGACCATATCCCAAACCTTCCCCCATCCCTTTCGCCCAAAGGCCGGCAACGCGCTTGTGACTCTTCTACGGGTGTCCTTGGGCAGTGGTAATCGCTTACCATCAGGCGATACGACTACTCGTTTGCCCCCAATTCCATAAAAAATCTTAGTAGGTACCTGTTGACTGATATCAGACTCCAATCAGCCCCCGAGCCAAGTTGTCATTCTAACTATGGAAATGATATCATCTTAATCCCATCATTTGAACAGAATATAAGCCAATAATGAAAGAAAGCCGCGAACATTGGTAAACTGTCTAGGAATACTTTTTAGCTTCAAAAAGAGACTAGTATTAACAATTTCAATTTTACGTCTTAAATATTACAAAATTAACATACCTGTTACATAGGTAAATAATAACAGAATTATTAAATCAGCAGAATTGTGTGCATATATTAAATATTTTATCCACGTTGCAAAACGAAACGTATGTTTCGAAACGAAAATGGTAATAATATAAACTTGTTCTACATAATTCTATGCTGATCTAGGCAAACCTTAATAAAGCTTATTCTATAAAACGCGTAGTTATTGGGCAATAACAATATCTAGTTACTTGTGTATGTAAATAACAATTCTATAATAGCGCTGTATAATATGATAGTTGTCCTAACGCGCCCTAAATAGAATTACAATAAATCAGCGGTTAATGATTTAGCATAAACACTATTATTTTATGACATAAACCTTCGGTACACTGGGTAGTGGTTTGAGGTTAACTACTCGAAAACCACTCTTACATTCTTAGATATAAGATTTGTATTTGTAGGACAAGAAATTTGTGTTGTATTTGTAGACCTAAGAAAACTTGAAAGAAGCTCTATGCTAAACCGTCCGGCCAACGTGTCACAATTACTCAAAACCTCTTTTCGCAGGATAAACCTAAGTACAGTGTTGGAATGTTAACGATGATGTTGGCGACGAAATTCCCTTACTAGGTACTGATCGCCCTCGTCCAGAAACCCCTTATAACATGAGATCTTTTTTGGGCAAGACGATTTATTTTTTTATATATTATTAATCCTAATTGTATCCATAGACCATCCACCCATAGATGACTTGTGTGAAGGGCGCAGTCGCCTATGCAACCTTTGGTGATTTTTTTAAGTTTCTCGAAAGCAACTCGCTTTTCGCTCGGATTTCACGCCACAGTTCAGACAGTTCAGGCTCACAGTTTAGATAACGACCAATGCCATTAGGAGATTATTGTGGTCCCCAATTTCTTAGCGGGGTTAAAATCAACGTCACGTAATCTAAAAAACTTTAGTAGAAGTGATATTCTCATAAAATGTTCCCATGAACAGACGAGGACGAGTTCAGGGACAGACTAGCTTTCAATGTTTGCACTTTGGACCTGTCAAAACACAAATTGAACAATTTAGCTCCAGCTAATAATTCCAACCAACCATTTAGACCAAATAGTTGGCGCAAACATTCTGCCGCCAATGTTGAACTTTCCAATTGGTTCGTCCGGACTTTGTACCGTGACGTCACCCGTTGTGTAACGGCTCATTGTTTGTCACAATATCCTTCACGTAGTTTGCCTTACCCTGGTGTTGTTATGCTGAGGTTATAACAATAAATACTCATGTTTGTTTTTGCCACTATCATAAATATCTGGATACTTTCTTCACTTAAGAAAAAAACATGCTTTCACGCTACACCAGTTTTTAGTAGTGTGTGAGATTCTGCAAATTCTGACTATCAATAACTGACACATGCACAGTCAGTTGTTGAAAGTAGTCATAACAATCATTAACAGCCCCTAATAGTCGACTCCTAGACATGACCTCCCCTTGGAATTGTAGCTTTGGCCTACTGTAATATATTGGATGAATTGTTATAGATTTGTGTCAAGTTTGCCTTCCGCTTCCTTCACCTGAATTGAGCTCTTCATACTTATAGTTTGTGTTTCTCTCTTATTACTACAGAACAATAAGAAATAAGGAATACGTAGACAATCCTTCAATTATTATTTGAAGTATATTATCTGCACAAAAAGACTACTCATTACAAAAACAGCTTGACACACATAAAATATATACATATGTGTATGTGTATGTGTTTGTTAAACCAAGATGGCATGTATATTGTACTCTGAATATAAAGTGATAAATTATAATTACAGGAATATTATCTGATGACATTGGATTAAGACTCTGTTTATGCCACTAATAATCCAAAAAATACAAAAAGATTTACTGGATAAAATAACTCCAAAAACTTTATATTTCGGTCAACAAAGCATATTTTTCTCACGTGGTGACTAATTTTATTGCATATAATATAGCAAATTTAAGCATCTTACTATCGTATTGAACAAATTCTCATTCTTGACTATGTTTAATAAATATAAACAATTGTGTTCAAAACAGCAAAAGTTCCCAAACGAACTAAATAATGTTGCTTTTGACTAAAATGAAAACGTGTAAGAATCTACTTTCGTATCTTTGTTTTATCAAACATGTATTAAAAAACTAACTTTTAAAAAGAAGTTGTACAGTATTTAAGTTACTATAGAAGCCCTCAAATATACTAATAACTGGTACAGTTCGCCCTCAGCTTTGCGGAGGTACGATACCAGTCGTTTCCTGGAAAAACTGATATTCAGGTAAAACCGGTAGCACTAGTAAGGAATAATAAAGGCTAAGGAGAAACAGAGATGCTCATAGAAACCTGTAACCATAAGTCACAAGTGAGTTGCCGATATTTGATCTGTCTAATGATGATAAGGAGAAGGGGAATTGCCTCCGACAAACCCACTCGGTGAAAAGCAACAAGAGAATCGGTTAAAAAAAAGAGCTGACTCTTTTGTGGCCAAAAATAGTTCTCTCATAATTTGGCCAACTTAAATATGTAATCCAATAAGTTCAAGGAACGATACGTGTAACATAAATTTAACTCCATGGTAACTGCACAGCACGGTGTCGCCACGCCGTTTCTACTGCGCCGATTGTTGTGGGTCCAAACCTACATTGGACTACACTGTGTGTGATCCACAAATTGTTGTTCTGAGTCTGTGTGTTTTAAAGACAAGTTGTCTTTTTGGATGAACTCTGTGTCTCTTTTTCGTGCGTGTTTATCTTTCATCAAGATCATCTTTCAAATAATAACTCGTTGAATCATACTTTTATCCCACAAGACAATCGTACTTCTAAAAAAAGCGTAACTGCAAGCCAAAGTACATTAACTCGGCGTAAAAATAAGGTCGTATGAGTCTGCGAAGATTATAGCGATGTGAGTCAAGGTTCACAATCACGGCACCGAGACGTGCTCCTGTAATATTGTGATCGCATTAAATGCAACTGTCTGAGGGTCTAGTGTGAGTTATTTACAGATAAACTCGCTCTGTGAAGCGTTCAGTGCGGGCCAATCACAACGTCGAACACGATTACCGGACGATGTGAAATAAACTCACACTAGGTCCTCTGCTCCGAGGTGTATAGAGATCATTGAAGACCACTGCTATATTCTAACAAAAGAAACATTAAAACATTTCTCAACGGTTTTTATTTTTCTAAAGCATCCGCCGTGCTTCTTGAATACAATTGATACTTTGTTATTACACATTCGGTTATATACATACCTATATGGTTTGTGTTCTCACGTATTATTATACCTTTGTTATACGTATAATTAGCAGTTTACAAGTAAGAAATTACCTGATTTTTAAATCTATTAAACTATAAACGGTTGTAGTATATAGGTAAACTAGCATAATACAATATTGTATTCGGATATTTTTAATAATGTACCTAACCATCATAAAATTTCTCAATATATGTCCCTATCGCAAAAGGCTATTCAGTCGTAAAATACCCAACTTATTACCTGGAAACTCTAATTAATAAGTTCCGGATCAAAGTGTAATAAGACTTGCTCACATGAAGGTTATTATCGGTATAATCATTGCCGAGTCGGCTTTTCCCACAATCGCTTATAATTGACACTTCCACTATAGCTACACGATATTAGTCAGCCTGTGACCACGGCCATTGCAACCTGATCGAAACGTCAGGCAAATCAGAGGTATGCAATACCTTTAAATGAGTGATCGCGTTATTTCCCGTGAAAATAATTTACAAGTCATGGAACGCGAAAGTTTAAAAGTTATATAGCTACACGATACTCTAAAATTTATATCAAAAGTACAGTATATATTTCTGTAAATAGCAACCTAAGCCCGGAATTAGCCCAATGATGCAGGAGTATCGCTAGGGGATCATGGTCTGGGTTACCATACTGTTACTGTTACCATACTGTATTGTTGCATTGTCTGCATTTGCAATGAGTATGGTGGTTCTGCTTATGTTTTCCATCAGGTAGAGTAGTCATTTTGGCAGGTTCATACATAAAAAAAGGAATTAACTCTGTGTAACGAATCTAAAAAAAGTACCTGGATTTTTTTGGTAATTTTCAGCAAGTTTTTTTTTTCATTTTGTAGTAATAAGTTTGACATGGATGACAGCCGTTTCCTCAGATTATATATATATTATATATAATATATATATAATCTGAAATGATAAAAAAATTAACAAAAAGAAAAACTACTTAAAGAACTGGACAAAATTGAAATTGGACCATGCAGGAAACACCTGCTTTTAAATAAAAAATAATCATTAAAATCGGTTCAGCCAGTCGAAAGTTCTGAGAGAACAAACACAAAAAAATACAATCGAATTGAGAACCTGATCTTTTTTTGAAGTCGATTAATAAAGTCGTTTCTGCGTGCTGTTCGCTTAGATCTTATAAACAAGAAGGCTCAAATTTGTAATACATAGTAAAGCAAATCGGAGACTTTCAAAGACTTACGTGCGGATCCAGACCGGGTCTCTAAATATAAATGAATGGTACAATCACCAACAACCCATAATGTACCACTGCTGGGTCCGGATCTCCTCTCAGGAGAGAGTTAACGTCATACGTCCCCACGATGGCCAAGTGCGGGTTGGAATGGTACAATGTTGACTGTTTATTTAATGAAAGTATATCTCATAAGTTAAGCCGATATCATGAAAGTGATTCATTAGCTGTATCACACTGTAAATTAATTATGTACCGACTATATTGCACAAAACGTTATATTCTATAATAACGTTTAACCCACAGATAACCTCCATACCGAACGCCTTTTCACTCTAGTAATCTAACTAGACAGATAAAATATTATAAAGAAATGATGTAAACATAATGTTTGATGATATCGGCTATAACGTCATAAAATGATGCGATGTGTGACATAAGAGGGCAAGAGGGCATCTCATATCGCAAATTCTGACTACAATATGAACTCATTGTAGATAAATTAGTCGTTATGCAAGAAATGGTTTGTTTTAAGTTGTATGAGATTAAAGTTCATCAACTTAAGAGATTAATTACGTTTGGAATATAGTGCGATATCTTATTGTGAATGAACTTTTGTTGTTGCCATATCAACGATATTTAAAATGTAAATTTATTTTTGTCGCCACAAATGGTTTGGTTAGTGATTGTAATTTGAAGTTATCGTTTCATATCTGTATATAAGCATATGAACACAGTCTTTTTGTAACACACTGTGACAGAAAATAAATTTTACCAAGTATATATAAGGCCTCTACAATGTGTTCTTTTCCTAAAATTCGTCAATTCGTTTGGTTACAGCCTTTTTAGCTAAATTCACTCTTTTATGAAACCTATCTGATAATTTCCGTGTTTGTGTTTTTATTTTTATTCATAACTTGCTTAGTAACACTAGTTTTAAACTGCTTTTATAACACAAATAACCTTTAAAACTTATGTGCTGAATTTGTTGATAAGATGCATTTAATGTTTTCCTACAACTTATTAATTAAACTTCTTAATATCGGCTCCTTAAGCAACAAAGGTTAGTTTTGATATTTAATAAGCATACATTTCATAAGCAGGTGACAAATATTTGGTTTCTTTAGTAATTAGTGACATAAAGAAACAAACAATGCAGAACAACATCCCAGCAAAGAAAAGACCAGAGTGGTGTTTTAGGCCAAAACCTGCTTGCTACGAGCAGGGGTATAGGCGTCGGTACGTAACATGTTCAGATTTCGGCGCAGTGGGGGTAAGTTTGCGCATATGGTGGGAGTTGGTGCAACAAATCAAAAATAAAAAAAAATGAAAGTTTAGACGACTGAGGCTCCAATCGCTTGCTCGGAATGGTGCTACACAATCCTTGCGTCCCTTATTAATCAAAGAGACCTAAAAACCGACGTCGGCGTAGAGTGTTAAACACAATTGATATAATAGAAACAAAGCCGAATTTCTTTGTGATGATAATTGAATTATGTATATCAGTTCATCGGTACTGATAGTTGATGTTGTTTGTCGCAAGTACTAATAAGTAAATAATGTCATGACGCCTAACATCGATTACGCAGATGCTTATCAATAATTTATCCGTTTAAACTGTATTTTAATACTTCTGGATAATGATATTTATCGCAAAAGTTATTAATGATAATAACCGGATCTCGGGTTATTATACCTACCACCAATGACGTTTTAAACTCATGACATTACATGGGTCACTGATTCTTTTCGGTTATCGCTAATATAGATATTGTTATAAACCGATATATATATATCGATAACTAAATGGTATTATTATTTTATTAACCTTACGATATCATAATTTCAATCTACAGAGAAAAATCATATTCGGAATCGACGAAAGCTACCGACACTGTTCTATTTATAAAATACACGGCTCAAAATACCAAATGCACGTGTCTACAGCCTGATTTTATCTCATAACGACCGTAGGCGGACCGATAAACTAGTCACCTAATGCTAGTGGGGACTGCATACGTGAGCGTGGCTGCGTATTCCAAAGAGTTAACATTACGGTGTTCAACAGGGCACTATATTGGGACCATTATTGTTCTGGCTATAACTTTGCCTTTTTTGGAATATTCTATATAAGCATCAAGGAACTCGTAGCGCATAGTGATTAATGTTTTAAAGAGTATGATGCAGGTATTTAACTACAGAATGAAATTAAAACAATATAAGTGTTTAACCTCAATGTGAAAGTTCAAACGCCGAAAAGGAGTCTCCAAACAAGTAGGACAACATTGAACGTGGCTCTAATCTTAATTATAATGTTCATTTAAACATACCTATATTATGTATATATGATATCTATATATATATATGTATATTAATCAATTCGTCATCAAACTAACACAGACACTGTAAGGTCTAATCACAATATATAAGACAGAGGTTATTAAAGGTTACTCGTAAACTATAAAGATAGTTTACGAGTGCTCCAGAAAAATTGATAGTAACTGGGCGCTTTTCCAAAAATAACTGCGTATATAGTATTCTTAGCAAAAGCAAAACTATGTAACCATTTATCTAGAAACCAAATCAACCTACTTATCTTGAAACTTGAGTGCTAAACTTATTCCACAAATCTGCGTGGCAATAGAAATAAATACGCTAACCGTCTGTTTTAGCCATAATTATGTTTGAAATGAAGTGGTCTATATATATATTTAAAATGCTCGGGGTCAAATGTTTGCATGTAGTAAATTATAGTAACAACATTATACTAAACACGCAAAGATGTTGCCAGCTCACTAAAAACTAACGTGAAGAGTTTTTTTTTTTGGATTGAATAATTTCCATGTAAACCAATATTAACGTATGTGTTTCAAATTAACCACAGAAATATAGACATATATTTAATAACCTAAAACTCGCTGTTGAAACTATTCAAAAAATCACAGCAGCAATCCAAATCAGTAGTCAAACTCAATACGTCATCGATACGAAAATAGGTATTGTCTAACAAGGTGCCTTTCAAAATTATTTTAAATATAAATTTATTTGAGCAAATAGTGTTTTTTTACTATATAACACCGGTTTACAGCTGCCTTTGTTCCCAACAATGTAGTGAGCGACCCCTTTTTATCAATGCACAGTGCCAACCGATAAAGTTTCTTGAGGCAATTTATCAATTTATCTTTAGATTGTACAATATGCCACATCCTGATCCACTTCCAAATTACGGGATATGTATGCAGGATTCGTTAATATGCCCTTCACGCAATACCTTCCTGAATCAAAATACGAATGGAAGGGATAGAAGTTTAACGTGGATAAACTGTTAGCATGGGGTTTATAGACCTAGTACGAGACCCAGACCTCTTCTTTGCTCACTGCTCGCACATCCGATTTTGATCCGTATAAGCAACATCTCTTTGCGTTCACTGTTTCTCTTCTCATCTAAGCTCTTTCAACATACGCCTGATTTCATTCAATTCCCAAAGTAAGCCTACCCTTATTGTGGAAGATCAACTAAATCTACTTTCTCCTCCTGGGATTAAGGCATCAGTGCATGTGTGTGTATGTAACAATATTAAAGGTGAATGTATAAGATTCTTATTAGTAGGTAAGGGTATAAACGTGAATTAAGTCTGGTTTCTAAGTATGTAGGAAATCCCTGTTACGTCAACATCACGCTCACGGCGCGTGTGACCGCGTGTCTCTTTGGACCACGTCCAAAAAATCGGCTGTGATTGAACTTGATAAAGTGTTCGAGTAGTTTACAGATAGATTTTTACGAGATTTTACATTAGTTAGCGAGTAGACATTAAAATTTAATATGCTGGTTTCAATTCTGAAAACATGCTAAATGGGAAATAACTTACATTAAATGGTAAACGTATATAACGTACAATATTAAATTACATGTAGGTGTATTTCTAGTAACAGTTTCATTTGTTGGATATTTTCCGTAGATAAGTATACATTGACCTCAAGAATAACCTTGAAATATTGTTTTAAAGACAACTGCCGCAGTAGGAGTGTATATCCTGTGACGTGGGGGACTATACAAACATATATGAAACGGACACAAAGAACACCCAGACTCGGAACAACATTTTTGTGGATCATATAAAATGTTGTCGCATGTAGGATTTCAACCCACAGCACTTTGCGCAGTAGCAAGCGACAAGGCGACCGCTGAAACTACTAGGCCACTGTGCAGTTTTCTGGTGCTTGAATAGATTAATATACAAAATAAATAGAAATTACTGTATAAAATTATAAAGCAGGTAGGTACCTATAGAAAATAAAAATTAAAACTCAAATATTGACGTCATCCGCGAGCAACACAAAAAGTTTTACTGCAATTTGAACATTAAACATCTGTCTATCAAATCTTAATACATCTCACACATGGCCGTGTGATATCTTGATCTATAATCTTAAATTATGTATAGTCTGTGTTATTATAACTAGATTGCTGATAAATGTGCAATATTTCTGAACAAAAATCTAAATATTGTAGAAATAAAAATTACAGCCAACAATTATTTGTGCTTCATACAACATTAAATTTATGCTGCACGTATGGCCCAGTGGTTTAAGCGGTCGCCACGCGTGGGTTCAAGTCGCACTGTGACAACTATGTGTCGGACATTGTATATTATTCGTAGTCTTTTTAAAGAAAGAAAAAAAAATTGTCCGGATTGTGAACCAAAACCTCTAACTTAAGTGATTAGTGACTCTACTGACCAATAGACTAACTAAGCCCTTTAAGAGATTAAATATAGACTAGAATACTATTAGAATTAATATTAAAGTTTTCTTATTTGACAAAGCTTAAAAAATTAAGAACGTGCGGTTCTACGAATAAGGATATTGTTGTCACCATGATTATATTGATTGTAATTAAGCTAGATTTGTGTAAGTTATATTTGATATCTATTTTATTTCTTGAAGTTTCGTTAGCACACTTTGTTGCTAACGGATAGCGGACGAGATAAGGTCTTTATCTTGTGACGTCACGACCATACATGTATCATACATATTTACGTACCACAGATATACATAATCCTTAATAAATCCTGAGGTATTTGTGATTTATTGAAATAATTTTATTTGGAATCCTTGACGAAACCGCAATCGCATTAACTTCGCAGCCTACGATCGATTCATTGCACAGAATAACTAATTAATTATGTAATGTCAAGACTGACTTATTTTACGGCCAAACACTTAACTCAATATAAATTTACATGAAATAATGACTAATGACGTCATACACTGGGCTGCCAAATCGTGAACTATACATAAAATAGGCTGATTTGAAAATAGTAGCTTTAGTTTTACAATTGTTTAAGCATCGAAGTACCTATATTAAGACCTTAAACCTCCTTTTTAAACATGCTTACCTACCTTCATGCAATTGTCACATCACATCGACAACTTTAAATAATAACAATAAAACTTTATTTACTCTCATAAGAAAGGTAAAATTTAAGTGATATGAGATCTAGGTAAATACAAAACAGTTTTAATTTCCCCTGTGAGAGCCAGAGTCCTTACTGGGCTCGAAGCCTGTGAGACAGATCTCCAGGCCCACCCTACGGCCGGCAAAATAGGTTACTGCTGGACATATAAGCCTTTCCTTCGCTTGAAGGTTTTGTTCTACAATATTATCTAGTTGCCAGATGTTTGGTAAAAGGTTTGTTTCAAGTCGTCCTTCTTTTTACAGTTATGTTGTAGTGCACAGTTTGTTCCCTCAGTCGCCCGTTAAGACACACATGTTGACACTCTGTATTCTTAATCCGTCACCACACGAATATTGTAATTAATTTAAATTCAGACACTAATGATATTGGTGATTGTTTAATCAAAGTCGTAAATGTAAAATAAAGTGGGCTTGTTTACGTTCCTAGAAGTACTTGTGCGTATAAAATATGTGGAATGAATCAGGAAGACGAAACCGGTGTTAAGCTGCCGTAGATGATTTGAATAGAATAGAGGCGACGACAAAATGGCGGGCAAGCGCGAAATAAACAGACTACTACTAAACAGAACGGTTTTTAAATGCGCAATATAAAATACTAACAATGTTCTGTAAATATTGAAGTACCAGAAACTTCTGTTATTGATATCATAAAGTGTTTTCGGTTACATAGTTTGTAGGTATCATTTACACGATTCACATACCAACATGTTTTTAAGATAATAATGTAGTGTCTATTTTTAAACACAATATACTTATCTAACAAAAGAAAAGGTGATTATACACTCTCGTGCGTTTAGTAATGTAACTCCTATGCACCAAGGTCGACAGCAGTGACCCACGAACACTGAGTTTTATGACACTCGGAAAGTTTTGGGGAAAATTAAACTGTCCTAGAACCCGCATCGAAATTAATTAGAAATAAACAGGAGGGGTTGAAAATATGTAGAATACATCTACAGGAAATAACCGTATAACATTCGTTAGAACTTTCTGACAGAAGCGGGTACTTAATTGGGACTAAAGTCATAGTTGGCAAAATGTGGGTGGTTAATAACCAGATGGCATGGACAAAACAAATAAACACAAGCATGTCTTACTATACTAATTTTATAACTTCGAAAGCTTTCACGGCTAACCCGCTGCATCGACTTGCACAAGGACGGATACCCAAGCAAAAGCTAGGTTGAGTACTGTTACTATACATTCCATAGCCCATTAAAACAATAACTGAAATATTTTGTTTACTGCCACAGAACCTAAATTAGCGGATCGAAGACAAAGGGTGCCCAAAATAGTATTAATTAACCATTGTCTTAATATAATTGGACAATATGGTTTATGGCTGTTATAATGGATGAAACCAACTTGTTTTTAACCTACTTCAGAAAAAGGAGACCCTATAAACTTCTTCATACTTACTAATGATATACACAATAAGCCATCCGTGCAGTCAAGTTCTGTCCCTATGCCTTTCCACCATTCGGGGATGTATAAATGAGTTCTGGTCGTCTCAATCAACGAAAAATTTATAAACAACGGTATTCCGTACATAACAACACGCTTACCTAATCATAACAAGACTTTTAATATACCCGACACCGGAATAACGTTACGCGAAATAAAACAGATTAGGCTGCGTAGTAAATGATTAAATCGAATACTGGTTTAATATTGAAAATAGTGCGCAGTTGTGTGTCGATCACGCAACCGTAATCGATATGGGTACCGATGATTGATTCTATGGTGGAAACTCATAAAATTGTTTACGTCGTTTAAATTAAAAATATACCATAGCACTTCTATTTTGTTTTTCTCCGGTTTTATTAGTCATGGTTAAAAGTATTCCCGGGCATACCACAGCCGAACGGACATCTCTCTTCTCCCATTTTACCGTTACCTAGGTTACTTGAGGTCCAGACCGCACAACCCACTGTCCTGGAAGAAGCAGTCAGCCATACAATTATAGCTCTACAGTCACAGATGTTTATGGGCAGTCTGGGCAGTCGCTCACAATGCTGTCCAGGTAGCAAGTATAATACTGAAACAACATATAACAATAAATGTTTTTAATCCAATATAGTTCTTACATATCCAAGTGTTCCCTGTGTTTGAAGGTCTCACAGTTCCATATCTACATCCTTGTCTTTTATCACTTTAACAGCGGAACTGCTAATCCGGTCTATACTCTTTGGTATACTTTTTGTTTACATACATTAGTGATGTAGTTTTTATTTCTTAAAATTAAGTTGTGTCCTGGGACCATAAAGTTAGTTTTTATTGCACGAATAGCTTGTGTTTTTAGAGGGACCTAGTCGTTTCCTACTGTGTGAGTGTTGTTGTGAACCCACGTGGGACAACAAATTATTTTTCCAAGTGTGGGTGTTCTTTGTGTCCGTTTCGTGTATCTCTGTAAAGTCTCCGCGACACAGTGTATCGTATTCCTAATTTGGGAGTTGAATTTTCTAAAAAAAATATAGAAGTCATAACACAAATATAATGTTGAACGAATAAATTATCGCAAGTTCTAGTGTATATTACCAATTATAACCATATTTTTACATGATCTATGTTTGCTATAAAGAACTGCAAATTAGCCAATCTCCTATTTTTATTGTGTGTGTTCGAGAACATTATAATCTAAAAGTCACCTTTGCAGGGAGATCACGCTGTTACTGTGCTTTACTTAACTTATCACGACTGTTCAAATAAATTTTATTTGATAGGTACACTAAGAAGGTGAAAATGTCACACGAATTTTATACGATTTTAGAGTTATATATATATATATATACACATATAACTACCTTTTTTTTAATGGGGGTAATCCTCGTGGTTGTCCTCCGCACTTAGGACAGGGCCAAGGGTTCTATTAGACTTTTACTGACTAAATGTGTTCCGTCTCACGTACGCCAGGGATTACGGGCACTTAAAAGGCATCCGCAATCCCCAACTGGTGCCGGCCCGCTGTTGCGGGCCACATCTCGTCAGCGAGGGGAGTGAGGTGTTTGAATCCCCTCGAGACTTCAAAGATTGGCGCACGGGAACACTGCGCGCTGCCAACTCGGGTCCGGTTGCTTAGGGAGCGAAGAACATCCCCAAGTCCGCCGCCCCTGGACCCAGTTATATGTACATATAACTACCTAGTCTTAACGGGGTATTTCTAACAGTGTCGCCATGATTGTCAGGCGGTCCGTGTTTTTGTTTTTGCAGATTTCATATTATTGTTTTTTTGTGTGAAAAGTATATGCATTCAAATATGTATGTAAAAATTATTGGCATAGAATATTGTTTACAATATAAATAAGTTAACAATTCTGTTTACAATAAAAAGTTTTTAGACCTAATATATCAAATATTAACATAATATACAATATCACACAGATTATATCATAAATTCATAAACAAAATAAACTATTTTTCTTAGATTTGTTATCTGAAATATCTATCTTTAAAAAGACCTAAAAACAAAGCTGATAAGGTATTTTATGGTATTAAATTATACGCAGTATTGAAAACTAAATCGTTACTAATCTCGAATCATTAATTTATATCACAAACTTTTTAAATATATTTTGTCTTTAACGTCATCTAAGATAAATGTACCTGAATATTTCTTTGTTCTCGAACTGGTACTAAGTAAGGTAACTCAATAAGACTGATCAAGAAACCAGATAATCTAAGATAAAGCAGTCGCTAGTATTAACAAGCCATCCACGTTTGGTGCTATTACATCACGAACTAATATGGCACCTGGCAAAACAGGTCTGCAGATTACAGATTAACTCCTGTCGACTCTATTGAGTTGTCATAAGGTTCAATTTCTAACATTAAGTGGTATGGTCTTGAAATGAACACCGTTGAGTTGTAATGTACGACCACGTGGGTATACGTTCTTTGTTCGTTTATCAATCTATTAATAGTGATATAAACTACCTGATATAACTTTGTAAACAATACGTATTATGTAGAATAATATTGCTTCTGTTATTTTTTAAATATTGATCTATTGAATTTAAAAAGATCTAGTTATCACGAATTATTAATTAGTTGGCATTTAATATATCAATTTTAAATAACCTTGAAAGGTAAATTACTAACAGGTAATGTCACATTTGACTAAACTTCCGTAACCGGTATAACAATCGACTAACACAACCTTTTTAGTTTCTTTTTTACCTTAACAAAAAACAACGTATATTCGTCCAACACCATCCAGAAAAAAAAAAGTTAAAATGTCAAAGGATGTCTGACATTTGATCTTTTAAAATTCGAACACGTGTCTTCTACGTTAAAATGAGATTTGACAATATCTAGTTTACGAAGATAGCGCAAACAGTGAAACTAAATTACAGAGTCCAGGAGATGATTCGAAACTGCTGACGTGACTTGTGTCTCATCGGAGACGAACATCGACCCGATTAAACTGGACATCGAAACCTGAATAAACGGCAAATCTTTGTCACATACTCATACATTTTTTGAAGTTCACAAGATACAATATTTTAGAAAAAAATTGCTAAATATTTAGATACCTAATTTTTCGCTTGATTAGAAAAACAATTTCCAAGACAACTTACACCGGAACCGGGCAACATTATCAAAATTACTTGCTTTATAAGGACGAGATTTAAACGACAATATTTTTCGACTTATATGTACACTCACTGTCTTTGTTAAAATTTGTACTACTTTCATCTCCTTGCATTTTAGGACAAATCAAAAAAGCGATTTCACAAAACAATTAGGTTTAAATCTTTAGAAATTTACAGCGAAGGGCATTGACTTCACACATGTTGCATCCATTTGGAACCTGGATTTTCAGGTGGCAAGCAACATCACAACAAAAGAAGTTTCGTACCAAATTCGACAATACAGCTTAGTTTGACATACTACTTTTAAATTTTGATCTTTGTGTCCATAGACTGTAAAAACTTGAATTTGGTTCTAAATTCGAATGTTAATGCTTTATCCCCGTCCACCGCTTTGTAGCTAGTTAGCACATATACGAGTGCTTTAACCAAACTAGGTTCATATCCCCATTTCAGCTAAATTTAGTTTTCTAGGTTGACGTTATGTGCCATCTACATAAAATTGGACAGAAGCATAAAAATGAACATGATATAACCTACTAAAAAGTTCCAATGTGAAAACGTCAGTGTTCTACGAAGTAGTTTAAAAATCAAAATTAGCCAAGCCCTCGAGTTTTTACTGTTAATTGCACTCTTTTAAGTGAACGCTTCAAATAAGATCAGAGGAAAACGATCTCAATCTCGACTTAGGTTATCCTAGAATATCTATTGTCATTGTGAATGACACCATTTTAAATGAACATTATGTGATAAAAGATAAACATTGAAACATAGTCAGGTCATGTACACAATACTGTAAATTTGAAGTTCCTTGGCATGGCTCGCGAAACAAAAATAGACCTAATAATACCAACCCGAAAGCGACCAACCCAGATGTTTTCTTGCCGTCTCTCTCTAACAATAAAGACGGATCACGCACAGACGGCGTGCTCACTACTCGACTCACGACTCTCAATCCGTCGACCTACTCATCGAGCGATTCCTTAGCAAAGTTGCAAGCACTCGACTCCTTGAGTAACCGATTTGCCAACTAGTTGACTGATAAGATTAACGTTGCGCCAAATATTGTCTGTTTGCATAGCTTTCATGTAAATCCGTAAAACCTACATTTAACAGAAGTGTACATAGCATTGTTTACTGAGGCATAAGTAGTATATTGAGGTAGATGGACACTTAGATATCTCCTTTGTTTGCTGTGAATACATGTAGGTACCTGGCAGAACAGGTTTTATACAGCCAGCAAAGGTTTAATGTACTCTACTGTATAAACTATTTAGTTCGGTAGTTATTATAGCTTCAAGTAACTACACTGCGTAGTAACACACCTACACTTTATAGTATTAGCAATGGTCCTTTGTTCCGAGATGCTATAGAAAAGAGCACCCAGCAATCCTCTTAACATATTTCAAATGCGTTCACATTACATACAAAGAAAGTGTTAACCTTTGTGACGCTTTGTTTTATATGCCATAGTGTTTATAGGTGGAAGAAGCCCTCAAAAGTCGGAAATGCACTTGTTCAATGCATTGCGGGTGACCATGTTTAACCTGTTAGGTGACTATTGTTATGTCACCAGAATATCTGCTTGTTCGGGGGACAAACGACCAATATTGTTATTTACACTTAACTACTAACTGGCGATTCAAACTCAGCTTGTATAGAGTTAATCTGTTATCGTTTATTTATTTACGCAACAGAACTGAAAACCTTGGATTGTGTTAATAAAATTCATTAGCGAAAATTGTTACCTTAACACCATATATCATGCTTATCAAGAGGTTATTTAAACAATTATACATGGCAATATTGTTGAACAAATAAAAAAAGGAAAAGAAAGGCACCATTTATCATTGGAATGGAAGTTGATTGAACTATATCAACATTTTAAGTAAAAATAACTATTATGAGCAATTATTACAGACGGAAAAACTTAGCTACTTTGGTATCTACCTATTGCGATTTCTCTGTAGCTATGGTGGGTGTGTTATATGCGCAAAGAAATGACTAATTCGTAAGAATACTTTCAATACCAGTTCGATATCTTAGTGGCTTTCACTGGAATCTATCAAGATTTTTAGGCTGGTAACAATATTTTTTCCCATACCATCCCCAACTATCAACCAGCTACTGTATATACGTTTCTTTCACACTGATACCTGAATCTGATGGGCTGTATTCCGAGAACACATGTTTTATCAACGGTACAAAATTGATCCCCATTACCTCCCGTAACAGTACTTGCATACTGGATATATTTGCTCGCTCGTTTAATTTAGTAAACAAAAAGTTTGCATATAAATCTATTGATCGCACGAAGGCATATGACGCATTATTAAAGCATATATTATGCTATTAAAATTAATTCATACAAAAAATATGCGCAACGTATCTTGTATTTTTTATACAGCTATTAAAATAATAAAAGCATTGAATTATTATAATAAGTGACCATAAAAATTTCGCACTTCCTTTAAACATGTCCTCACTCACTAAAAATGTCGCGTGAGGCCAAAAAATGACAAGAATCGGAGTCACTCGACCATCAACGGCCTTTAATAATCCATTGCTGGATCCTAGGTCTCCCTTATAAAGGAATATTTTATACCTCACACGAATGGATTGTATGGTGCTTGTTTAACCTTCTTTATCAGTGCTGTTAACCTCAATACTTTGCTCCCTTCGTCGGTTGTATGAAAATAACTACCGTTCATCGTGAATAGTCTAAGTGAGACTTAGACGAGCGCAGAAAAAAATCTTGTAAGGGATCTTGTATTCTTTTGACATTTTTATCGACACAGTAATGGATAAACAACACGGCTGTTTACATACTACGAACCTAATAGGATAACATTGAAGTGCGCACCAGTGTTGTAATATAATATAATCCTCATTGACACGATAGTAATAAATACGAGTATATTTGTTATACGATCTTGTTTACGTTCGACCAAATGATTACACTGTTACAGTGTTATGAAGGCCGTTATATTTTTTTCATACTTCGATTGTTTCATTTTGTTAAGAAAAATCTTAATACTTATTGGTTTCTATTAATCACAGTACATGTGGTCACAGATATGGTGTGTCACCGCCCTTTTGGTGGGTGTGGGTTCAAACTACGCACCCCTAAGAGAAGAAGAACCTGGCTCAAACCTTATGGTTACCGTGGTATAGCAGGCTAAACCTCTTTCCTCAAGAGAGGCCTATGTCTAGTAGTGGACTATTAAATATTGTCTAAAATGACGATCAATTAAAAAACAGATTTTTTTAAACAGTTACTGTTTTAAAAAACAACCCGTCTGTGCTTACTATTGTTAATTGTTTTCATATACGATTGTTGTAAATATCTTTTGTTTACATTAGTTCAGTAAACCTAAGTTCTATTTCAATCTGCGAAGTATTTAATTGTTGTACAATGTACCTATAGAATGCTGTTTTTTATGGTAATTCAAATAATAACATACAGATTTTTAAGCAGATAACTTATTACTCTGTAAAAATACTATATTAAAATCAAATCTATAGATCTGTGGTGTAGAAGGCACTGACGACAACCACTCACGGGACATCTACAAAGGCACCTACCTACCCCCAAGTACATTACCTCCCTTTTTCAAGTGTTCTCCTCGACAGAATTAAATAGGGGGAAGAGGGTGATTGATCCCCAAGATCCTCATTCACGAATTACTTAAGTATTATTTGGCACCCCGTTCGAAGCTCTCCCACTCTGCACACGATATAACTGATTTCGTTTAAAGACGTTTTTCGTTTCGTTTAATATGGGGATTTTATCCGACTACAGCGAAGTCAAAAAGAAGAATAATAGTTTTGGCAATCTATGTAATGTTCAACGTTAGCGCCTAAACACTACTAACTACTACCAAACCGATTGCAATTAAGGACATGTCAATAGATTCGTAATAATGGCCCGGGTGATATAGGCAATATCATTATATCAAAATTATTTACTTGGATTATAGTTTTAACAACTTTTTCTCCTACGCAATGTATTGCATGCAGTAAAGTATGAAACAAATTGTGTATATTTTATACCCATCACGCCTGGTGCACGTGCATGATGCATTAATTCAATACCCACTAGCAATAATTTAGATTAGAAATAATTATTTACGACACGCTCTGACTGCGTGATAGTATACCTGTGTGATGACTGATTTTGTTATGCACGTATTGTTTACTAGGAGACGATAATATTTGTTTAAACGGAAATATTATGCGCTGTGTGTGCGTTCTGAAGTATTAACTTACGTTCATTCAACACCGTGTAAACATACA
Source organism: Hyphantria cunea (assembly GCA_003709505.1). Classification (NCBI taxonomy): domain Eukaryota; kingdom Metazoa; phylum Arthropoda; class Insecta; order Lepidoptera; family Erebidae; genus Hyphantria; species Hyphantria cunea. The sequence continues at coordinate 229,493 of PKRV01001710.1, read as the reverse complement.
TCTATATATGTATAAAGAAACTATCTTTTGCCCGCGTGACAGTCGGTAATATCCTGGTAAAAGAGTAACATAGGCCCTCCCCTAAGAATCAAAGTATCTTCATGACGAATTTCATTGCAATCGTTGTAGCGATTTATAGTATTAATATGATAAAAACGGTAGTTATTCTAAGGTAGACTGTACAGAAATGGTAGCTGTTTGCAAAAGGAGGTTCTTTCTTTTCTTGATCCATTGTAAAATGTATTTTTCTTATTGTTAGCATTGTAATAAGCGTTAAGAGTAAACCATATGACTGCTAAATTAAACAGTAAAAGTAATACAAAAATCGAAGATAGAATCCCAATCCAGGTCATTTCAAAACGAGAATTCTCTAGGAACAATCCTACCGTTATGTAAATGTGTTGAGTAAGGTCGCGCTTATTAGGAATCAGTTTCACAAGAAATTAGAGCACCATGAGGCAGGCCAAGATCAGCGATTGAATTACATTTAGACTAATATTATTAAGATTTTGAGTGTTGAGTTGAGATTTGAGTTGAGTGAGTGAGGATACCGGAGGCCCATAATCCAAGCCTTCCCCTCATCCCCCGTCCCATCCCCCAAGGCCGGCAACGCACTTGTGATGCCTCAGGTGTTACGGGTGTCTGTGGGCGGCGGTAATCGCTTACCATCAGGCGATACGCCTGCTCGTTTGATCCCTATTCCATAAAAAAAGCTCTCCTATTGGTCGTTTGAAATCGGTTAGATAGTTTCGGAGTTCGTTGCGAGCAACAACTTGACACGAGGATTATATACAACATCAACAATTTAAATTTCAGGTTAATTAATACAAATGGTTCATACCTATAAAAACAAAACATTATGTATATAAACCATTGTATGATATTCACATTTATTAATGGCGCAGTAATCTACCAAGTCAACAGTTGACGTACCCTCATTTACAATTCTTGTTCAATCCTTTATGTTTGCAGTACAAAACAACATTATGTTAATGTAGTACATTTCAAAAATTACTTTTCGCCGTTCAAAATTATTGGTTTAAAGTAAATAAAGTTTGAAGGTTTTTTATTCCAAATATTGACACTTTTTGAACGATTTAAAAAAAAACAATTTTGTTGTATTTTATTTGAAAAGGGGTACATACTTTCCTGTTTGTTTCATTAAAAACAAACCCTCCCCCCCTAAGGATAGAAAACTAATAAATGAAGAAAACAGTGTCTGAAGATACTTTGATATATTTATTTATCTTTATTGTACACACTTAACAGATAGAAAAAAAGAATTACAACATATAAATGTGACAATTGGCGGTCTTATCGCTCATGGCGATCTCTTACAGACATACAGGCAAGATACATGACGTGGGGTTGTCAAAGTGGTTTATAAACTTTTAAAAGTTAATTAACATTTATAACGGTCGATAGATTGTATTTGTAAACCTGTAATGGCCCCCAGCAATTACCAGACGTGTATAGCATTAATAAATTACTGTTAATAATAGGTTTTTTGGTTCGTAACTTTCACTTGGTTGTCGTGAAATTGGTTCGCACACCCTGGCCGCTCGGCTATACGTAATCTTCTGGCCAATCCAAAATGTTGTTGCGAAAGTAGACAACAAATCGTTAGCTGAATCTTGTTTTGTGATATCACTTTAATTTTATGACCTAAACCCAAACAACTACATGATTAGAATCCGATAATTACATTAGTTTAAAATATAAATTACATGAAGTTTACGAAGTTTCTCCTTGTTCCAGGTATGCGAGAAACTGGAGATAGGTGCCGAAGCCGACTACTTCGGCCTCCGAGTATCACCAGGATCAGGACCCGGAAGATGGCTTAACTTGCGGAACCCCCTCGATCCCCATCGCATTCCTGGCGGTCGTCTCGACCTCCGCGTCAAGTTTTGGGTACCCCCACATCTGTTGATCAATGAACCAACACGTCACCAGTTCTACTTACACGCTAAACTAGATTTGACCGAAGGCAGATTGGTTGTGGCTGATTTAGAAGTGGCTAGAAGGATAATAGCTTATATAGCGCAGGCCGAAACTGGTGACTGTGACCCTGATCTACCTCCAAAACACATTTACGCGGAATGCGATAAAATTGGTCCACAAGGAGAGCGCCCAGAGGATCATATTGAGAAAATCATTGAATACCATTGCGAGATCACCGGAATGAGGGCTTCTCAGGCTGAATACAGACTGCTCAAAGAAATATCTAAGCTGGAATCGTTTGGCGAAGAACTGTTCTTTTGTAAACCAGTCACACAGAGCAACAATGCTCATAATCTCTACAGTCATTTGTTATATCATCGTCAGCAAGTCGAGGAGCCGAGTAGAGGGGCAAGAGACGAGCAGGAGATTGACGGTGGTGCCACCGTTGGGTGTTTGACGTCAGGTCAAACTGCAGGAGGTTGCGGATGCAGACTCAGCACTTGCGTTGGAGTGAGTCCTCATGGGATTGTCGTTTACAGACCAGCTTGTAACGGAGAACAAGATATTGGCGTTGAAAAGAAAAGGTTAGTCACTAAATTATTACACTTCGTAGACTAAATTTATTAAAATCGACGTAAATCTTTAGAGATTCTTGCCTGATGTTGCAATCTTATTTATTGGAAAAGCTGATCTAATTGAAATACCATGCTTATTCCAATTTCATTCTTATTCATTAACTTATTTCTAATTACTGAATGTCTTCAGTTATTTTATGCGTTTATCTAGGTCGTGTGAGCATAAAGATGTTCACAAAAACCTCAATTTAAAACGACCTGCTTGTTTACTAAATCACGATTAAGTCAAAACGATTAGTAGAAAGTGATATTTGAGGAACGTATTTCCTTTGTGAAGTTAACTTACAGATGTGTTTACTTGATCGTAAGAATCACAAGTGTTTTATCCCTTTCTAGTCTATCCCCCTACAATAAGAGGGAGGGAGTATGATACTACAGGCTACTTTTAATTAATGTACACTACAGATAGCATTGTTTTCAACCAATCTACGCAAATTGTCCTTGCTTTATCAGTGTACATTTTCACTTAAACGCTGTCAAGTGTCTTTTGCATAAACAAGATAATTTCACACTCAGTCTTGTCTTTTATTGTTATTGAGAATATTTCAACAAAGACCTATATATACTGTCATTCTTTGTCTTTGTACAGGAGAAATGATAAGATATATCGGACCAAACAGAGTTAATACCAACATTATGATAATTATTTTTTAGAGCACTGATATAAATTTTCGTATAGTTATAATTCCTTTATCAATAAGTCATTGCACTTCAAGATTATTACAATACGTAGTTCTAGAATCTAATTTTATTTTTAAGAATTTTTAATTTAAACATTTCAATTTTACTTACATCATTAATGTCGCTTAACGATTCCTATTATCCCGGATCCTTTTAAGCGGGGCGTGACAAGGATCTCACTATTATTTACATTATGCATGGCATGCTCTCCATAGAGTTATCACTGGCTGATAGAGCATCAGGTAAACTAGTCGCTCTGCCTGATGGAGCGTTCTCTATATTATAAAAAAAACAGTTATTGTGTTACTTTTCACCCAGACCCTTTCAGTGGTTTTTGCATAATTGCTTAACACACGTTCATACATCTATTTTGAACCTGGAGAGAGGGCATGCTAACAGGGCTGCAAAGCATTTGTGACCTTTAACCTTGAAGGTTTATTGGTAACCGCAGTCAGTTGACAAGGTGTCAAGTTTCTGAATCTTTCTTTCTTACGAATTACATAACAACACACCCACAACAAATATTAACTATTAATCTCTCTATTCCAGCATTCCATACACAGCAATCCACCGAGCGCAGCCATTCCGACGCAACTTCCAAATGTCGTATGTCACAGACGAGGGTAACGAAGCCCCTCTGCACGTCAAGATGGCCACCTCTGGTCAAGCAGCCGCATTATACCGCGCTGTCACCGAGAAACACGCGTTCTACTGCTGCGAGACGGTCAGGAGTGATGTTACTGAACAGTTCATTAGAGATTTGAAGGTAAATACTTATTTCTACCAAATATTTTCAGTGCTGATAATAAAGCCATAATTTTTCATCCAATAGTAACGAGTCGACTGAGGAACTCTTATGGCCTGGGTAGGCTAAATCCTCCTTTCTAAGGCATCTCCTTATGTCTAGGAATGGATAGTTAAAAGATGATAAATCTTCAGATAAATACCTGATTGTAACACAAGGCGACTGCAGTTAAGTGAATAGTAAAAACTTCAAACATCCCACACAAGGTCGTCTGATTTCAAAAACTAGGTCTTTTATATACTTATATATGTCTGAATACATACCATTGATAAAATACACCTAGATACATAACAAATATATAGAATTGTAATAAAAAAACTTAGATTCATAATCGCTTAAAAAATATGACTAGTAGAAGCAACAAAGCCCCAAATACTAGATGTCTTTAAAACGCTTGATATAGATTTTTAAACAGTTTTGTGACCTAAAATATCGCACGTCTACAATATTTAAGGCTATTAATACACAAAGGAAAATAAACCGTTCTGGTAATAGTATGCAGTCGACATGCAATTCGTCACGTAGTTAGTTATAACTGTTGTAACCGCGAGGGTCGAAGTCTGACATATTACTTCTATATATATGTAAATTATACATGTATACAGTCCTCTAATTACTTATAATAAAATAAATACAGTAATTGGTTAGTCTTTATATAGAGTTTTCGTGAGTCGAATATTCCAACGGTCTTAAAACCTTCTTAAAAACTTCTTTAGTTTTTGTTTTATGTAAATAAATAATACAAAATAAAAATGTATTCCATATTCAATGTACAAGTCTGCGTGTTACGTGGCTTAAGAGTTAAGACTTAGTATAAAATAAACAAACTGCAAATTCTTAAATAATTATACAATTAGAACTAAGTTTTAGTTTTATCTTAACAAAAAATTACGATTGTTAGACTCATTGTTAAGTAAGGTCAATATTTTAATTTAGTAAATAACAGAATAATTAAAAACAAAAAGGGACTTCTCATGACAAAGGGTTATACGTAAACACGTCGACGTTTCAATATTTTCATACTTGATTTGTAAACTCACTTAGATTATGACCCCAAACGGTTCATTGACACCCTCCAATTAACACATGACGTGCAATATAAACGGCCCTTGTAATATAAACCTGTTATTTGGTATTATCTTTAAAATATGTCTTTTAAATAAATACATACAGGAGTAAAGTAAAATGCAAACAGCTCATAATAATACACGGCAAATATACCTGATCAGTTGTACGATGTTACTGCAATTTTAATGAAGTATAACTGAATTCAACCAAAAATACGACAAAATAACGATATCCAAACACAATGATAACTTATTAATGAGTGAGTGAAAAAACGATACATTAACTATTGACACATAACATAAACCAGAACAGGTATTTTGTTTGCCGCGTGTACTTTGTCCGTGTAACCGCTAAATGCTATGGTAACTAAATGATGCGAAGAAATAATGAACTTTGTACTCTGTTCAATATGTAACGTACCTACGCGGTGGCGGTGACCTTATGCATAGAATTTGTTACCTATCACTCGTGTGAATTATGTATACGTTTGAGTTAAAACAAGACGGCTGATATTCGTCGGCCATTTTGTTTACAATTATACATTTTATACATTCGTTCTATACTTTTATTTTTACGTGTGGAAACCACCTCTGGCCACCCCACCGGGGTTAGCGGCGGGGCGGTGTGTCGGAATCGAACCGACTAAAACCACACGATGTGCCACTCTGCGCCTGAGACGGGAGAGATCCGGGAATCGCTTTCTTACGCCATCCGGACCCACAGTATTCCTTCTATACTACCATAACCTTCGGAGCTATGCTTCATTGGCTAGCTGAACCGAAGTTGATATTACAGACTCACAGAAAAACCGTGTTATGCAAGTCTTCTGTCCATATTCGAAGCTTAATCCACTTCCTCTTTTCTAAGGGGGAAAGACGGTTAGGGCGGCATCACACTATTGACTAGTTGTGATTCCTTAGGTGCGGGTAGTTGTAGATTTTAGACTGCAAGAATGGCGTGTTGACTTAGGCTATCTACTCGTCGTTTTCTACCGCGCTGAGTGACGTGGTTTCAAATCCCGCTTCGCACAATGTGTGTGATCCAAGAATTGTTGTTCTGAGCTTGGGTGTTCTCTATGTCTGTTTCATGTTTGTACAGGTTTTACCTAGTGCGGGAGTTGCCTTTTAACAAAAACTAATATTAAGAACTTTAAAATTTAAATTTAAGAGGCGCTCATAGCCCAGTTGCACTCGGTGATTAGAAACAATCAGCGAGGGCAAGCAACGACGGCGCGGTCAGTACCTGGATGGGTGACCGCTGGTGGCATGTTACCATGAGCGTCTCCGTGATTCGGAGGTCACGTTAAGCAGTCGGTCCCGGTTGTTATCATAGGATAACAGTCGTGAAGCTTAGTTGGAGGCCTTCGGGCGGCTTAAAAACATCCAACGGTAAGATTACGTAGCCACAACGTTGTCTTGCCAGTCCCCAATCCGCACTTGGCCAGCGTGGGGATGTATGGCCTTAACCCTCTCCTGAGAGGAGACCCGAGCCCAGCAGTGGGACATTATGGGTTGTTGATTTGAATATTAAGAAATCGGTCTAATTGATATTTTTCATCTCCCCAGGGCACGATAGCGTCCATCTTCAACGACTCGACGACGCTGGGGCGACGCTACGTGTTCGACATCCGCCGCACGTGCCGCGAGGTTCACGACCGCGCCCGGCGCGCGCGTCACGCCGCCGACCGCCAGCGCCGCCCCGAGCGTGACGGGACTGAGCACAGGGTAAGCACCCACCACAACATATATATACAAAGATATTCCCCTTGTTATTCGCACTATTGCAAAAACTTTTAGCCATACCATACCTTGCCTTTTAGACTGGGATTGTTACCCAATATATCGTCTATTTATAACATTATTTCTACACTTTTTAGCCAATGTTCGATTGGACATCATATTTTCTAACCCTACAATGAATTTTAGTAGAACTTATGAAACAAAAAATAAGAAATAGTTACATTGTACTGCGTCTATAAATTGTGCTAATGCTCTTATAAATCAATATGTGCCATTTCTTTTAATCCCATCCTGGCAGATGGTGGCATATTATCTAAATGTAACCTTAGTCTAGGTAACCATTTTAGATAGAAGTTAGTTAAGCAAATTATTAAATACGTCCCAAAAAAAATCAAGTCAACAGTATTTAAACACCACAATCTAAACTTAAAAAGTAAAAGAACTTGATATAAAATTATCTTTGAATACATTTGACCAATAATTGTTCAACCGATAATCTTACCATGTCTAACTAAGCCAGTATTTTTAATATACACAAACCAACATGAAGATTATAAACAACAGTTATAATTAGAACAAATAAATATTTACACAAGTTTGCGCATTTTGCTATAACCCGACAGATTTAGTCACACCTTACTGCAAATATTGCTTATCAATAATCAAAACAAACAAACAAACAAACAACAACCCATAATGTCCCACTGCTGGGCTCGGGTCTCCTCTCAGGAGAGGGTTAAGGCCATACGTCCCCACGCTGGCCAAGTGCGGGTTGGGGACTGTCAATAATCATGTTTATTTTAATAAGGTTAACATTTGTATTACATTTTCTGTGATAGCCACACTAAACTCAATGTAATATGGCGATCAAAATTTTTACAACCATGATTTGACAGATTGATTGCGATCCAAATATTTTTTTATTAATGCAGTTACGAAGTAAAGGTACTATCCCTAATATGTAAGGGGACATGTCTATTAATACAGAGGGCCATCTATAGGTTGTATATGGCCCAAGGTACATTGGTAATTTAGGAATTTATTTTGTAGGTCATATTTGAAACGGCGTGGGGCTTTTAACCAGTTCGAGTCCGATATAACCACCGCTGTTGTGTGTTTCAATTTATTCACAAAATAATTATACGGGCACTCTATCAGTCATCAGCTTTCTTAGTACAAGCTCTGCTTAGTTTGACATTAGATGATGTAGTAACAAAAAAAGAGCAGATACCCATACTACGTGACCCTCTTTTGAGTATTTACTGAGACCCCCCACTCAGTTATATAGAAGGTTGTAATGTAAGTGTGTGTTGTTGCAGGGGTCCCGATCCCGCTCGTCGTCGGGCGGCTGCGGTGCGGAGTCGTTGGCGTGCCGCGCGTGCATGGACGCGCCCATCGACACGCTGTTCCTGCCGTGCAGGCACGTCGTGTGCTGCGGGGACTGCGCCCACAGGTCTTTTTTTTTTTTTTTTTTATATTTAAGCTGCCAAAATGACTCTGCCCTGCCTGATGGAAAGCATGAGCAGAATCCAAGAGTGGTGGTCACCATCCTCAATGCGAAAAAGAACAATGCAGCATGGTGACCCACACTATGGCGGCCTGGGAGGAAGGGGGATGGTGAGGGTGGGCCTCCGGTATCCTCACTCACTCGATGAAACACAGCGTAAGCGCTGTTTCACACCGGTTTTCTGTGAGGTCGTGGTATCACTCCGGTCGAGCCGGCCCATTCATGCCGAAGCGTGGCTCTCCCACGGTAAAATAAGGTCACTACTCCTACTAAACCTTCTTGCACCACCGTCTACGTTCTTTTATAAATTTAGAATGAATAAATCCTACTGAAGATTCATCCAAAATCTATAACAATCACATCGTTTCATGCTAATATTACGTGAAGTCCTTCGCGACACAAGATTTTTAAAAATGTGGGAGTTTTCTTTGAAAAAAGCTTAGCAGTGTTTGTTTCAATTTAAAATTTAAAATAATATATACATATGCATGTATATAAAATATATAGCTGAATTACGAGAAGTGTTAAAAAGAATAAAAACTCTAAACAAAATCTTTTTATTATAGAAATACAGAAATAATCAATTTAAATTTTCTTCTTTTCCAGATGTAACCGTTGCCCTCTGTGTCGCGGCGAAATCGAAAAACTGATGTTAATATTCCTGCCCGTTGAGTACCAACGAAGCCCTGGCCTCGTCAAGTGAATGCCGCTACCTTCGCGATTCGGAAACTAAATGACGATGATTTTCTGATGAAATGATTCCGCCCTGATGATATGAACAGGTGTGATGTGCCTCGAAACGTTTGGTCGGCGGGGCCCTTCCTCCCGGCGGGGCCCTTCCTCCCGGCGGGGCCCTTCTCCTCCACAGGGCTCCGTCGGCCGGTGTGGGATATTGAGTGTGTTGTGTGATCGTCTGTCTAGTCACTGATTGACTCCGACATTTGCATTTCAACGGAACATCGAGTTCCGACCGTATTTACTGGTACTTACTTCTTAGATTTTAATTATCGAATATGTTCATTGGCTAAATCTAAGTTGTTATAGACAAAAAAAAATTAAAGTACCCCCTAAAAACCCTTCGTTTTAGAAGGCCCTAGTGTCAATATTATGCGATAATATATTTGTATAATTTCTTGAAAAATGTGCATTTTAATATTTCATTTAAATGTAACACTTGCCTTACATTTTGTTTTGAAAACTTATGTTTTTTTTTTATATATTAAGTTCGATCGTAAGTTGTAATGTAAGACCTATGGTCTGTAAGTTATCATAACGCTAAAGATATTTAAGTAAAGCTACTAATACTGCCAAACTGTTGTTTTATTCACGACCTACTCAACGCAACACAAAGATACAGGAAACTATAACTTACTTAAAAACTTGTGATAAAATTTATAAAGCCCTACATATGGGTCATTATTACGAAATTTTTGACAACTCCACTATAAAAATACGCGCTTCATACGCTTTCCAAGTCACTGATCAATGTAAACGAAAGATTAATTTGATAACTAATATTGTAGATACATAGAAAACTCTTTATTTGTGCACCGTATTACAGATTTACATGATACATGATATAACCTAATATTAAAAACTAAAATCAATCTCGAACACCGAATTGAAAAATAAATTTAATGTTGAATAGTCCACTAATTGATAAACGCTATAAGCTATATAACATTACGCCACGACCAACCACAGGAGTCCAGAATCAACGATTGTTTCAAGTTTTTATTTGCTTTGCAGTGAAGTTGTCCTTTATATTTTGCTCCCATAATTTGCTCTTACGACATCCATGCAATGAAAAGTATAATCACCAATACATTACTAAACGCAATATTATATAATAATTATTATTAGGTTAAAGATTCTGACGTTTTGAAAATTCCAAGCTTGCTCACATAGGCGCGGTAGGGCTCAGGTTTTTGTTCTTCGTAGCTGCGTAGTCAATGTCACATTTGATAAACGCTGCATTAATACAGAAAAACATGAACCAAGGTATATTTGTACCTGCTTGCAAAAAAATGAAAACCATATCATAGAGGTAAGGTCCCTATCGCCCTACACATCTCTGTAATGATACTTTTAGATCAGTTTTTGGCATATAGTTGCTTAGGGCAGGAACTGAAAGGAAGCGCTGTACGGCGTACCGGTGTGGGTGTCGGCTCTGACCGCCCAGAATAAGGCGCGCCTCTGGCGGCCTCAGAGGGTATTGGCGGTCAGAGCTTACGCGGATACCGCACGGTGTCGACCGAGGCGGCGTGCGCCTTGGCCGGAACACCCCCGTGGGATTTGGAGGCGGAAGTGCTCGCCGAAGTTTATCGACGGGTGGCTGAATTCCGGGCGGAGAGTGGCGTGCGCCCTCCGCCCGAAGAGGCACGCGAGTGGCGTGAAGCCGCCCGTCGAGCCACGATGGCTCGTTGGTCTTCGCGGCTGGAGGCTCCACGTGCTGACTTCGCCACCGTGGAGACTCTCCAGCCGGTCATCCTCGAGTGAGCAGGACGGCAGCATGGGACCCTTTCCTTCCGACTGACGCAGGTGCTTTCCGGGCACGGTTGCTTCGGGAAGTACCTGCACTCGGTCGCGCGAAGGGAATTGAGTCCCACCTGCCACCACTGCGACTGCAGTGAGGACTCGGCCCAGCACACGCTGGCGGTGTGCCCCGCTTGAGCGCCGCAGCGTCGGGCCCTCACTGCGGTCATCGGAGGAGATCTCTCGCTGCCGGCCGTCGTACGTTCCATGGCCGGCGGCGAGAGCAGTTTTACCGCGGTCGCGACCTTCTGCGAGGAAGTCATCTCGCAGAGGGAGGCGGCGGAGAAGGCCCGGGAGGACGATTTCCACTCGGACCCGATCCTCCCCCGGCGAACCGGGCGGCGGAGGCGCGCCTACCGGCGCCCCATGCCGCCCTGAGTGTGGCCGCGGATGGGCGGGACGGGTTTTCCCTTCCATCCGCTTCACAGGCCAGCCGCGAGGGGGCGACGTTACACGTGAGCCGTACGTCGCCTAAATTGAGAGTATAACATCAGGAGACGGTGCCCGCTTCAGTGTGGGCAGGCGCTGGGAGGGGTCCGGATGGCGTAAGAAATCGGTTCCCGATTCTCTCCCATCTCAGGCGTAGAGTGGCACACCGTGTGGTTTTAGTCGGTTCGATTCCGACACCCGCCGCAAACCCCGGTGGTGTGAAGGCCCGAAGGGTTTTCAACATGTAAAAAAAAAGGAACTGGAAGGAAAGGGTCATCCATTACTTAAATAAAGGTTGACTGTTATTAATAAAATTTGTATCATATATATTTTTATGGGGATAGTGGGCAATCGAGCATGCGTTTCACCTGATTGTAAGCAATTACCCGTGCATGGACACCCACAGAACCACAAGGTGACACAAGTGCGATGCCAGCATTTTAGGAAGGAGTACGCTCTTTTCTTGAAGGTCATATTGGTCCAGGAATACGCAAGCCAAACTTTTCCTTTTAAAATTATGTATATGTTATAAACTTCTTCCTGCAGCTAATTCAGATCAAATAAAAAGGTAGATACCACACGTAGAACAAGAAATTTAGGCATTTTTTAAATATGAGTAAGTGACCACTTTTTAAAAAAAATGTCCCTGACAATTGTGTAAATGAAGGAGTATGTGTATGTAGGAACAGAAAAAATATGGGAAGATTATTCAAAGATTAATTTGTTGATTTGAGATGTATGATGTATGTATTTATTTTTGTCTGTTCATTTAGAAGTTCTCGTAACTTCTAAACTAGTTAACAAATAGGGTGCCGTGAATTCAATACTGCGCCGTCTAAATGACGTAAAGTCGTAACTGATAAATGTTTTCAAAAACTGTCTACGTGGGTATCAAATGAGAGGGCACAATGTGCAACATGTCAAAACATTGGGTTATATTAAAATTTATTTGTCCCACACGAAGCGAACCCCCTGTCTCCGCGGGAGGGGGGGGGGAAGGTTTCCATCATGTAAAAAAAAAATATTAAAATTTGTTTAGCCATTTACAAGATTTGAGAGTTGAGGGGATGAACAGTAGAATATTTTGAATTGTACTCAAGTAGAGTATCTGTGAGAGGCGCTCATAGCCCAGTTGCACTCGGTGATTAGAAACGATCAGCGAGGGCAAGCAACGACGGCGCGGTCAGTACCTGGATGGGTGACCGCTGGTGGCATGTTACCATGAGCGTCTCCGTGATTCGGAGGTTCACGTTAAGCAGTCGGTCCCGGTTGTTATCATAGGATAACAGTCGTGAAGCTTAGTTGGAGGCCTTCGGGCAGCTTAAAAACATCCAACGGTAAGATTACGTAGCCACAACGTTGTCTTGCCAGTCCCCAATCCGCACTTGGCCAGCGTGGGGACGTATGGCCTTAACCCTCTCCTGAGAGGAGACCCGAGCCCAGCAGCGGGACATTATGGGTTGTTGATTTGATTTGAGAGTATCTGTTAAAAGTGCATGACGTGTTTATTACAAATTTATCATTACGTAGTTAAAATAAGTTAGATCATCTTTTCATCTTGGGTCACTGGTATTATCGTCCGTTTAACTAGCTAGATAGTCACTTATATCTTATAAGCATGTAACCTCTGTGTACCTACCTTACAAACTATCTGCATCACCCGAAGGTTGACTGGAAGAGAACGCCCTGGGCATTAAGTCCGCCGATGTACAATTGTAGTGCATAAAGTTAATAAATAAAATCCATTGTAATAATAAATGGATGGTTATAATGGCATAATTAATTAGTCCGATAGATATCTCAAAAGTGACAGTATACGTTTAAAAATAAAGAGTAAATCTTTATTTTTTTAATTAAGTAATTTAATTGACACGTTAAAAGTACGTGATTAAAAAAACTAAGTAATAATAATACATCTCTCTTTACTTCAATATATGAGTATGAATTTGCCTACAAATAAATTACTCACATTTCTAGGCTATTATATCGTATTATTTTAAGTAATATCGCGCATATTTGCAAAACAGGTAAAAGTAAAGTAGATAAATATTTAATTTTTGATATTATTATCCAAATATTTATTAATATTCTTAGATGAACTTTAAGCAAATAAACCATTGGTTTAATACTCTAAGTATATGAAGTTAGAGTTTAAAGTAGTTTAATGTTAGCCTTTTTAAATCGAGTTAAAAGTATAAACAAAGAAATAAACATTGAAAGAAAAACATCGTGTAAGTTTCTTATTGGCTTAAATAATAAATAGAAACTATGCTTGATTACGAAAATGACAATGCGTTTTACAGCCAATCATTTAACTCGTAATAACTTTCAGACTACAAATATGTAGGTAGTTATAAAACATTTCGTCTTTGTCTGCTATGTTCATGTCATGTCACTCCTGTTGAGGCGTTGACAATAGTAGCGCCATTTTGAAGTATTATAATTTACTGTTAAAACTAGAGAATTTTGTTGGTAAAAGATCTTAAAGTCCACAATTACCAATTTGGATGGATTTTACAAGCTATTATATTTGGCAAATAAGGCACCTTGAATCTGACGACAGCATTAGACCGTAAGTTACTGTGAGTAGATGTTAGTAGCTAACTCTTTTTATAGACGGCAAACCTAAAATGTTTAGCAATATGCAGTAAATAAAAAAGCTAAAAGCAGTTCAGTCAACAGCCATTTTTTAATTTTCTAATTTATTTTACTGTTTTATCGCAAAAACTTACGATAAATTGTACTTTTGTCACACAGACAGGAGTCTCGTTACCTTACCTTCCCTCTAGGGTATATAGTTTTGTAGTCTGTGGTGTTTACCATAAATGTATAAAGATGAGGCGTCACAGTCCAGATCTATTTATAATTTACAATCAGGGAATAAATGTTAAAATAACATGCAGGACTAACCTACGTTTCATGTTTATATACATTATCACATTTTTTTATCATCTGAATTATAATTTTCTTGGCTGTATAACTTAGTTCCATGGCTATAAAAAAATTAAAAATACATGTCTATGCATACCCAAATGTTACCACGTAATGAGAAGTCCCGTTTCGTTTGCGAATAGGTATTAGGAATGATCCATTTCTTGCAAAGGGAACATAACGAAGGCTACAAGATGGAAGAATAAGCAAATTAAAAGTAATTTTAGTATATTTTCGTTTAAAATATGGATGATTAAGTAGTTCAAGGTTTGCATAAAATTGCTTACAAACTGTTCGTCAATGTATTTTCATTATCTTTTACTTCTTACTAAGACCATCTATTAGATTGAATTGCTTGCAGTTCAAAGATAACGATGAGGTAAATGTGAAACAAACGATGAAAATTTGGACATAAATTTGTAAATTTTATTCAGTTATTCTTTCATAGATCATGTGTACTTCAAACTTATCTTCAGCCGTGTAGTTTGATGAAAGAATATTTCTATTTGACCACATGTTATACTGTATACTGATATTTACATTTACATTAATCAAATAATTTCTTTCGGGCAAACTTTTATTCATTATGCAAGGTAAACTTTTGCTTATGTTAAATATTTTAAAGTTTTGGATTACAGAAGGGGTAATATTTTTTTACATCTTGCAACTCTTCTCCCTGCTCATACGAACGCAAGATGGCTGCCGATTTATGTGAACGCAAGGACATGTACCTAGTAAAGTGATATCCGTTTGTGATATTTCGTTTATAGTTGTGATAATAACGTTGTAAATATTATAATTGTTTTGTGTATGTGCCTGGAGAAAGTTTTTGTGCAATATATTATGAGTTTTTAATGTTTTTATACTACTTTGTGTAATCTTATATTGGATGGTACAAAATGTTCCTTGTTGAATTGTGATTATTTATACAGTGACACAAGTTTTTGGATCGCTATGATGCTTATTGTTGGATGATATCTGTGTTTTATAGTAAGTGCTATATTTTTTTATTATTATATAGTTGTAATTTATAACGTACGAGTGCGATGAAAAAATTTCGTCAGAGCTGTAACCTATTTGCCTATATAGGGCTCTGTGGCGTGGCTGTTCATTCTGCCGGCGACTTGCCGGTGCTCAGGCTCGTCACAGCTATTACCATTTCACGCCTGGATCGTATCTTATGTCTATAAAACTTAGGAAACTATTAAGAAAATCATAAAATCTATAGTACGTAAAAACATACACTTTAGTTGCTAACAAATATAAAGTAACAGATGTTTTAGCGAAATATCTGCAGTGCACGCCGCCTGTGTTAACACGAACCTATATTATGTTATCGAATTTCGTTGACTGCTGTGTAAATAATGTGCATTCTGAATAAAATACATTAAATACCGATACGCGAGTTTTCTGCATTATATTGACTATAATTTGACACAAACCATAAATCATTATTACATGTTTTTTTAAAATAAAACTACAATGGTATCACAGAATTATCATCCTAAAAACATCTATTTATTGTTATTGTTTAATTTGCTAAAACAATTTATGGGAATCTAAAAATCTTATAAGATTCTCTTAACTAGAAATTCTTTCTTCTTATTGAAACTCTGATTATACTAGACATGAAAATTGTAGTGTTCTGTTGAATCAAAGACAGGCACAACTAACAATATACTGCTAGTGTCTTTTTGAAACCACACACATCTCTGTCTATTAAATATGAATAGAAGTTGAATGCATCTATGAATACATGCCTTGTTTTCAGTCTGGACAGTATTATATAGTATGTTTATATGTTTCATTATTGAAAAAATCCTAGGCACAACATAAATTTAATTAGCTCAAAAACTTTTCTAAAGGGTGTATTTTAATATAAATTCTAAGCTACTGAATCATTGCTTTGTTAATATTATTCTATAAAAAAGATGGAAATTATTAGTTTATTTCTTCAAATTAAAGAGATACTTATAAGATCACAACTGAATACTATTTCTTTAACCTTAGAATTTGTAATCCGGTTTACACTGGAGCCTCCTTGATATTACGAATCTTTAGAAATAAAAATTAATCAATTAAATGTATGTACATACTTAATTCCGAGCGGCTGTACCAAATAGGTTTTTTTTTAAATGTATTTCATATTGTCAGGGCAAAGTTTGCATTGAATAAAATTAAAAGAAAACTATATGTTATATTCACACTGCCTATGAGAAACTGAGGTGGGTATATATAGTATGAATATTTAAAACAAGTATTTTGGAAATAAAAAAATATTCCCAAAGAAAAGTCTGTACAGAGTTCGCCAGGTGCTAGAAATAAATAAATATTTCGGATATTTAACACACAACAAGCTTCAACCTAAATAGTAATTGTTATACCATAACATTCTCTTTATTCCAATAGGAAGGATCCAAGAGGATACCCGATACCGAGATACCCCACGCTACCTTAAATCACGCTTTACTTTCTTACACAACTCACATCTCAAGTTACTGAGGTCATCAGAGAACTTGAAACTGAAAATGCTTGGCCATTTTACCAAATTTCTTGATCACTTCTTTTGTGTCCAAGCAGTTTGATTGTGGAATGCGCCAGACACTCATATGAGCTTCGGAACCATTTAAGCCAAAAGTTATGCAGTCCACCCGGACCAGGTGGTTTCCAATTCGGTAATGAACGGAACTAGTTCCATAGGTGTTATTGACGTCCCGCATCCAACCACCGTATATCCAATCGCAGTATGAGGGACAGGCGCTCACCATATGTTACCCCAAAATGTATTTGTGGCATTTGCATCTGGTAAGTGCCCATCACGTTCACATGGATTCCGTGCCTCCCATTTTCGATACACCCACTTCTCATTCCTTTGGAACATACGATACTAATTGAACCGGTCTCCTCGTTTTTTGTATCGTCCTATCCTATTTGCCCATGCATAAACTCTTTATTTCAAGAAATCAAAGCGCTCCGACACACGGCATGTACTCTTGAGGACTGATGGTAGTCAAGAATGCTTGTTTCACAAAGCGCATGACCCTTGGCCGCGTATTACCTAAATCAAAGGCAATTATTTTGGATGAATAAAAGGAATTCAGGGCACCCACCATTGCTAAATTGCGTTTATGCATGGGTAAACGGAGTAACCGGGGTCTGTTATTACAATTAACATACCGGTACTCCTGAATCGCATCCTCCAAAGCACTCCTAATCCTATCATTACATTGGGTACTTAGAGACATAATTTCACTCTCCATATGTTCGTCAAAATATCACCATTAACAACCACATCCACTGTATCTGCATGTGACGGAGAAGGGATAGTTTAGGTATTCCGTACGTCCGATCGTATCCTTTCAAGTACGGCGTCATCTAGCAGGTGACAGCGCTGTATAGCTCGTACTTGATCCGATATTCGTTGTGCGGAAACGTTAACGGCTGGCTCAAGCTTTTGAAACAGAGACTAGATGAACACGGTACGCAGTAAGGTTTGTTCCCAACTCTAGCCAGAAAATATGCCCGCATGACATTCTCATTGATAGAATGTGTCAATTTCATGCGGCGCATAATACCACCGTTAGCGGGGATCCTTTTCGAGCTCAGTGGTCCTCGGGATCCCGAGCTGGTCGGTGGCCGGCCTCTTCCCTGCCGCCGACAGCAAACAACAGCCGAAACTTCTACTGTTGCCTCCGGGGATGGCATGGCGGAGCGTAGCGATGAGTCTGGGGATGATGCTTGTGCTCTGAGCCTAGCTCTAGTTAACATTTTTGGTATTCGTTTTATTATTCATTGTTATGACATTATGTTTAAAACGTCATGCCTAACACAGATGTTTTTTTTTGTAAAAAAGCCTTCTTTTCTATATTTAATACTGTTTTGGTCCATTTTAAATATATTGCAACTTGTATTGTTTGTTTTTTGTTGTTTGGACACATTAAAATGTTAAAAAATAAATCATTGAAAAATATTTGCAGAAATTCCTTATGATTTCAGTGTTGCTAGATTATTTATTATTAATAAGGAAATTCTTCATTAGAAAGTCTTTGAATATAAATAGGATCAAAAATATATCAAGACTCCAATTTCCAAAATATTGTTGGAGATGGGAGATAGTCTGTTAATCCATGTAAGATGTTCCTTCGATATTTAATGAGAAATAGAATTGAGTTTGCATTAGCTCGCAGTCTTGTCTGCCCCCTGCCCCCTGATCCAAACAGTCTAATGGAATACAGGAATATCCACTTGACTTGTAAATTTTTAATAATAATAAAAGATATTGAGATAAGATTTACGTCTGGTGTAGGCATAAAATTGAAAGAGCTAAAAGCATGAAGTAATAATGATTAGCTCACACGAAATATTAAAATTCCCGAAATGTGTATTGTTTGTGTTCTATACTATGTTTACTAGCTGAACCGACGAACTTCGTACCGGCTTATTCATTTTCGAATTACTTCTGTATTG
Organism: Hyphantria cunea; assembly: GCA_003709505.1. Taxonomy (NCBI): domain Eukaryota; kingdom Metazoa; phylum Arthropoda; class Insecta; order Lepidoptera; family Erebidae; genus Hyphantria; species Hyphantria cunea. The sequence continues at coordinate 210,755 of PKRV01001710.1, read as the reverse complement.
CTTACCGAATAATTTATTTTAATAAGCTCGTGTTAACTTTCAGCAGGGGCGCAGTGTATACGACTAAGCGGGCTAAGAAAATATGACATCTTCGGTTTCCTTTTATTTTTTCTGTACAACAAACCTTGGCATGATAATAACAAACACACAAACAAGTAATTAATTATTGAAAAAAAACCCGACTGTGTATAATTTTTTTGATTTTTAAAAATGTTGTACCCAGTCTCACTCACACCACTAAGACGAATTTATTAATACCGCTTAGTACTAATACGACAAGCCGTTCAGGCTCTAGGGTATGCCAAAAAATATACCTATAAAAATATACACACATATACATACACTCGAAAAGCATAACCCTCCTTCTTTCACAGTCTGGTAAAAAAAGAATTATCTAATTTGGTAAAGTCGATCGTAAGTTGTGCGCATACATATATTTTTGTGATTTATTTTTTGTTTATATAGATGTTGTTTGTTGAAACACAAATCTTACTTATTACCCGATGGAACATCCATATTAAACTAAATATGCTTGAATATATTGTGAAGTCAATATTATCAAAAATATATAATATTATAGTATTTGTGTGTTTCAATGGCAGTTACAACTTCCTCCAAACCTTTTTACTAGACCAAGATCAGCTTTTAAGTCTACTACTACTGCCATCAAATGTCAAGAACCCAAGTAGAAAGAAAGAAAGAAAGTTATTTATTCTGTGTATTTAATACACAGGACAATAAACAGTCAAAAAGTACTAGGCGATATCGAAGTTCTGTGGAAACTGTTGTCGGAATTTTAAGCCCAAGGGCTCCAACTTCCTGTAACGAATGCCACAGATTTTCCTATGTCAACCAGGACCAATTACAACATACCCTGTTATTAAGGCGAAATTACTGCCCGAGTCTTTTCATATGCATCAGAAAAAAAAATGACTGCTGACATTCTTAAATAAATACATATTATTATGAAATCATGTTTTCATATAGTGAATACCTTTATAAATATTTTAACAGTAAACATGACTAAAATACGTCACCAGTTCTACGTGTGTAAACAGTTTATGACCACGCTTATTCAAAGAATTATATGTTCCATATATAAAATATTTTTTTTACAAAAAAAATTCCTAGTGTCGATTGAATTGGGTTTTGAATACTTGCAAATTAATTGATAAAGTGCGTAAGTTGTGTGTAAGGTATGGTTCTCGATGATCGCGAGTTAAGTGAGCTATAAGTGATTACCGCTGCCGGAAGAAACTAGTTATAAATACTTAAATTATCATTGGCATATCGCCGTCCAGTGCTAAAGGAACCAAGGAGCCTCAACCTACTTTGGATTGTCCACATCCATTCGCTGCCGGCCGCTGTCTTCAAGTCGCTGGTCCATCGTGGCGCAAATAAATATCGTATAAATACATTATTGTAATTAGGATTTAGGCAATAGGCTTATTTTTTACTACCTGACTGGAATGAAAAATTTTAGTTCTCAAAATGTGGACGTATTATAACCCTGCTTACCAATTCAGGGATTGAGGCATGTATATTTTAATGTAACATCCCTTTTCAGATGTCCAAACTATTCAAACAGCATCCTTGAATTATTCAGATATTTCAAACAATGACATATTGAGTTAATATTCATTTACTTATAACAGCATCCAATTAAGTCGAAACGGTTAGTAATAATTGGATTTGACCAATATCAATAATTATATTATTAAAATAAGACATATTTTATTGGTTAACGTCATTACTGTCGATTTAGTGGTTTTTGGTTGTTCGTGTTCGTCATTTTAGTTTGTGGTAACTTATAATGAAAGGCGCTCATAGCCCAGTTGCACTCGGTGATTAGAAACAATCATCGAGGGTAAGCAACGATGGCGCGGTCAGTACCTGGATGGGTGACCGCTGGTGGCATGTTACCATGAGCGTCTCCGTGATTCGGAGGTCACGTTAAGCAGTCGGTCCCGGTTGTTATCATACGATAACAGTCGTGAAGCTTAGTTGGAGGCCTTCGGGCGACTTAAAAACATCCAACGGCAAGATTTACGTAGTCACAACGTAGTCTTGCCAGTCCCCAACCCGTACTTGGCCAGCGTGGGGACGTATGGCCTTAACCCTCTCCCGAGAGGAGACCCGAGTCCAGCAGTGGGACATTATGGGTTGTTGTTATTTTTTTATATTTTTTTGTAATGAAAGGTGATGAATTGTCATCGTCATTGTTTTATTTACATTTTATTATGGTTTGTTGACAAGATGAAGTAAAGATTAACATTAATGAAATTTATATAACCTCTCAATAAATACTTGGAATTCCACAAGAAAATAGCTATATTATAATGATTTCAAATACATGCACAATACTCTCAAAAGTTTAAGGGAACACAGTATTTTTATATTCGAGGGAACCCGAACCTCCTCTTTTCTGAAAGTTTCAGAGCGGGAATTAGAATGAAAAGTCAAGATAAATCTCATATAAAAAAATTCTTAACCACATTATAATCCTTTAAAACACCGTCACATTCCTCAATGCTGATTGCATTGTGAAAGTTAATTCATGATTTAGTAAACTGACTGTTCATTACTTAATTTTCTATCTTTTCGAAGAAATTTTTTAAAGGAGTTTGATCAAATGGAAAGCATACCCAATTAAAAAGAAAGAAAAAGCAAAGTATGGCGTAATTACGTAACAAAATAAAAAAAAAGAATAGAGATCCTCCATTTTTATGAGTCGATGAAATGTAAAAATTACTACAAACAATATCCACTAAGGCGTTGGTCTTACTGCAGACAAGTTGAAAAGCAGCTAAAATTTAACACACACCTTCATGTTTTTCTTGATTAATATTAAATTCAACCATTACAATCGGATTTCTGTAAATCAACAATCGAAGCCCATATTTTAATTGAGTCATCGTAATAATACATTTGAATCGTAATATTTATATGAATGGCTACAATAAGTGGGTAGATTATTATTAAAATAAAATATATGTATGTTGAATGAAGTTATGGTTTATTATTGACGGTTTTGAAACTTGTGGCGCCGCGTGACTCTTTATCCTCGTATAACTTTTCAGTTTTTTTTTTTATTTCTTATAGAGAACGACGCATTCTATGTCTGTGGTATCATTAGGCATAAATAGTGTATTTTAATGTGTTTGCTATTGAGTTCAAATTGCGATGGTAAATAGCCACGATTATTTTATAAAAACAAAAAATTTCTAGTCCTTTGTGGTAAACCAAATAAATTTCGGAGTGTCGTAACTATAGTTGACTTTCTAAAGGGAGGTCTATGTCCAGCAGTGGTCTGTTAAAGATTGTTGATGAGGATGATAATGATGAGTATTAGGTAGGTACTTTAAAGAAGCGCATGTCATCAGTATCCAATCAATCAATCGCGGTTCCCTACTGAACGAAAGTCTCCCAGGGAGAGTCAACTATCGCGTATTGGGCAATCCTATCATCATCTACGGCCTATTACTGTCTACTGTTGGACAGAGGCCTCACGCATTGCACGCTATTCTGATCGATCGTCACTCCACCTGGCCCCTGTGCGTCTTACACTTCTAAATGCAACACGTTTGACACTATCGACATAATTTTGTATTATTTAAAGTAGTTAATTATATTACTTAATTTAGAAAATAAAATACACTTAATATCATTCAACATTAAAATTTCTAAATGTGTTGTTGAAAATTCAAAGGGGGAAACGTATCCACCTGCGGTGTGCACCTGGCCTTATTATTGCGCCTTTCATCATTGGGGGCTCGATGGAAAGGTTCTTTAAAGCGACCCTTTTGTTTTCTACTCGGGGTTATAGACCCCAAACAAAGGGTCATTAGTTCGATATACTGATGGGTAGGTGCTTACCTCAATTTTGTTTTTGTGAAGAGCTCTTTGCATGTGTGAGAAATAGATATTTAAATGCACATAATCACCCGGCAAATGTTATACACCCATGTTTAAAAAATGAGGGATGGAGTGAAAAATACGTAGTTTACGACCTACAAGCCACTTTAGAAATTATATAAAATAACATCATGAAAATCGGTCTATCTATTTTGAAGGAGCGCTTTCACATACGTCGTAATACAAGATTCATTCAAGATTTACATGCCTCAAAGTTCATAATATTATAATTTCAAACTTTAAAAACATTTTTAAAGCATTCTCTATTTCTATAGAATCAACTTCACTACCGAAAATATATGTACCTACCTCACATATCAACTAGTCACAAAGAAAAACTATAAGAGGAAGTGGGAATACAATATTGTTATCCCGAATATATGATTTATAACAAAAGCCGCACTGAAAAAATACTCTACTTGCCGACCCGTGCCCACTTCGTTGGGCGTTACCGCCCATTTTTCTACGACTTGATTTACAAATACCAGTATTTTTAACTGAATTTTTTGTTCAACCATAGTAAAATATAGCTTATGTTACTCCTGAATAGTGTCGCTTTCTGTTGGTGAAAGAATTATCAGGATCAGATTATTACTTCCGAAGACTACCCCTTACAACCACACAAAGTTAGAAACTACCTCTTTAAAATATTAAGCATGGATTATCATTTCAATGTCAAGATATAATCCAATTATCATTTCTTGACATATTTGACATTATATTTTACCATTATATGATTTGCTTACGCTTCAACAAATCTTATGACTGGGGATTAGACCGGCTCCCTGTCAGCACTGTTTACGTAGTAGCTACGGACCTTCCAATTATCGTGTTATTCGTTTTTAACTGTAGTAAAAAAACCCTGAGTAGCTTTAAGTTATAATTATATATATATATATATCTTAAAGCTTTATAACAACCATGACTTTAACTTTCCATGAATCACAAAACTAGGGTATTTTATTAAACCGATCCTTCTTTTTGTAAGTCAGTGAATATTACTGACTGAATTTTGTTTAGCCATTTCTTCCCAGAGCGAGTCTTAAGAAATGCCAGCGCCTTCTATATGTAAATACCGAATTGTAAAAATATCTGTAAAAGATTTACTCATAAAAATAAACATCACTTTTTTAAAAAAACATACAGACAAATTTACCCGAAAATTCTCTTCAACCTCTTATTTAATTTAAGGAAACAGCAGTAACATTTACATTTGCCTAAATTTAACAAGAAAATCCAAACAGTCCGTATCTACCAGCCCCATTGTTTACTTAGGAGAGTAGTCCCATTACTGTAGCATCGAAATCCAACATTTGTCCTTACCATGTTTTAACAATCGTTTATATTAGTGTTTTTTTGTGGTATAGGGAGTGACTACCGCCGCAGAGGGGGCACCTATGTAGGTAGAAGTGTGTCGCTGCCAATAAAGCGTCCTTTCTTTTTGGAGTGGGGTTTAGAAGTAAGGGTCGATTAACCTCCCTCCTCCAACCCGCACTTGGCCAGCGTGGGGACGTATGGCCTGAACCCTCTCCTGAGAGGAGACCCGAGCCCAGCAGTGGGACGTTATGGGTTGTTAATGATAATGAACCTCATTCACCCGATGAAAAAGAACCAAAGAATTGTTTCACGTGATTTTTTGTGAGGCCGTGGCATCAGCTCAGTCAGCCTACTTCTATTGAATCTTGCCACTCCCACTAATTATTGTTATTAACTAGTTGACCCGGCGAATTTCGTACCGCCATATTTTTTTCTAACTATTTACTATATTTCCGCCAAACTTGTTTCAATAGTATTTATGCCCACATAAGCTTCCCACGAATTTTTCCCCCTTTCCCACATTCGGTATTTTTTATATTTTTTTTTGCTAAAAACCTTGTCTTTGTAATAACAAACACAATAAAAAGAATTATTCAATTTCGTGCTGTCGTTCGGAAGTTATATGCGTACACACATTTCAGTAAATCATTTTTATTTAAATAGATTACTCATATACATTGTCGTCTGGGTGGGTCTTTTGAATGCATTTGTATACTGTGTCAGTCTTTGGACTTATTTATTACAACTCTAAACCATATTTGTATTTCTTGCACGAATTCAATTATTTTAAGACGTACTAGAAACTCGTGTTAGTCATCATTTAAAACCATCCATCCATTCTGCACATAAACTGATAGATATACAGACAGACAGACATATTTTTTAGCTATGTACCGTGTAAACATTAAGAGGAATTTAGTAAAAAGCTGTTATTGACATTACGAACAGACACTTCAATATTATTTATTTGTAGATGTCTAGATGTCTGTTTACCTATTTGTTTAGCATTGTTAGCTTTCACGCATTCGATCCATCTTGACCAGCTTTTTCGTTTACTCTATTTTATTATTAACATTGAACTAAAACTATTTCGAGGGCTAAAAAATAAACTTATATTATCCGAATATGTCAAAGATAACAAATCACATCAGAAATCTTCGCTAAGAAAATAATTTGCTTCTGCGATAACCGCCGCCCATGGACACCCGTAACACCAGAGACGTCACAGGTGCATTGCCGGCCTTGGGGGATGGGGAGGGTGATGAGGAGAAGGGTTGGATTATGGGCCTCCGGTATCCCCACTCACTCGGTAAAACACAGCGTAGGCGCTGTTTCGCACCGGTTTTCTGTGAGCCCGCGGTATCATGGTCGAGCCGGCCCGTGCATGACGAAGCGTGGCTGTCCCACGGTTCCTACGGACTCGTTCAAGCAATACTATTCTGAAATGCGCTACCGCTCGATATCAGAATATCCACTAACCGCTTTAATTTCAACAGGTTAACATAAAAGAAAAATAAAAAACCCCCTACGCAAGCACTTAATCGATAATCATACACCAAAAATACATTACATCATATTGGAAAGGAGCTGACACTCTTACACTGCTGGACCGATATTAACCAAACATAGCTAAGAACTACCGCAAGGAAACTGGCTTTCCAACCCCTGCCTCAATCTTCTAACGGCCGGCAACGAACTTATGACGCCTCTGGTGTTGCGGGTGTCCATGGGCGGCGGTAATCACTTACCATCAGGCGATACGTCTGCTAGTTTAAATTATCCTATTCCATAAAAAAAAGAATTTTTCATTCCGCATTACTCAATTGAAAATAGTTTAAAAAAAGATTGTACAATCACTCCCCAAACTACTATTGTAGTGAGTAGTCCGGCTACTTTTTAAATTTAGTAACCACACACGGTAAGGCGTTTTAAAATTATATGATTGTGTCGGCAACCTGGTGGTCACAATCACAGTACGACATTAAACTGCAGTTGCTCCGACGCCACCGCTGTTCACAGCAGCTGTTGTAACTCCTCGGCCGGGCGGTTCGTTACTAATGTAGTTTCACGCTTGTAGAACAGATTTTTGTATTCAACATTCTCCGAAGCAGGTAGATACACGTAGTGTTACTAATTTTATTATAGGCTAGCTTATGCCGGCGTAACTCGCGTGTTTAATTCTTATTTCGTGTTTCTAACTATGTGAATAACGATTCGATTTGAAATGTTCGAAAATTGTTAGTAAGAGCTTTCGATATATGATGCATCAGGATCCAAATTTCTGTAGTCTTAACGCTCTGCGTTGATGAATTAGTCAATCGGGCTATATAAATCTATCTAACGGCATTGTAATTGGCCTTTCCTAAATGCAATGATAGTGACTTCGTGAGTTGGCGGTGACTCCGTTTTTGCGAGAGATTGCTACCCCTAGCCAAGTTGGAGTTCTACAAACGTTTTGCAACCGAACAAATACATTGGGATGACGTCATCTCAACGTGGCCAAAACAAAATATTAGCCAATAGCACAAGAGAATAGAGTCGTAAGTGACATTTTTAAGACATTCGACACGAATTATTTGCTTCTTGGCTAAAGGAACCCCTTTAGCCAAGAAGCAAATAATTCAAGTTTTGCTCTGGCTTATGTTTAGGGCAACGACAGGTTATGACAATAAATTTAAAAATGAAATCTAACATTTTTTCTATGTTTTCATTTTGCATGTCCAAAATTCATTAGTTGCAATAGAACCACAATCATGAGCATCAACAGTCATCGGCTTTTCCTCAAAACAAACTACACTAAGAGTCAAATAAAAAAATAATTAGATTTATGAAGCATATGACTTTGAACTATGTGTACATTATTGTTTGAATTACCTTAGCTATAGATATGGTTTTGTAAACCTTCTGGAAACAAAAATATCATCGCTATGTAATTACGTACAAACTTTTATCATTATTATCACGACTGTAATACAGATAAATTATATTTAAACAGTACATCATCATTTTGCTATTTCCAATTTATAAAAGCTCACGCGCAAATAATTAAATGAACCTAAATTCAAAATAACATTCTCAATGGTTTTGTATAATTAACCAGTAATGTTTCAACCCAGTTATGTGGAATTCGAAATGGGAGAATTTCACGCTATTTCTACATGTTGAAATATCATTTAGTGTGTATTTAATTAACTATCCGAATTCATGCTGATTATTCGCTCAACGTGTTTCTAATTACATAACTAAACTAGAGATCAGAACGTATGAGAGAACCATACAACAGTACATACCGGTCGAAGTATATCACGGCCATACGAAAAAAATGACTAGTTTCGCAGTTTTTCATCAAATGATTGTTGTCTCGGAGAACCATCTCAATCTCCTTCCTTCTGTTTATTCACCCAGATGAAGTCGATGCACTTGTCTCTTGAGCTGTCGATGTTGTCTATGGGGGGCTTCAATTCTTTTCAATTTTCTTGACATGCCTTAGTGTGACTTACTGGAGTCCCAAAAAGTTGAAAAGAACGAACAACATTTTTTTAATTCAGGAATAAGTCTGCAGTGCTTGTTACTAAAATATAAACAGCAAAAATGATGCTAACATTAATGTAAAAAACAAACTAACAAATGATACGATACGAATGATATGACACGTCGTTAAGATATCTACGTAGTATCATTATTTTTTACTGAATATATTACATAATCGTTTAGTCTAATTAAATGTGAAAAATAAAGTCGGCCAAGATAAAGTCAAATGGCACTTACGAACATTTACCTGTTGCACAAAAGTATTTTATCACCATCGCGTACGTCATGCTGAGCAATTCTGACTTCCTTCAGTTTATAAAAGTTAGTTTTTTTCTTGTATTGTCTGACCTTACTTACAATTTTTGAGAATTCTACCATAAAATTTGCTTTACCATTGCAAATGCAGACAAAGCAACAATGCGTGCTGCTTTGTTGCTTTGTCTGCTTTGGTGAGCCGCACTTCACGCTTCTGCTTTATTAAGCCTCCGGTCTCGCACTCACCAATAAAGTACGACATCACGAATGCTGTCATTTTAGCTTGGTCTTCTGTGAGAGGGTAGTACTGTCCCAGTCGAGTCGGCCCGTTCGTGCTGAAATCAACGAGGCTCTTCTGTGTTGAATTTGAGGTTTATTGTGTATGCCACATAATGCATGCAACTCCATTCAGATGTATAGATGTAATTTCAGATGAAACAAGAATACCCCAAAACGTTTTAAACATACGAGGTGCTGGTTGTGTCTAGCCGTTTTAGCCGTGGGAGAGCTTCGACAGGAAAGGGCCAGGGCTACTTTAAAAAAAAGTGTCACATGGATCACCAGAAATTCAGGCAACGCTTTCAATGCCTGTAACTGACACGTTTCTGTTGCTGCGGCCTTGTGTTGTTCGCGATTTTGCCTTGTGTATTCAGCTCTATAAACATCGGTATTTCCCAATAGTTACAATGAATGTCACGCCCTTCGTCTGTATTATTTATTATATACATATCCGTATCAACAACGATTGTAAGAATCTTATTTTTGCGGATAATATAAATATAATAGTATGATGACGCAAGACTAGAGGACGAAAATTGTTGTATTAGTAGTAGTAGCCATTATCCGTAATTTTTAGGCGGAGGTAGTTTTTATGGCGCTAGATTAGCAATCTACTGTAAATGGTTTGAGGAATGTAGAAGATGTATTATCTAGATGTTTCGTCTACTGTCTGCCTGCTCTGGTTTGGAATAGACTCTGGAATACGTATATTAAGATGCTCATCATTACGGTGTCTCTTCTTTTAATTTTTATTTACCTTATTGCAATATGTATTATTGCAACAGGTTTCGTAGTTTTTCCAGAACTGACAAATACCTGTATCCAACCTTTATTTGGAATGCAATCATTTCAGACAGAACGAAGGTAGAAAGTAGGTTGGGATAAAAATAATGGATACAGTTAGAGAATTGCCACAATGGACATAAGTTTGCTAAGCTGAGCTTTTGTAAGCTTCTGCACTTTAACCCAAGAATCAGAGGGAGGGCAATTCGGGATGTAATTACCTCAAACACACCATAACATCGTTTTCACCATGAGGCTGTTTCTATGACGCCAGTTGAACAGGCTCATGCCGTGCCTGAACACGGTAAAATTCTGCTTTCTAACTATTCCAGAGGTTCCATGAAGCCGTACTGGTATTTCTAGGATTCATCCCATTATATTCGGTTAGATTATTTTGGGAATCCCGTCTGATGTTGAGAACAGTATGTTTATTTTACAAATATTTATCTTACTCATACGCGTTGAAGAGAATACCTATATTAATACATATTAGGTATTGTTGATTTTCTAGTTATATATTATGATTAGTATGTTTTTAATATCTATAATTTATATTATTAATAACTGATTATTAAACAACTTAAGCCTAGATATTTTTAAAGTTTGTTATTTTACGCGGTGATCTCTGGACCTATCGGTAAGATTTAATTTGGTTGACTACGGATTAATTTTGGCTATAAAACATCACGTATCGATCCTTAGGAGAGGAGTGTTGGTCTAAAACAATGATGAAACTAAATTTTAATTGCCAAATTAAAACATAAAATTCAACACTGAAACGCTTATAACAATCTGCATTTATCACATTGCCTCAAATTACCGAACTGCTTTTAATCATTCTCCCTACATCACCAATAAATTTTTCAAGGTGTGACATACCCATGATGCTGTATATATTATAAAAATTAAAGGCATACACGGGCAAAGTCGCAAGTACAGCAATTAGTTTAAAATATAGTAAGTTTCCATCTTCGCAATTTTTTTACCATATCACTCGTGGCTTTACCACGCATGTCATGGCAATATAAACTTTTCTTTTGTTTTATCATCAAACTAAGCCCATAGCGAGGTAGGTTGGCAGTTTCTACAGCTTTCTACACTGCTGATTTATAAAACGGTATCTTATTCATCAAGTAAAAGTCACTGTGGGAGGACAACAAACTACCAGATTGAAAGTAGACGTAGGTTTCGCACTTAGCATAATAAAAGGCTTTTTATCAAATAAATGTAAGTAGTAATCAGGAATGTCAAGATATTGACTAATGTATCTTGAACTAAGCAATAAGAAGGCAAGATAATATACTGGATTGTTCAAAATATATAGGTTTCTAAACTTAAGAGTGTGGACGCGTATCTCAAGAACAACTGGCGCTCTTATGTTGCTTATTCTGGCTTTGTCCTCTATGTATTTTATGTAAAAACGAATGTTAGTCTGTATGTCCTTTATAGAATCGTAAACTATGCATTTGATGATGTCATGATCTTCAACAAATTGTTGTGCATGAGCCCACAAAGGTTTCTGGATTGGTACAACCAGCTTTGCCCCGCTGCGTTGCCTGCGGTTGTTGTTGTACCGCATGTAATTCGCGGGACTCAGCTAGTGGTGCATAAATATATTTTAAGTCTAAATTTTTGTACATGCTACATTTCTATCGCACAATAATCATCAAAGCCTTAAGTGATAATCCATTACTACACGTATAACTCACCTTAGAAATGTTTTGGCCGACTATACCTATATATATATATATATATATATATATTTGGTTAAGGCTTATATTAAGTTTTCCTTCTTTTTGCGGCTCTGTTGTCTTATAGTTTGTTTCTTTAATCCGATCGTTAGACATCCACGGGATGAATTGAGTTGAGAACACTCCGTATTTTTAATCTGTCTTGTATATCGTGTAATATAAACTAAAATATTTTATTACATGCTACATTCATGTCCCACGATAAATGGTTATTTAACACAAAACAGCTACTAACAGTTATTATTATATTACAGCTATAAATGCTAATTGTTTAAACATACGTGTCTTTACTTAAAATTCCCAAGCCATTACAAGGGCTATTGTAATTTGTAACGTGTGACATTCTTTGAGTTCTTTTGCACGCCAAGTTTACGCCCACAGTGAGTTGTATTTGAGAACTTCGTGTGCTTATGTACTTTAGCATCACTGCGTTTCTTAGTTCTACTTTTCTTAAAATGTAAAGCTTGTTAGTAAGGTCTCAGTAAAGGATAAAAAGAGGTATGAAAAAGAAGAGGATGACAAACAAAACTAAAATGTATTTATTTTTGTAAGTGAATCTTACAGATAATTGCAATCAGACTTAACAGTCGGCAATTCCTAAGACCCACTCTTGAAAAAAAGCCGAAACAAACCACAGAGGGACCTTTTTTATAAAGTCTGTAAACATTGTGTAGGGTCTGCGTTGGCCTTTTGAAGAAAGAACCATGGTTTTGAGTCGGTTTAAGATAGATGCAGTCAGTCTTTAGTTTAACTACTTCTATATTCGTATCATTTTCTTACCTCAATCTATTCTTATCTTTTTTAATTTGTTTCTTTACTAATGTGGTTGGCGTTCAGGTAAGCGGCTGGCTACTAATTAAAAATTGTATACATTGCACCGATTCAATAGCAAAAGAAAAATATGAATAAGGCGACAAAAGATGTTGAATGTTTTGTTATAGTGGTATAGACCATTGCAAGTACAATGGACGAAGTTCACACTGTGCAAGTAATGTTATTGCATGTAATACACAGAATGGAGCGATTTATCAACCGTCTGACATTGACGGATTAGCGGACGAAATCTACCGTGTGGGGCCACGAGAAGAGCGATCTTTTATAAAAAATATAAAGTACCTTCAAAAACTCTAATGTCGTATTGATGCCAATTTTTATTAGATTGTACTAGTTGTACTTTGCCATGCTTCATGATACACTCTGTAATGATGGGACATGAGGAACAAACTAACGAGTAAAATAGATAAAAATAGATAATCTTTGATGACAACAACGAAAAGAAAATCTAATTATTAGATACGAGTTTTTCCTGCGGCTACCCTTGCGTGTATGTCTGTAATCGCGGAATATAGTAGCCTATGTATTTCCTCAGGAAATAAGCTATTTCTATTCCATTTTTCATTGAAATCGGTGCATTGATTTAGCCAGGAGAAAGCATTAAAGACAGACATAGAGAGTTACTTTCGAAAGTAAAATATTAGTATGGAAGTATTGTTTTTATATTATTATAAATTTTGCAATTATAAGTATAAATATATATATTATAAATATTTCGGACATCTAACACAACGCCATCTAGTCCCAAACTAAGCAGAGCTTGTAATATGGGTACTAGACAACTGATATGAATACATAAATACTTTTTTTTGTAAATACGTACATTCTATACATAGAAAACACCCAAACTCCGAAACAAATATTTGCAGGTCATACAAACATTTCGCTCGACCCAGGATTCGAACCCGAGACCTCATGGACAGCAGTCGCGTACGTTACCACTGCGCGACCGAGGCAGTCAAATAAGTGTGGATGTTGACTCTATAACTTCAGCTATCCACTTCTATAAACATTACATTTAATAACTTTTAGCTTACAATTATCACTTCAAAAGTAAATCAACATTTATCATGAAAGTTAACTCCTGTACTTAGGCTTTTGCAATACTTTTATTAGTACAGTTATTGAGGTATATAAAATCAATTTATTGTTGCAGTATAATTTTAGATTATTTTATATTAGCAGATGATTGTTATATGGTCATTTATCGGTGATGACTCGACGAGTTGTTGATCGCTGGAAGCGACGTGTGCTACAGTGGAGACCCTGATAAAACAGACGTAGGACCTCCTTCGGCACGACGAACTAACTGCCACGAAATGATAAAAGTGGCTTGCAGCGGGAAAAGACTTCAGTCAGCCGTAGAAGGCGATAGGCTGGTGATGATGATATTTGTATACGATCATACAATTGATAATATGTTAATAATATGTAAATTGTATTATCTGGTGTATAATAAAGTATATTATATTTTTTCTAACATATACTTTCGGCTTTAACACAATATTCGTACCTAGTAAACAGTATTATATAAAGGTATATTTTTATTATATACATAGTTATGTTTTTGTCTGTTAGTAGCGAGGGTTGCACAAACATTTCTATTACTGTTGATAATTTCTCGGCTAATGGCTCGTACAAATATTTTACGGGTCGGGGTTATGCTTTACGGGTCGGGGTTATGCTTTACAGGTCGAGGTTATGCTTTACGGGTCGGGGTTATACGGTGAAAGCAATAATGTTACCACTTATAAATTAATATATATGTGATGATGTTATTTGAAATACTATAGATATTTTAATTACTTTATAATCTGATTTGTTGAAGTATTTGGCAGCAGTTTTGTATTAAGATAATTAGATAAGTTAGAAGTAACAAATGACAATGGTCTTCTGTTTACATTAAAATATATCGCAACTTCACTATAAAACTTATGTTAAGCAACTCTTGACAACATCCCAAACAAGGTGCCCAAATCGCCACTTTGACTCTGGTGGATGAGACAGCACACATATGGCCCTGGAATTACAGATGTCCATGGGTGTCACTTAACAAAAGGTGACCTATCTGCTCATTTAGCCCCTGGACTCTTAAACAAATATCATAATCAGCAGCCCGTTGCATTCCATTGCCTTACATAGGTTTCTCCCAAGGCACACAACAGACACCGTTCTGATGCTTTTAACATCCAGTCGCCGCCGGCCTTCTTACGCAAGTAGTCCTCCCATCTGGCTAGAGGGCGCACACTACCATTACTAATACATTTAATCACCTAACATGTTTTTCATAGCCCCACATGAACAATGCGTTAGAAAGAAACAGTTTTATATAAGAGTTCATTGAGCGAAGTTGACCGCGTCATTCATACATCGTTTACTAGGCTGATTTATGAATTAATTTCACTGTGAGCGATACGAACGCTTGCGGAATACACAGGTTATGGGTCAAGTTAGCTTAGATAACGACCCACTGTTATTATATATGTAAATATAATATGTATTTGTTACAACCAGTAGGCGTATGTTACAGTCAGAATTTTAAACCAGTCTGAAGTATTTTTAACCGGCATTGGCAATGGTACTGACTTGACTGTTACGTCAGAGACCAGATCACCTCTTGCTGTTGACTCATTTAGATCAGTTTATATTAGGTTAAAGAGTATAATATCTCGGTCGAAAGTAATCAAGCCTGATTTTGCCGGTTACAAAATATTTTGGTCCAGTTAGGTGTTCTGATCGTAACATATGTACATTATATTCAGAGCCATATGCTGCTCAGTCTCCCGCTCTTGTTTTGTTTTTTATCTCTATCCGCTTAGCATAAAGCATGAGCATTGAGACACGTTTAAATTTAAATATCCGTTTGAATTATTTATATGTGACAAAAGCAATAAAATTGGGAGAGGAGCAGAACTACGAAGAGGATAGGTGGTTATCATGAGATCTCCGGCTCCTTGGAGATACAGGAGCTAAAAGCGCCCTGTAGAGTACTCTGTACTCCAGGCCCCATCCTTCACCCCGCTTGTCATTTAAATGTCTCATCGTATTTTCTACTCTGCCTAAAACATATTCTACCTAGTTTTAAATCAAACGACCGAGATTGAGATAATCAAGTTAATAATATTACTGAGTATTACATCTTAACAACGTTAACTTTGAATAAAAGCTCATTCACGAGGCTTTAAGTACTGTAAGCAGTTCAGAGAGCATTCATATAATCTTAACTTAATTTATGTGTGTGATTGGAGATTGATTTCTATTTCTTTCTGTAAAAACATAAATGTTGCTTCCATTTTATATCAACGACATTTTTGTCCCCTGTTTATCGATTTGGTGTGTCCGAACGAGCGTGTGGTGACGGATTAAGAATACGGATTGTCCGCACCCCTTAATAAGGGAGGTGACAAAGGGTCCCTTATTGATCATGTGGGTGTTATGGAAGCCGAAAACAGAACAACCGCAAAGAGAAGGGAAACCTTATAAATTAACCCTTTTTTACGTGTGGAAACCCCCTCAGGCCTTCACTCCACCGGGGTTTACGGTGGGGCGGTGTGTCGGAATCGAACCGACTAAAACTACACGGTGTGCCACTCTACTCCTGAGACGGGAGCCACCTCCCAGCACCTACAAATTAACCCTATATCAACCCGGCTTTCGAAGCCGACGCTTCTGTTCAGAAGTAGTCTATTAAAAGGCTTGCTTGGTTGCTGGTATTGAAAATTATTATTGACTGAATAATTGTTTAATATTAGGCAGAAGAATCATCATCATTGACAGCCTCTAATAGTATATTACTGGACATAGGCCTCTCTTTAAAAATGAGGTTTTGCCCTACTGTACCACCTGGTCAAGACGTTTTAATATATCCGTATTGGGTTTGTTTTAAGTTTTGATACTTCTTGTAGTACTGTTGTCCTTCGTAGTTTGCGCCCTCAGTCGATTCTTACGACATCCACGGCATGTATAAGGGTGGTGACAATCCGCCATTCGGAATGGTGGAACATCTGAATAAGTGCAACAAAGGCACTTAGTAACAGTATTACATAATTTGTAATGCATGTATTTTAAGCTGCGTACTGTATTTATGTAATTACCAGCTGACAAATATTCCATATTGCCGAAAAGCGTTTTTTTATTATTTATGCGAACTTCAACTTAGCCATGATTAGTACATTTGTGGAATAAAAAAATTACACTTTCGTTTTTTTTTTAATTTTCTTGTATACAAACCTGGTCCTGGCAATAACAAACACATTTTTTTATCCAATTCGGTGCATTCGATCGGAAGTTATGCGCGTACGTACATTTCAGAGATTCATTTTTATTTATATAGATACAATAATGTATTACATAATTGTGTCTTCGGTTACGTCAATAACATTGACAATACTAATCTATACTAATTGAATGTAGCTGAAGATATTTTCTTTATTAGTTAAATGTGTTAATCTAATTAAGTATTGAGCAGATTTGAATAATTATCTATCTCAGAAAATTCCTTTAGTGTTGGATACCAAGTTTATCGACGAAGGCTATAAGCATTCATCACATTACGCTACTACCACAAAGAGGTGAAAAATTTATTATACCTTTTGAGAGACGCATACGAAGTTGAGCGGGTCAGCTTGTGAAAGAATAATGGAGGCTAAAATAAAACATCACTGCACGATACTTAGGAGCGGAACGGTGACGGTAAACGCTATTAAAATTTATATAAGTTATTATCTTACGATATTTAGTTGCCATCAGGTCACACAATCTATGTGAGCCAACAAACTTACTATTTTGCGGATGATTCCATGACTTGTAAGGTGTGAAATAGGGATTCGTAGGTTTCATAGTTCTTAGAATAGTGGCGTTAAAATGTATACTAGCTATTTTTTTATTTTTGTTTGTAAACTATATATATATATATACATATTATATTACCATAGAAAATCTCATATACATAGAATCTGCGACCTTTGGCGTAAAAATCCGTTACACAAATATCCGGCCATCGACAATACATTGCTGCAAAATTAATTATGAGACCTTTATTTTTATGTGTTATTATTATTATTTATTCTTTATTGTACACAAATGGAAAAACCATTTGAGTTACAACGTACAAGGGCGAGCTTAACCCAAACATGAGTTATCTTCCAGCTAACCTTAGGGTGAATAGAGGATAGTAAAAATTTTAGACCGAAGTCATGTGTTCTAATACATGGGTGGAAGGAAAAACACGTAATTCGAACTATAACTGTGTTGATGCCGACATGAACATTATTTCTTTCTTTGTATTAAATTAGCATTAGTGTGTCGTGCGGTATCGTTATCTATACGTGGACCATCTGTCGCAGTCGTGCTCGCTAGAGTTCGCGCATCACGCTTAGGTGTATTATTAAACTATATATGCTTAGATGAATCACTCGACGGCACTCCGAAGTCCCGCAATGTCACGATTTGTAAGATGTTTTTGGGGGTGGGGGTCGTTAAACTGGTATCAGTTAGTATTTGGTATATATGGGCTTTGGTCTGTAACTTGGTGGTCATGTTCATAAGTCCATGACATGTACATGTCACATAAGTCCCGAAGCACTTCATAATCGTGTCGTTTGTTTGGGTTTCTCTACTCAAAGAGTAAAACGGGACCCTCTTACTAAGACTCCGTTGTCTATCCATCTGTCTGTCTATGTGTCACCAGGCTTTATCTCATGAACTACTATATTTAGAAAGTTGAAATTTTTACAGATAATGTATTTCTGTTGCTGCTATAACAACAAATAGTAACTAAAACATATTAAAATACTCAAGGGAACTCTCATACAAAAAACGTGTTTTTTCTGCAGTTTTTATACATAATACTACAGAACTATTCGCGCGCGAGTCCGACTCGCACTTGACCGTTTTTTTATGAATTAGTTGCCAAAATATCTACTAAGATTAATGGAAAGCCTGTTTATGATGTGTATTATCATAAGGCTCTTTACTCCCAGTAATCGCCAGACAATTTATTGTAAGCTCATATCAATAGGTATTGGAGTGCATTGTAGTGTTAAAAATGTTATACATATTGCTTAATTGTTTAATAGGTATTTCATTTGTGTCTTGTTCTTAGAAATATGTTCATCTGTTAAAAAATTAATATAGGCTATTTTTGTAATCTACACCACCCTTTCTTTTTACGTGTGGAGACCCCTTCTGGCCTTCACCGCAACGGGGTTTGCGGCGGGGCGGTGTCGGAATCGAACCGACTAAAACCACACGGTGCGGCACTCTGCGCCTGAGACCGGAGGGATCCATGAACCGCTTGCTTACGCCATCCGGAATCTGCACCAGCCTCCCTTAACGTATTAGCCACCGATTATCCACTAATTAAAAACGAATTTTTACAACATTTTATTTGAATTGAGCTTAATTATTTAAAACCAATCATGGTAGATTACAACTCAATTAAGTTGAATAGTTAAAATAATTATTATCATTTGGTGTATTAATTATATTTCCCTTTGCCACACGATGCTATTTGACCTTTTTATCAGTTTCGTTTATAAATACGCCTACATATCGTTCCAATTTGATTACTATATACATAGAGATATTGTATACACATTTACATAAATATGATAGATAGGTCATTTTACCTACGACTTAAATGAAATGTAATGTTATTTATTTGCATAGAACATAGGTTAGTGCCAGGTGTAACATTGGTGATTTTGATTACACCATACTCTACCTTGTTTTGTCATGCAAATATTTATAAACCAGCGAAATGACATAGAAATAAATATATTAAATAAAACTAAAAACATAATCTATTACATAGTTTAGCATCGTTTTAAAATTGAAAAAATTGTTATTATATTTCTTATCAATTATCAATTAATAATAATAATAAATAAAAATAAAGATATTAATATATGTAGGCGCTCATAGCCCAGTTGTACTCGGTGATTAGAAACAATCATCGAGGGTAAGCAACGATGGCGCGGTCAGTACCTGGATGGGTGACCGCTGGTGGCATGTTACCATGAGCGTCTCCGTGATTCGGAGGTCACGTTAAGCAGTCGGTCCCGGTTCTTATCATACGGTAACAGTCGTGAAGCTTAGTTGGAGGCCTTCGGGCGGCTTAAAAACATCCAACGGCAAGATTTACATAGCCACAACGTATTCTTGCCAGTCCCCAACCCGCACTTGGCCAGCGTGGGGACGTATGGCCTTAACCCTCTCCTAGAGGAGACCCGAGCCCAGCAGTGGGACATTATGGGTTGTTGTTATAATATATGTAATATACGTATCTACGATGGATTGTATTGCGTTTTTCACGAGAGTTCTCATAATATTTGTACATAAAAATGATTTGCTTGTTTTATGTTTTATCAACGAAGATTATCAAATTTTGATTGATGTTTTTAATAAATTCGACTTGATTGCGATAATATTCGATAAATATTATACCTTTTTGGTAGCCATATTTGTTTAAATAAATATAAAAGTCTTAGTTGCTGTGTACACACTGCAAAAACTGAAAATGTTCTGAACGGGTACCATTTCAATTTTACGATAAACCTTTTCAAAAATATGTCTTTATATATTTTTTGTATCAGTTTTCTATCTCATTTCACATCAATGCAATTACAAAAGGCAGCAAGAACAGGCGAAAGCTAGTCTAATATATGAAACGCAATGTATTTGTCAATACATACGTACTTGTGAGAAAAAAATCTTGTTTCTAATTAGTAAAAGCTATAATGTTTTTATGTCTTCAGGAAACGTTGCCCTATTAGTGCGAAGTGCGTAATGTGCTAAATGAGTTTGTGTGAGAGTTTTCGTGTTTATAATATTTTGATAGTTGCGTAGTGTGTATATCTATGTGTACGTGGGTAGGCACACGTACGTATTTGAGGATTTTAAGTGTGACGGTGGTCATACAGACGCTTGCGTGCGTCGGTGCACGTCAATACTAGTTATAATTTAAAAACATTACATTCCTGTTCAGTTTTTTTTGTGGTATAAGGGGCAAACTAGCAGACGTATCGCCTGATGGTAAACGATTACCACCGCCCTTGGACACTCATAACACTAGAGGTGTCACAAGTGCGTTGCCGGCCTTTGGGGATGGAGGCGGCGATTGGGGAAGGGATTGGGGTATGGGCCTCTGGTATCCTCACTCACTCGATGAACCCCAGCGCAAACGCTGTTTCACGCCAGTTTTCTGTGAGGCCGAGGTATCACTCCGGTCGAGCCGGTACATTCATGTTTTATCACTTAACAGTTAAGTCTTAACTGTTAAGTAATAAGTGAAAAAGTTCATTACCTTGAACTTTCTATAGCCAGCATGGTAGACCAGACTAGAACATCTTTTCTAAGGATTTTCCTTATCCTATATTCGGTGGTGGGCTAATGAACGCTATTGATGAGCGAAAAATAGCTGCTTGATTGATGTATTGATGTACTGTGTACATTTGTATGCAAGACTCAGTTGACCGCAGAAGTCAATCTGGTTTTTTTTTTCACGGGAATTAACACGATCGCTTATTTAAAGGTTGCACTGGCCGCGGTCTCAGTCTGTGACCAAGGCCAGTGCAACCTGGTCGAAACGTCAGGCAAATCAGAGGTATGTAATACCTTTAAATAAGTGATCGCGTTAATTCCCGTCAAATAATTATTATGTCTATATGGATTGTTGACAAAACACATCCTGAAAAATAAAGTAAATAGAAACATAAGTCCTCCCCTCCTCCCTCTACTATTCTACTCTAATACCTCCCCTTGGCAATAAAATCGAACATTATAACTCCCCGCTGTCAAATATTTTGTCCAGGTAGTCGTCAAATGGCCTAGCAATCGAACCGTAAAAACAGTAGAGAAATAAAATATTTTTTATAGTGTATACGTAACACACGACCCATCAATGCTATGTATGGATTTATTGGAGTTATACATGGGAAGGTTTTAGAGTATTTCAGGGTTTCTTTTAGAGTAATGTTTTGATCAGTGGACGTACCTTTCTTCCTATTTCTGACCTCTTAGAGCCGTTGCAATTCACTTCCTATTTCACATCCAAGACTTGTGGTTTCCTCTCTTTTTATCTTCGCCAATTAACTAAAAAAAGATTAAATTTCTAAATAAGTAGGTAGACGATCATTACAAAAACACAGCTTGAACCTTGAGCTGTTATTTGTAATGGCCAGCTCTCCAGATATGTGAAATGGATGTCAAATGATAATAAAAATATTTGACGAACATATTAGAGCTATGCGAACTCTAATTTATTAATATTTTTTTCTTCTTCTCCGAGTGCCTCTTCAATCCTGAAGGTTGGTCGTCAGCTTCCTGTACTCTTCCTTGTCATTGGCCAGGCGGAACAGTTTCTCAACGGAGGTGTTACCGATCCACTCCCGGATATTACGTAGCCGCGATTTTTTCCTTCGTCCAGCGCTAATGTTTTTTACACTTTCAATACCTTCTCTTACGGCGTTCAAGAGATCATTGTACTTAGTTTTGCTGGCGGCGGTGAGGCCACTTTGATTGAAACAAAAATCCACTGGATTTCTTACTCTATATAAAAATTCACTTATGTATAAGAATATTTTGGCAATGTCTTTATATAAACAGCTTGCCTTATACGTAAACGTCACGAAACTTGAACGCACTTTTTAAAGCGTTCTTGTTAAGTGTAGTTTTTGCTCAGAGTTTAAAAACGGGAGGTACTGCGACGCCAGTATAACAACTATGAGATCTCGTACTACCAATATTTAAAACGAATTTTAGTATTGATTATCTCGTGTAAATGTTTTTTCCTTGGAACAAAATATTAATATTTAAATCTATAATATACAAGACATATAGGATTATACAATTAGACAAATACATGTATATAAATATGTGAACTTTCTGTGAATTATTCTACTCTACTAGAGTAAACAATATAAATATCGGTTTTGTTCAACGCTTTTCACACAATAAATCATCGCCGAAAGTTTAACTGTGACAAGTAAAGTTTAGTGTAAACCATATAAGATTAATAATTTATTCACTTATCCATTAATTTTGAAGTTAACGAACAGCTGTCAATGGCGTTAAACATATTTTAGGGTGACAAATATTCATGAATTATAAATAATATGGTTATAATAATGTACGTGCTCTTTAGTTCGTACTACATGAGTCGTGCCGACGGCATTACCAGATTGGCACACAATAGAACAGATTTAGGTACTTTGACAACGTTCCAAATTTGGTGGTCGCCTTGATTATTATCACAAGAGCTTTCGTTTTGATCCCTTGTCGTATTTGACATCAATACAAAATTCTTTTGTCACATATGATACGGTAACAAAGCCTATTTATTTATGTGAAAATTACCACTGAACTTCTTAAAGCGTCTAAGAATATTTGGTTGTGATACAAAGCGGATGGTCTCTTGTGGATTTATAGACAGACAGATGTTTTTTTCCAAAATTTCAATGTAGACGGATTAAGAATACTATGTGTCATCACCCGTATTCATCCTGTGGATGTCGTAACTACCGACTAACGCAGCTATACAAGACAACAACACTACAAAGAGAATTAAAACTTGACAGAAACCCTTTTTCAAACCGTTTGACAAACGCGGTATAGTGGTTCAAAACCTATCTAAGGAGAGGCTTGTCCAATAGTGGATTTTTGAAGCCAATTGGCCACAGGAAATATAGGACACTCACGAGGAATACAATATTCAGTGCCATGGGTAGTCTTACAGCGGACTGTAAAATAAATAAATGAATATTTCGGACATCTAAGACACAACACTCATCTAGTCCCAAGGTAAGCAGAGCTTGTGTTATGGGTACTGGACAACTGATATAATTACACATATATATTTATTTTGTAAATAAAATACATACCCGAGACCTCATGCGCAACAGTCGCGTACGCTGCCACTGCGCCAACGAGGCAGTCAAATAGTTAATGTTGGTAAAAATTTTAATTTAATTTTAATTATAGTTTATAATTAATATTATTAATCGTGACTACGACGAGTAATAAATCCGTGATTTTTTTACTCTAAATAATTGTTGAACTACCCACCATCATAACTGACAATTGTTTCAATGAATAACGAATGAATACGTAAGAAATAACTGTTTTATGTGATATATTATTGCGATTAATAATAAGCTCAAACTAAATACCTACATTTATTGCAAAGTGCAATTAGCTTAACCTAAATAATTTAATTGCAAAATGCAATTAACTGTTAATTGTAAGTAATATAAATTGCCATTTTTTCATGTAATTACAATTGTTTTTGAACTGATTGCTTTTATTGAGTTTTCAAATTCATTGATGCCTAACTGTAATTTTTTTTCGATTAATTACTAATAATTAAATGAAAACGTTGTGTATGTTTGTTGTACAGTACTGGACAAGAAATAATGCACATCGACCTCTAGAAAAAGACATTCGGCTAATTTCGGCTGTGTAGAGCATTGTCCCTTTCGCACACTAAATGTGTTACGTTTTGACAGTCGTTTGACAAATGCGGTGGAGTAATGGACTGTTAGTATTTAGTGCGAAAGGGACAATGCTCGATGGGTCGATGTGCATTATTTCTTGCCCAGTACTGTACACCTTATAATGAGACTGTATTTCTCCCCTCCCCTATGTGTATACAACAGATATTGTGACATAGACATAGTTCAGATGCTGTAAACCCGATATTGTTAAAACGAAGTTTTAAACATGTAAAATAAATCAATATTCAATCACAGCGGTCGAAGTTTTCGTTATGCGGTCGACGAAATTTGGGTCAGCGAATAAAATTGTAATGTGATATATATTTAAATCGATAAGCTACCTCGGCTTTAAAACCGTTTTATCTACATTGTTTCAATATCAAAAACGGATTTTGTAATATCCCATGAATAAATGAATATGCTTTCTCCATTTATTACTGTATTTCAGACTTAATTAAAGGTGTGTAGATTTGTCCCGTGGTACTTCGTCGGTCTTAATTACGTCCTTTTGAAACTTTCATTTCTTTTCAATTCTCGTTTAATGAGGCTGAATTATCGACAGTTCTTTTGTAGGTAGGTACTTAAGACTGTTAAGTTTTAATTTAAGTAAGTTTTTCATGTGTAAAACTATCTTGTCCAATATTACCAAGAATTATTCGTGATTTCTGCTTAACTAGTCGTAGTGTCTTTCGAACAGAGACATTGTATAATTAAAAACGTAGCTTTTGCACGCGTTTTTGCCTGCGTAAATATTGGATACCGCGACAATACGAAATTAGCCTATGTCCTTCTCCAAGGTCCAATCTGTCTCTGTACAGAATTTCATCGAAATCGGATCAGCGGTTTAGTCGTGAAAGCATCACATATAGAAAGAATTACTTTCGAATTTATAATAATATATTATTAATGCAAGAATATTGTTATCCATCCATCGAGATTCGTATCTTTATTGAAGAATATTAGGCGTTTGGAATGTTTACCGAATCGCAATCGATTTTTCATTCATTTAAATGAAATAAACATCTGACACGTTTACATATAAATTCGCTTTTATCGTATTATTCATGCATTTCGTTGAAATCAAAATCAGATAGTGTCCTTCTCTTTAAAAATGTTGCCGTTGCTATTGCCGCTATTATAGGAAATAATTAAAAAATATTATGACTACGGGGTTTCTTTATTGTGGTCGTAAATGTACAATGTCACATGACTTGAGTGTTTGTGGATCCAGCCGACCACTGCTGATTCGATTGATGCAGGTCTTATGTCCATACATTTTTTTCATTTTCGAACCTGCTAAAGCGATTCTGCTCTGTCCGATGTTAAACATGAGCAGAATCCAAGAGTGATGGTTACCATACTCATTGAGAATGCAGACAATGCGACAATGAAACGGAAATGTAACACGGCAGCACTAGTGCTGTCATTTTAGACTGGCTTACTGTGAGAGGTCAGTACCATCCCGGTTGAGCCGGATCGTTCGTACTGAAATCAGCGTTGATGAAAATTTCACAAATTTGTCTTTAAATCTTTTAAAGAGGACAGGATTAGCGTTTAGTATAGGCGCCACCTCAGTATTGAGGCCTAATATGTAGTTGTGAACTACCCTCTGTCGAACAGTTCTACTGAGATTGCATTCGTTTCCCAGATCATCCAACAAAATAACTGGAATGGAACTCAGCTGTACTTACTGACGTATACGGAACAGCTGTTCATTGATACGAACGAATTCGTGTGTTTCTAGATTATTTTAAAAGTATAGTTGAATCAATTGTTTTGATTAAAGCATGATTTTAGGCACCAAATAAGACCAGTTACTTCATAGTTCCACTGCATGCCTATTTCGCTACGTTTATTAATAACAAAGATTTGATCGAATGACTAAGCGAATCCAAATATATTTTTTTACATAATCTCGCGATACTTGTACACTTTTTGCACGGTACTTACCCATTGTTGGTAGTTTTCGTCATGTTAGCCTCGATCCCAAGGTCTGGTTGCCAAACCAGTGTTACGCGCCTCCGTGCCTATATTTCAACGTTTTGCATTAAGTTTATGGCAATTTGTGTGCTTAATTTTGCGTTTTGATAGTGCCGTCATTGGTATATTGTCCGGGAGCTGCCAAAGTAATGAAGTGATTATTGAATCCCGCTTGGCGAAGTTTAGCGATCAGAGAGCTGAACTGGTATTGCTATATAGCATCTAAACCTTCTTATGCATAGGATGCATCCTTGAGATCTAAGGCAGGAGGGAAAACGTGTATGTAAAATTTGAGTTCCTTGCTCAGTTTTGTTTTTTGAGTTTATTTTTTCTCATTTTATATAGCGTAACACATGTTGCGACTATAATCAAGCATAAATTACTTATCTCTATCGTTATGTACATAACTAAGAAAAAGAATGTAATACAACAAAAGCAAGCATTACTAACAATATTCTGATATTATTTGTTTTCAATACAATACACAGCACAGTAGTACAAAGCCAATGTGAAATAAAAAAATATAGAACAACTCGCTTTTCTATTTATATCAGTTAGGACTCACGAACAAACACCATACACATACATTGTATAGAGTATAGATATAGAATAGGGAACGATAGCTGAATTTTATTGTGCTTTTTCATGATATATATTGGTTAAAACACAGTTATTTGTTTTATTGCGATACTGTTGGAGAGAAATTTTATATTCCCTATGTTATTCGATATTTTTAGTTTTGGTATAGAAAGTTTTAAATTTATTAGTGAATGTGGGTATTTTATCTCGCATAGTGTGCATTTAACTGTAACTTCGTTTAACGTGAAAGTATTTTACGGATTCGAATCGAAAAGAAAATAATAAACGTGTTCCTAGATTACTTTTTTTTGTTGTTGGGCAGAATCGTTGTGTAAGTTGGACCTAACCTATTTGGGTTGGTTTGGTTACCCGTCTCTATTACAGTGGACTTATGAAGATATCTCTCTCTCTCAAATTACTTTTTTTATGATATATGAGAATGAACAGATAGTTTATGTTAGTGACCCTGAATATACCCAACTCAAGAGTCACAAGCGTAATGACAACTCCAGATTACAAGGTAAGGTTTGGCTTCTGATAACCTCACTCACTCGGGAAAAACAAATGAAATGGGTTAAAAACAATAATAAGGATATTTAAAACAATAATCCCTTTAAAGTAACGTTAGCCAGCTGTAATAAGGAGCAGATGTTAAAAGCAGTAATTCTAGATACTTAACGTATTGTTAAGAGGTCTCTCTTTATAACCATAACCCTGCGTACAGTGCTATCTAAATTTGTATTCTAATCTATAGTTATAAATAAAAATGAATCACAAAAATTTATGTACGCGCATAACTTTCGATGGACTGCACTAAATTGGATAATTCTTTTTTATGTGTTTGTTATTGTCAGGACAGGGTTTGTATAGACAAAAATAGAAGAAAACCGGAGGTATTATATTTTCCTAACCCGCTTAGTTGTATACACTGCGGCCCTGCGGAAAGTTAACATGGTCTTGCTAAAAAAAGTTTTCGGTAATTCAGAAAATTTTCACGAAAATTATTATGGCGCTACGAAGTTCGCCGGGTCAACTAGTGTATAATCTTTTAAACATTCGCTTGGATGACATTTAAATAATAAATCATTGCTAAGAATTTATTGCGCTCATAATATTATGTTTGCAATAACTTCCTTGGTGAATAAATCTTAACATTTTGTATTAAATCAATGATTCACTGCTTCCGTTACTTCAATGAAATACTCTGTGATATATGTATTTACATTCTAGTACCTAATAAATTATAGCTTAGGAAACTAAACATATAAGCTTTATAAGCAAATCACTAAGCGGATACATAAAAAATGAATAGTTGATTGAGATCAACAGACCAGTTCTTAATAGTCATATTATGGTATTGTGTTATCTATTCACTTATATTAATAAAAATGAATTACTGAAATGTATATACCCGCATAACTTTCGATCGACTACACCAAATGGGATAATTCTTAGTTTCATGTGTTTGTTATTGTCAGGACAAGGTTTTTAAACAAGTAAATTTGAAGAAAACCAAAATTGTTATATTTACTTAAACCTTGAACGTCGCGGTACTAAGTTCGCTGGCTCAGCTAGTATAAATATATAAAAAAATCTATACCTAATGTAATAAGTGCCTAATTGGTTTGAGGATTCCTTTGATCATTCAATATTTGAATATAAATGAATGAAAACCATGGTATACAAAATGTGTTCTTCTTTTTTTTATGAGCCTGTTGTGTCCCACTTCTGGGCAAAGGCTTTCACTTTTTCTTTTATTAAGATTTAATCAAAGTGGTCGTATTTAATTTAATTTCAGGGAGTAACTGCTCTCTCGATACATGACATACAAACAGCATGAAATTTAGAAGTTAGTCGACGTTATTTTACCGTATTATCTTTTTATTTTATGCACATATATACACATATTTATAGTAGATTTTGCCCGCAGCTCCTCCCGCGTGTATGTCGGTTATCGTGGTTAAGAGTATAGTGTGTCCATTCTCAAGAATCAAGGTATCTTAATGCCAAGTTATATTAAAATTGGCGTAGTAGCGGTTTAGCCGTGAAAGCGTAACAGACCGACAGAGTTACTTTCGAATTTATAATATTAAGTATGGATATTGTTTGTTCTTTTGTTTATATTATACAGACATATTGGTATCATAAAATAGATACTACTCTATTTACTTTCTTTATTAGCCATTATTATTGTGATATTTCCGACTTTTCCTAACATAAGGTACGATCGCGTAGTGTAACTTGCAATAAGTCTTAATTCTTCTCTCTCATGGCCAGCTAGATCCAACCAATGCTAATAAAAAAATATAAAAAGTAATTTGATACTTGTCGGTCTATTAAACACGGTTGACTTACTTAAGGTCCTATGTCTCCTAGATAGTAGAGAGCGTCCACAGCATTCCGCCATCGCGTTCGGTCGTGATCTTCGCATTTCATCTAGCTCCACGTCCTCCCGACCTTCTTCGCCTCGTTTGCAACTGTGCGTCGCTAGGTCTGTGTGGGACGACCACGTTTCTGCTTTCCTCGCGGATTTCAATTGATCGCCTGTTTGGCGATATGATCGGAATTTCTTTCAGACTGTTCTTCTTTATATCAGACTTATTCTTGTTTCAGACTATTCAATAAAAGACTAAAAGAAAAACAGAAAAAGTAGAGGTAATATTTTTTCTTGTCTGTATCTTTTTTGCTTAAAACATGAAACAACAGGCTCCAGCTCCTATATAAATATCTAATACAAACAATATTTTTACGTCCGAATCCTCGCCAGTTATTTAGTAAACTCGTAAAGCAACTGTACCATGAACACAACCAGTGAACAATATACAACAAAAGTTAAAACATTTTTACAACACATTATTTTTATTGTTTCGATATCTTTATCCATTGTTATTATATTTGTACATCAATTGGGAATAACCATTCCATACTCGTGTCCTTTTCCGTCTGGTATCGAACCCGTTTTATTTTAGAATTAATAAGAATGTATAACACATTCAATCTGTCTCAATTGTCTTGCTCTTGCCGGCCTCCTATTTTTTCCCGTACCTAGCCTAAAATTGACAACGAATAAATACCCAACTTTATTTTTTATTCTGACAAGCAATTCCGAGTTTTAGAATTATCAGAACGTCTCGAGACAAGACCAGCTGTATACTTTAGTCAATATCAGAAAACTTTACATACCTATCCCAATAGTACTAACATTTTACGATATCCCCAGTTATCTATTAAGGACGGTCAATACTTTCGATAAGTCCTCCAACTTGGAGACAGACTCCCTCGTTATCATAGCAATAAAGCAAGGGCTCGGTTTTGCGAGGGTAGTCTTATCTATAGACTCGCCATTTGTCCGCTGTCCGTTCCTGATTGGCTGTCGAATTTATGTCCTAAATTTCCAATCATTTTTGGCGAATACTACAAACACACGTGACACACACAATTCAAGCTTATTTCCGGAAGTGTAGGTAGAGACATTTGATCTACACTTATAACGGTCCTTTTGCTTCGTTCACATTCATCAATAGCTGCGATATCAAATTATCTAGTATTTTATACTTTATTCTTATTGTTGTTCACTTTAGTATCCATCGATATACATTCCATATGTGCTATTTCCGGATGTAATTTTTCTATAATATGTGTGTATTTAGAAATATCTAAGTATTTATTTAAGTATAACTTATTTATCAGCAGTCTGATTACCATAGTTCAAGCTCTCACTAGAGTTGTCTCATGTTATTATTATTAATCATCATCAACAGTCTTTTAATGTCCACTGCTGGACAAGGCCTCTTTTTAGAAAGGAGGTTTGACCTACTACACCAGTCTGTTGTTAATAGTGTTTACTGGAAATCGTAATCTCCGTTTAGCACAATTTTTAACTTATCTTTAATCTGATACTAAAATTAAATTGAGTGTTATGTTTCAAAACATGGTCCAAATACATATAACGACTTCCTGATTGTATACTAACGTTATTTTAATGAGTGACTCATTGGCTTTACTTGCGAAACTGCTGCAGATTCTGCGAAATTGGGTTCATATTCAAAAAGGTATGTTTTAGTACATATCATTGCGGCAAACGCTTGACTAAATGTTAAGTGTGTATTTATTAGCAAAAATGTTGCATTTCAGTGGTAATTGTGTGGAAGTATATATCTGATAACTTTTATAACCAGTTTTGCTTTCCATTTAGTGCTGACGATCAGACGGATTATCTGTTGGTAAATGCATACCCTGTGTAACCTCTGGCCTAGTTGTTAGTTGTCCTGACTTCTAAAGGGCAGGTCTGTTAAAATATAATATATATATGCTTTCCATCAGGCAGGGCAGTCATTTTGGTAGCTACAACATATATATATATATATATATATATATATATATATGTGTGTGGCGACCTTTGAAGTCATCGCTTTGAAGTGGCAGATATACGTTCTTGTACTCATCGCTTCAGTTCTTCCTTCGTGAACCGAGTGATCAAAACCTGGAACTTACCACTAGCGAACGTGTTTCTTTGCCACTATGATCCCGGGTCCTTTAAGCGGGGCGTGAAAAAGCATCTTACCAGGCCGCCATTGTGTGGTTCACCAGTGTCCTTATTCGCATTAAAGATCGTGACTACCACTTTTGGATTATGCTCATGCTTTCGATCAGGCAGGGCAGAGTCGTTTTGGCAGCTAACACATAAATAAAAGATTCATCATTTTATTAGACTTTAACAATCCACTGCTGGCCATATGCCTTTCCATGGAAAGGAGGTTTTGGTCCACTACGCCACGCTGTCCAGACGGGTTAAATAAACTCATTATTAAATATAATCCAGATCCGTTCATCAGTTTCGGTGTGACTGAATTGCAGTTTTTCATAGAGCCAACTTTAAAAACTTACCCACTTATAATATCAACGGTATACTATAAAATATGAATAGAACAATACATAAATACTGTTCTTTTGACAGGCGATCGCTTAAAACCTATATTTATTTCTTTCAAAAAAACCTCTACTCAAAACTCGACATGACAAACGGCAATAAAGTAGATTTGTGGCATGCCTACGGTATTATTCTATTGTAGTTCATTGATTTATGTTAACAACTAAAGGATTATTATAT
Organism: Hyphantria cunea; assembly: GCA_003709505.1. Classification (NCBI taxonomy): domain Eukaryota; kingdom Metazoa; phylum Arthropoda; class Insecta; order Lepidoptera; family Erebidae; genus Hyphantria; species Hyphantria cunea. The sequence continues at coordinate 178,929 of PKRV01001710.1, read as the reverse complement.
GGTTAGTCATAACATAATACTGCAATAACTACTTACGCTGGTAGTGTACAAAGAGGAAAGAATATTTTTCACATACCCTGCAGAGGATATTATTCTTAGGTACGGAAGTATCATCCAAAGCATTAAACTCTGAAAGAAAAGATGAAAATGGATAGACAATATAGTTGAAATCAAGTTTATTTTTGCTATTCTTGATTTCTCCGATAGACTTCTCTTATTTAGACATGAATATGATTAATCCTACGTGTTAACGAAGGCACAAGCTAGAATTACATCGAAGTTTCCTATAATTTTTCAACACAAGTTCTTTTTAATTGTATATTTTGAGCTATACTTTGTCAGATCATTATTAAAGTTTTTGATGTAAAGATAAAAACCAAATTATTTTTTCGTTATACTCTTTTGGTTACTATTATAACAATAAATTTATTACTAAGATAAATTATATTAAATAGTTTTCGTCTCGACGTGTCTTCAAAGTTCCTAACACTCGTCGCTTATATTAGTAAGGCGAATAAAAGTCTCAAGCAGCTTTATTTTTTCTTACTTGTACCTCCCCAGTACTAAAACCACTCAATTTCTTGTGTTTTCCTGCTAAACTTTCTCTGTAATTTCGATGAAAAGATACCGGTACTTGTATCTGAGTCTGACTCACCAACGGTACAATCGGTTTTGCTCAGCATTATCGAAATCGCTGTTATACATTTAATGTTTTACTTTCCGACGACATCTTTTGACAGTACCATGCAATGGCTTTTCCAACAACAGGACGGATGTACAGGACTGCGATTATTGGCTGCCTAAGCCATTGCAGTTTCACTTATACTTCTCATCCAAGACTAACGTTATCCCTTAGCTTTAGCGTCATAATAGTTTCCCCGTCCGTTTTCCTCATTCCAATTTATCGTCTTCGTTTGTCCCGCCTGATAACGATTTCATTATCAAAAAGGGTTGACGCCCAAAACTCTTTGCAATGTTAAACATTTCGCTAAGATAATGATGAGTACTGTTTAAAATTTGAGGGACTTCATTCCAGAGACTAAAAAAGACAACAAACCAGACTAATGGTCAACGATCCTGATTACTAAGCCAAAGGTCGTGGAATCACCCAGGACAAAATAATTGTGTTTTGGACATGATCTAGATGTCACAGGTAGGCTCTTGAAATAATATAGAAGAAAGATTAGTGTAGTTTCTTGCCAGTGTTTCAAGTTTATTGTAAATATTGTACTTGTAAATAACTAAACTAAACAAAAAATTAAAAGGTTTTCAGTTTGATGAGTGCTTATATTTATTCAAGGCGACGGATGGAAAAATTTGCCGTAAAAATTAGCTTTGATTTATTCCGTTTAATTTGGCAAGGACTCAACAAATTTTAACGATTTCCAAATCCTTGTAAAGCTAAAGTAAGTATTAAAACTTTTACGTGTACGCACAACAGGAACTTTTTGACAAAGCCTCAAAAGTGTTTCTGTCAACAAAGGATATAGTTGTCGGGATTCCGCTATCGGCGTTGAGGTTACGAAATGTGGGGTTCGAAGTTGAGAAGGGGTTTTCGGTAATTCCAATATCTGTTGCCTAGTCATTAATAACGAAATCGTTTATAATATTTTTGTTTATTTTGAAAATAACCGGTTTCAAAAAAAGAAGGAGGTTCTTAATTCTGTTGTATTTTATTACATAAGAATTTCGTGATTTGTGAACCGATTTGATATAATTTTTTTTGGAGGTATTGTTTGGTCTCTATTCGGGTTTTAAGAAATAGTACTACACCTAACGAAGGCAAATTAGGGTATGAAAAAAATAGTTATCATCATTATAATTCCTCGGAACTTGGGCGCATTATTGAAGTCAGTCATATTTATTTAACATCAATTCATCATCATCATCAGCCTATAGCAGTCCACTGCTGGACATAGGCCTTAAATATTAAATTTTTGTTATTTGTCAGATACAAGTACCACCCGGTATCTAGCTGGCTGATACCAAAGAAAATAAAACCAGTAACTGCTGGAAGTTATAATTATATGGTTAAAGATATTCCTATTAGGTTAAATGCTATTTGATCGATTTGAAGTAGGTTGTACAAAATATTACGAGTAATTATCTTTCTTATTTACTTATATATTAATATGATTAAAATATTTACATAAAATTTTTACTTGCGACTTGTGATAACTTGCTTTTATTTTTTTTAAAATAATAATTTAAGTAGTTGAACTATACTTATTTGTTAATATTACGATATAATAAACATCGTAATTTTTTTTTAATTACTTAAGTAGTTTTTTTTTTATTTCGTAAATCATAGCTTTTCGATATAGTCTGGTAACCTCAATTTATGTTTCTTATTTTGTCATCCTGATATGTACAAAGTCAGTTGTATATTTTTAAAAGACTCCAGATTTAGTTGTTATGGTATGAAATAATGGTGTACTTAATCACGCTATGGCATGTTACGAGATGCTCCCGCTCTCATAACTCGTCTGTACTGCCAAATACGTACACGAATGACGTTGACGGGAAGAGGGGCGGGGAGTTGTTTTGTATAACCGGTCAAGCATGAGATTCTCTTCAGTACTGAAGCGTATAAAGATATACTTTTATATTTGAGATATGCTGTTCTTTTAAAGCTACGTATGGGACTAATTAGGGTTGGCAACCACATGGTTCAACTAGTTCTTTTCCTGAAAACAAACAGCATTTCTCTACAGGTAAAAGATTACCACACTCTCTCGGTGAAAGTAGTTAAGGAATTGCTCCTTTACGTCTGTTTTTTGCGTTGCAGCTGACACCCTTGTATAGTTCCGATCAAGTCGACCCGTATATGACGTAGCATGGTTCTGCCATTACTTCGTAATCTGCAGATTACATATTATCAAAAAATGCGTTAACTTGTCTATAAATTTAGCCTCTTTTTGGTGACGAGATGGAAAACCATTTGCAATCTCCAGTTCTATCAGAGCTAAGAGTATAGGGTTTCCACTAAAATTCACCTCGATGCCTAGCATCAGGCCTTTTTCTGGGTAGGACCCGAACCATGTCATTTCAGGTCTCCGTTTATGATTAACATATTTCACACTCTCGTTTTGTTTTTAGTCTTTTATTATCCTATGCACAAACATAGAGAGATGTATTGTTTTTCTTTTGTTTCGTAGAGAGAATTATGTTCCCAAGATTTTAGTTACAGTGATATTGAATGCAATATACGTGTTCAGTTACATTAAACCGTTCGTAGTTCGGAAGCAGTGAAGCACTTTATGGAATTCGGAACACGAAAGTGGTAAAATGCCCGATGAACGGGTGCACAGTACATGTTCTGTGCGATATACGTACGTATTTAAATAAAACCAGACCTGTCCGACACTCAAACGGCTGCAGGATCGATGAGATCGTCGCACCCACGATAACTGCGTATATCCATACGCAGGCATGACCACGTCCAATGCGAGCAATAACTATATAGAAATATCCAATTGTATATGGTTATTGATCGCATTGGACGTGGTTACAGGTGGGTTTGATGTTGATGGCGGTTTTGACTAGTTAGTGAAACGTAGCCAAAACACATCTTAATGCTTACTCGATATAAAAAAAAACAACTTTTGTCTATGTGTCTGCGGCGTGCTTGTGTAGCTAATTACCACAAGGCTGTATGACTACTTTAAAAAAACCGTGTTCCGTTGAAAAATATTGACATGTACCATGCCAATGAAACAGCTGAACGCAGAGCTCAAGTTTTAAAAACTGTACTCGTAAGTAAATGTTCTATAAAACGTTTGTCAAAAAATCATACGAAATGTTTTTTTTCAGTATTACTGTTAAATACTAAAGTAGATAATTTAACGCATAATTCATTGTACTTACTGTGGTACAACAAAGATCGAAATGAGAAAACAAAGCGCACCAAGCAATATTGATTAACCAATTGGTTTAACATTTAACGCTGCTATAAATAAGCTATGCTTAGTACAGTGGGTTAGTGGTTTTGAGCTCACGACCTCAGCCAGACTCATTGAATTCTCGACTCGCGGTTGCCTCTCAACGGATCGCCATTATTCCCTGTCATTACATCATTTCACCACTCCGCTAACCAGAAATTCTGCATTATATTATAAGTGCATGATTACTGCTGCAATTTTTTTGAAAAATAATTCTTTAGCCATCCTTCCTATACGTAGAGTCATTCGTTAACTGAGTCGTCTGTAAAATGAAATGAATGAATGATTTTTAACGGTTTACTGCTGGACATAGGTTTTTCAAAGAAGGGTTTGGTTTATTGGTTATTTGGGTTATATGACTGCCTCTGTGGCGCAGTGGTAGCGTATGCGACTGCTGTGCTTGAGGTTTCGAGCTCGCTTCCCGGGTCGGCTCAAATGCTTGTATCAGATTATATATTTATTTATATCAGTTGTCTAGTACCTCATAACCAAAGCTTTGCTTTGCTTGGGTAGTCCCATCGGACATCTAACACACAATGCCATCTAATGATGGCGTTGTGTGTTAAATGTCCATAATATTAAGTTATTATTTACTATTATAGCACACGGGTATAGTATAGGGTTTGTGTCAGGTTTTGCTTCTCCTTGCAGTTCTGTTGTCCTTACGTCCCCTAGAATGCATATCATTTCTTGTGCTGTTATATTCAGATTTTAATAACACTTATTATAATTTACAAAATCCAATACTCATGTTTTTTGTCATATCATAATAAAAAGTTATCTTTCTGCTGTATCAGAAATAACGTCATGAAATATTGCAGAAATACCGGTACTGTTGTGTCAAAAGATTGTAGAAAATCGGACCCGAATATTATTCTAAAGAGTGTTTTTTAATACTTGCCGGTATCTTTTGCTTCTCGGAACGTACACAGCATCCGTTTCCTTTAAGCAGTGTATTTTCACTACGTGAGCAATAATTTGGAACGTGAGCACATAAAAAAGGGAGGGTTCCTAAATAAATTTCTATTTCACTTATATACGTGCCTCTACACGATCATTCATTTAAGTTTATGTGTTTTGAAACGTGAAAAATAATAATACATTGCGATTCTTGACGCCTGAAATAAGTCAGTGTATTATAATAATAATATATTGCTTTATTGTACGCCAGATTCAGTATAAGGATAATTTAAGCCTAAGGAAGTACGAGTGACGGAACAAGTACAAGTACATTTATCATGATGGCAAAAAAGTCGACCCCATGTGTAACACCGTAAATGGGGTTTGGTCAGTTTGGTTTTGAGAGAGCTACCTCCCTGAACAAATAATTTTGAATGTTTTATAGATTTTTTTACAGACGAGCCAAAAGGAATAAGTAAATCGGTGTAATGCAAGCAGGATTAAAGTACATATTAAGCGAATTTCACATGGGAAGCCGAGACCTACGAGGCTGTGTTCGCTTACCCATGTGTTCTATGATTAGAGAAATCACTTAAACAACCAGAACACCAACTAGGGTATAAGTTGGTAAAGAAGTAATGCTAAAATGAACCAGAAGAATAATAAGGAGTTTGGTTCTTTTTTGTCATAAATTAATTAGGCTTTTGGCCGCGTCTCTGTACGTAAATGTCGGTTATCACGGTAAAGAGTAGCCAATATTCTTCCTTAAGAATGTAATTATCTCTATGAAAAATGACATTAAAATCGATACATCAATTTAGCCATGAAAACGTTACTTACAGACAGTTATCGAATTTATAATATTAGCGTTTGAGCGCGGTTCCGCTCGCGTGTAAGTGTAGCCTATGTCAGGCTGTAGACTGTGCGCCAGATTTCATTTAAATCTGTTCCGTAGTCCAGTCATCAGTTTTGTCGGGAAAGCGCGACAAACAAACAGAGCTACTTTCGCATTTCTAATATTAGTAATCAGTCAGTACCTGGATGGGTGACCGCTGGAGGCATGTTACCATGAGCATCTCCGTGATTCGGAGGTCACGTTAAGCTGTCGGTCCCGGTTGTTATCATAGGATAATAGTCGTGAAGCTTAATTGGAGGCCTTTGGGCGGCTTAAAACATCCAACGGCAAGATTACGTAGCCACAACGTTGTCTCGCCAGTCCCCAACCTGCACTTGGCCAGCGTGGGGACGTATAGCCTTAACCCTCTCCTGAGAGGAGACCCGAGCCCAGCAGTGGGACATATGGTTTGTTGATGATGTTGATGATATTAGTAAGGATATAGTATGCATCAAATGACCTTTTTTTCGTATCTACATTTGATCGTGTCGACAATTCATAAGAAATTTAGTGCTATATTTAAGCATCGTGATATATCTAACATCTAATAAAGTCAAACTCAAGTTTGAAACGTCTTAAATGAAATAACCATTCATTAAGTTTACGTTATTTTGCTAACCCTATATGAGTTAAAAGGACGTTTTTATATAAAATAATATTCAAACGAAAGCCTCCTCTTGCGGGCGGCGTCGCGTGGGTGTTGGGGTGGATCTCCCTCGAGTAGAGTTACCATGATTTACCATTAAAAGGTGCGGATAAAACATTGATTTTCAGCTTGCTCGCCACCATTGTTATTGTTAAAAAAGATTTAATTTTTACACCCAGCAACATATACACTCACACGTTTTTGTTGTATAGATTATTCGCGATAAAACTATTGAAAAGGTTATGAAACCTTTAATATTTAAATCAGTCCCACTGTACAACAAAACCAATGTGTACGTTTAAAAGTCATTAAAATCTAAAACAGTCTTGTAGCATGTTATTTTTAAACAAGTATATTTAAGGTAATGTTGCCGAAACTCAACCATAAATAACTTAACATTACTTCAGCATTTTGAATGTTTTTGTTTTAAATCAATAACGCCAAAAATAATCATATGAATCGTTAAATAGCATATAAAGCAGCAAAAATGGGGTTTTTACCTATAAGTTGGGAAAGGATATTTCGCCATTGATACATGCAGCCTAGCATCCGTTGGAGATGGTAACCACATACCTTCAGACTGGTTTCACCAACGTGATACATTAAAAATAATTTAATTAAGAAGCTCTGCCAATAGTTGCTCGCGAGTCAGTCCATCCTAAACTCAAGGAGAAATTTTATGTCGATGCGGCGCTTATAAGACTTGAAACAGTATTTTATTATAGTATTGATCTATCAACAGCCAGCTCCAGGAAGAGTGTAAAATATATATGTAAATAATTATTTGAAATCTCCTTGAATCGCTGTATTTTGAACTTGCTGAAAACTGCATTAAAATCCGCTGAGTTGTTTAAAAGATGTAAGCGAACAGTCAGCGCAAGCGACTTCATTTTATATTAGGTAAAGATAAGTAATGTCCTGAAAACTTGTGTAGTGTGGTCTCTCCTCCCGCCTCCCACTGTCGGTTTGTACGCCTGGGGTGAGTTTGATACAAATCGTAGTCATTAATTGTTGATAAATATTTATTTTGTACAAAATTGTGGATGTAGAGAGGATATCGAGTGCCTGTACAAATGAAAGATTTTGTTTTTATTTTGTGGCTCCGGAATTGTTGTCGATTTTAATTGTATTGAAAATATCGTCAAATTATTATTTGATTATTCTACGAGTGTATTGTAAATGTTTTTCATAGAAAATCTTAATTTATTAACGGTAGACATATTTACTTATTTTACCTTATATGTCGTAGTCGTGAATATATTTGAGTTATTGCACCCGGTCGCAAAGTTAATGAAGTGAAAAAAACAGTTCTTTGTTTATCAAAAGAAAATCGTTAAACGAAGAAACTTGTCTATGTGTGGTTCAAAGTGTGTTCTCAACTGTTCACAGATAGTGGTATAATTAAAATTTATAAAACAGTTCCCGGTGGAAGTAAATATTTTGTAACCTATGACTTTTGAGTCGTTTCTGACCCTGTGGACATATGTAGGTATCGATTTTATCAAATAAAGTAATATAAAATCTATTACGATTATTAGCTTATATTGAAATGGATTTATATTTATTGCGTAGGATGATTTTTTCCAACGTCGTGTTCCAACCACCCACTCATACTAAAACGTGTTTGCCGTTATAATGCCGAAGAGCTCGAAATCAAAAAACGGGATTAATTCGTATCATGGAATAAAGTCCACTATATTCTTTTACCGGAACACGTGAAATGATTATTTCGACGTTACTTTCGTGTCACGTTGAAATAATCATTTCACGTCGTCACGCTGAATGACAATATCTTAGTTTATTATCTCCAGGTTCTGTTTCGTAAACGATCACATCATGAATTAAGAAGTAAATTTGCTGAGCAAGCACTTTAAAACCTATACAAGTAATTTCATAAATTACTTGCTCTTACTGATTCCTCGACCCAGGCTTAATCGCCGAGGCACAAACTGAAATGATGATTCATTAATGTATGTTAAATTACGTGTTATACGTTAATGTTAAATAACGATAAAACTATTTAAATATTTAAGGTTTCGTAACCTTTTCAATAGTTTTATCGCGAATAATCTATGCAAGAAAAAATGTTGTAAGTGTAAGCGCCCACTGAGAAGGGATTTGTGGAAATTTCAACTCTTAGATGCTAAACTGAGGGAAGAAATAAGAAAATAATAAATAAATAATAAATATTTCGAACCATTGAGCTTGTAGTATGGGTACTAGACAACTGATATAAATACTTTTTTTTGTAAATACATACAATGTAATACATTCAAAACACCCAAACTCCGAAACAAATATTTGCAGATCATACAAACATTTGGTCTGAAGAATCGAACACGAAACCTTGAGAACAACAATCTTATACAGTCAATAAGAAGTAATCGCGCGAACGAAGCCACTGTAGTAATTTTAATACCAACTTAACTTAGAATGGAATTTAGTAGGTAAATAAAAAACTTAGTATTGTCTACAATGATTAAATCTAAAATTTCACATCTGCCCATTTGCGGCTGTCTATTTGGTACACATTAAATAACTATGAGTGAACCGGACTGCGCCGGTTAGCCAGCTGATAACTAATGTAATCACAATTATCTCTGAAGCTATCGCGTAAGCAAATATAACGTAAGTGGACTTTGATACTGTACGTGGTTTGTATTAATGTTTTTTTGCATCGTTTTTAAGACACCTTTAGCATAAATAAAATATAATTTTAATTGGGAAGCCATCGTTTATGAAATATTGGACGAAATGTATGTTGTTATTTCTAAGCTACTGCTTTTTCGTTTATACGAATTAAAATAGCAGAACTTAAGCTTAACATAACACATTGCAAAGTTAAACCCCTCCCACCATCCCCCAAAGGCTGGCAACACAATTGTGACGTCTCTGGTGTTGCGGGGGTGTCCATGGGTGGCAGTAATCGCTTACCATCAGGCTATACGTCTGCTTGTTTGCCCCCTATTCAGTAAAAATAAAAACAGTCCTGGCTAGGTCAATGTATGGATAGGTGACCATTTTTACCCCTCGTTGGCTTGGACCTGCCAGAGTAACATTTTTGGGAACATCATTTCAATAACATTGGTAGTTGGAGCCCTAAAATGTACGACAACAGACTTTCTATAGAACTTCGATATCGTCTAGTAGGTATTAGAAATTTGGAAGGTCTGATGGTAGTCATATCACATTACATTAACAGCCTTTGACAGTCCACAGTTGAACATATGTCTCTCCTCAGAAAGAAGGTTTCTAATAGCAGTCGCTCCATTTAAATATCCAAGTAAATATCGTAGTAGACTTAAAGCCGATCCCAACCTAGATTAGGAAATAGTTTAGAAGAAAGTTGAAAAGGGTTAGCGCGTTCAACTAAACAAACAAATGGCTCCCTATAGCTTTATAATAGTATGCATAATAACAAACAATTGAAATATGAATTAACATGTCGTCACATTAAATATATATTGCGTTAAAAAGAGGGGCAGATTATTTATTAGATCATAAAAGAGTTGATTATTTAAAAAATATGTTATTGTGAGTTGATACGGGTTAAGCCATGTGATTGGTCCGAACAAAAGTACACAATGGTGGAGTGGTAAAAGAGTAGAAGGCGTAAGTTATAATTTTTTTATTTAAGTTTTGATAGAGATACGAATAACGAATATCGTTCGTACTGTTTGAAAATTTGTTATTTTATTGCAATGTAGGTAAAGCTAACGCTTTTTTTTCTTCTTTTTTAATAAATATTAAGGACATCTAACACACTACGGCATCTAGTTCCAGGCTAAACAGAGCTTGTTTTATTGGTATCAGACAATTGATATAAATACATAATTATATACTTTTTTTGTAAATACAAAGTACCTATTATATATAGAAAACGCCTAAAGAAATACTTGTAGACCTTACAAACATTTGGTCCGAACCGGGAATCGAACCCAAGACCTCAAGCACAGCAGTCGTATTTTTTTATGATATAGGTGGCAAACGAGCAGACGTATCGCCTGATGGTAAGCGATTACCGCCGCCCTTGGACACACGGAACACTGGAGGCGACACAAGTGCGTTGCCGGCGATGATACGTTACCACTGCGCAACCGAGGCAGTCAAATCATTCCTTTATAAAAAATCATTAAAATCAGTTCAACAATTAAGTAGTGAAGCATATTAGATGGAGTTACTTTTTCATTTATAAGCAGGCATAAATTTTCTAAGATTAAAAATGTTTAATGTGGTAGGATTTGTTTTCGTCTACCAACTATCTTTTGACCATTCATATTATATAATACTAGCTGACCCTCGCAGCTCCATCTGCGTCTTTTTAAATCATACTCGACTCCTCTTGGTCTGAGCGTGATGTTAAGTATCCTACCTAAGGCACGTAAGCAAAACAAACATTTAAAAAACAAAAAAACAGTTAGATAATTTTAGAGTTCATCGAAAGCCAAAAGACGAGACGATAATTAAATATGAAATATATTAATACACATATACGAACACCTGCATAAGTAGGCAGCTTTATCGCAATTAACGATCTCATAAACAATATAACAATCTGCAATAATATTTTCAGTTGCAGCCATAATCAAATGCACTATACCTGCATACGGTTAATCATCTCTATTGTTTTGTATCCCATAAGCGCGTCCCCAACCCTTGCCAGCCACCCTAATGTACCCCTAAAATGACATGCACGAACATCGATTTCGAGACAGACAGTACTACATAACTATCCATAGAGAGCCGGCAATTAGAGTCGGACGTGATGTGTATTGATCCCATTGTCCATCAAATCCAGTGTTGCAGACATACCGCATCCATATTGTTTTTACTGGAGTTCAATCTCTTTACTGCTTTAGAACTTATACATTACTACTTATTGCCCGCCGGTTATCGATGTAAATAGTAGTCTATATGTTATTCTAATGTATAAGCTATATTGCTGTAAAGTTTCATCTCAATACGTTTAGTAGTTTTTGCGCGGAAGAGTAACAAACCATACATTTGGGAGAGCCACGCTTCGGTATGCATGGGCCGGCTCGATCGGTGTGATACCACGGCCTCACAGTAAACCGGTGTGAAACAGCGCCTGAGCTGTGTTTCACTGAGTGAGTGAGGATACCGGAGGCCCATAATCCAACCCTTTCCCTCATCTGCGTCCCCATCCCCCAAGGCCGGCAATGCACTTGTGACGCCTGTGGTGTTACGGGTGTCCATGGGCGGCGGTAATCGCTTACCATCAGGCGATACGTCTACTCGTTTGCCTCCTATTTCATAAAAAAACCACAAATTTTCGAATTTATATTTTAATATTAGACGGATCGACTTCTATAATCTGTTAGTAGCTGAATACTCTGCAGAACTAATATGTGTAATCGGTGCTAAACGGTATGTAAAAAAATTCACAATAATAATAACAACTTCAAGTATAGGACCAAACTGGAATGAGGCCACACGGGAAGCACCAAGCTTTCAAATAAAAAAAATATCAGCAATATCGGTTCAGACAAAACAAACAACAACCCATAATGTCCCACTGCTGGGCTCGGGTCTCCTCTCAGGAGAGGGTTAAGGCCATACATCCCCATCGGTTCACTCAGTCAAAAGTTCTGAGGTAACAGATATAAAAATAAACAGTCGAATTGAGGACCTTCTCCTTTTTTAAAGTTGGTTAAAAAGCAATTGCCTTTGTTGGCTTAGAATTTGACTTAACCAAGATTGACAGCTACTTGGACAGTTGACTTCTGCCCGTATACACAGTTCTAAGACTGTGACACTTGTGTAAGCTTTATTCTCCTGTTTTGTTGAAGAAAGGTAACACCCGGTCTAGCTGTCCTGTGACGCGGGGGCTTTGTAAACGTATAGGTAAAGGACAAAAAATATCCAGAACAACAATTTGCGGATCGCAAAAAGTAAACAGCTGACTAATTAAACCATTGCGCCGTCCGTGCATTCCTTTATAAAAGACATTTGTCGTACCTCAATCATATTAATTTAGAATTTCTCCTCATCAGTTCTCATAATGTGAGACTACGATCATCCAATATTGTTTATATGTCAAGGAATAAACGAGTCCCACGGTATGTTATATGCCAATCTTACGCTGTCAGCTCACGCACAAGATCAGATGTTTTCTGGCAAGCTGCGTCGGTAAACTAACTACGACCACTTTGAATTAATTTCCCACTAAACAATAATTCGACAAATGTTAGACTTTGTGGTAATTCTTCAACCTGTAAATGAGTCAATTGATGCAATATTGTTGGGGCAATTTTCATAGGGAATATCGAATCAAATCAATCTTTGTGATTATAGGTGTCAAGATAACAAAGGGTACGATTAACATTCGAAGAAAAAATCTGAGCTATCAAGCTATTTGGGGGAAGGTTGGTTTTACTTAACAAGACCTGTTTTGCCACCTCAGCCTATTTGATGAGTAGTGCCTAAGTAAAAGGGTATAGGGTAAGAATCTCCTAACCGTGGAACTTCTTTGTGCGTATCATCTGTATGCCGATGACCTACAGCTTTATTCGCAGAGTAAAGTAGAGGATATTTCGACAGCTATAAAATTGGTCAACAACGACCTGGAAACAATAAACACATGGACTCAAAAGTTTGGTTTATCCGTAAACCCCGCAAAATGTCAAGCCATAGTGGTGGGAAGTCACCGATCGATGAGCAGAGTAGACGCTGAGACTCTCCCGGATATTACTTTTAATGGAACTAGTATACCTGTTTGTAGATCGGTGAAAGATCTAGGTTTATTCCTCGACTGTACACTAAACTGGCGTGAACAAGTAACGAACCAGTGCCAGAGGGTAACCGGAACGCTTCGGACTCTGAACCGTCTGCGAAATTTCCTACCCGTAAAAACCAAGACTATGCTTGTGCAAACCCTTATTTTCCCCTTAATCGACTATGGTGATGTGTGCTGTTACGACCTGAATGCAGATCTTCTCGATAAACTAGACCGTCTTCTTAATAACTGCATTCGATTTGTCTATAATCTCCGTAAATACGACCATGTATCCTCTTTCCGTACGCAGCTCAATTGGCTACCAATTCGCCAACGCCGTAAACTACGCGCGCTTACTGTCCTATACACTATCCTGAACAACCCATCTTCGCCAAATTATTTAAAATCGTACTTTCAACTCTTAGGTAGTAATCATAACAGAGACCTTCGGTCCTCTAATAACCTTCTTCTTCTTTGTCCCTCCCATACGTCTGAGTTCGTCGGCTCATCCTTTTTTGTGCAGTCCGTTCTTCTTTGGAATGAGCTTCCGCTCGAGGTCAGGATGGCCACCAACGTTTTTACATTTAAAACAAAAGTAAAGCGGTATTTATTAAGTCAGCTCGCAGAATCAACTCATTCATAAATCACATCTCATTCTAGTTATGGTATTTATTTGTGTATGTATGTATTTATTTTTATTTTAGTAAGAGTATGTGTATATGCATCTATGTATTATGTGTAGTTTATGGTAAGTATATATATGTATGTGTATTTAAAACCTTACAAATAAACCTAATTGCACCTACTTCCTATTTTCTCTGCATCACCTAAAGGTTGACTGGTAGAGAATGCCTTAGGCATTAAGTCCGCCAATGTACGTTAAGTGCATGATGTATAATAAATAAATAAATAAATATAGGCATCAAAGAATTGCTGCAATAATGGAGCTGGACAATCGCAGACGAACCCAAATAGAAATAAAAGGTCAAAAGATGATTGATAAACGAAACAGGGTAGATCTATTTTATATGTTGTGACGTAAAACACGTTGAAGGAACGTATCGTTGTTTCTGTTAAAGGTTATCGAACGTCTGTTTACGCTCCGCAGCAGTCGTAGTGGGTGTAGCTATTAAATATATGTTGCCGCCAAAGTTTGTATTCGACTCATTGCATATATTCCCATAGATTTTTTACAGAATTTCTAATAATAAACTATTAAATATTTATTCGTTTTAGAACGAACTTTAGGGTTCGACGTGAGTGATGATATGGCCTCACAGAAAACCGGTGCTAAGCAATTCGAATGACTGGACTTGCCTCGGTCGAGCGAGGAACATATATTCGAAATTCAAATTTGCAAAATTTTGGGAACACAAAGGGTGGCAACGCTCTTGATAAACTCGAGTTGCAGCAGACTTCATACTTCGTACTGCCTCAAGTTCGGTTCGGTCGGTTTTATATTTTTTCCCAGTAAAATAGGTAAATTCTGTAGACATGGTTCTGCGCTCAATCAATACCAGCATAGCGTGGGATACTTGCCAAAACATCATGCAAATTCCCGCAGTAATGCACATGATAAATATTTAATACGGTGTCACGTGAATCCACTATAAACATTATATCCAAAATGTTTGATTTAGATACAATTGAGAAGTGATCATGTGCGGCAGTGTCACCTAGCTCATTTAATTTAGTATCTTGTTTTCATTATTGTTATTCGTATATTATATTATTGGGTGATAGAATATGAGAGTATGTCAGTAGAAACAATTTCAATCAAATGAAACCAAATTCGAGTGGTTCATTTTGTTAAGTTGTTCCTGTAGCCGTTTTCCAACTTAATCATGGCTCCCAATCGGATATGGGGCTGAAGCTTCCAAGATTCATTGCGAACACACATACATACATATTTAAACATTCGTTACGAATCAGACCAGACCGGCTTGGAAGTCTAAATAATAAAATATAATAATGAATTTCGTCTCTATACATAATTTCCAATATATTTTCTCAATTTACGTATTTCATTATTTTAAAATTTAATACTACATGGTATTAGCTTCTAGAACGATCTTGTGAAACTTTCAGCTTAAACTTGGCTAACACATCCAATCAATCAGACTCCGAGTATGAAAGTACTTCAATCAATTAGCCACCCACCCTCAGCAGTTGAACGAAGGGGAGACCAAGGAGCGCTACCACCTATCCTTGAAGTAAGAAAGTACTACAGTTCTTAAAATATAGCTTTCTCTCTTTGACAGTTATCACTAGTGTCAATTTAGAACATACGAGATACATTCTAGGCGTGAGTTTTTGAATTTATAATGTATTGGACTTCATTTTAGGATAAGTAAAAGTGACACATAAGGAATAAAATAAAGTTGCTTGTTCAAAGTTACTTCATCGTTTTCGTTGCCTTTTGTCACAGAGATCATGTTATATTTCAAGTAGCTATAAATATACAGACACATACACTTCCACGGAGTAATTGCGGTGTATTATTCTAAGTGACTGGTTAGTTGTATATTAAAGCGAAACTCAATTAAGTACCTAAGTACGCCTGTGGTATTTAAGCCAAATGTCACAGGCTTTGAATCAAATGTGTCTGATTATTACTAATAACTACGGAATAATCCCATCTTGTCGTTGACATTTGTCTATACACTGATATTAGTAGCGCGATTACCGCTTAAGAAATTTAAACGATAATTAGTTAATAGGACGTCCTGCACTTATATTTCAGATCGCAAAATAGCGTAAACTTTCATTTCATAATGTAGAATCAGCAGTTGATACGTTGATCAGTTTGTTGCCGCTAGATGTCGCTCTAACAATAATTAAACTAACTGACCCGCGCAACTTCATGTACTTCTCATAAGGAATAAGCATTTACCATTTTTAGTCTTTTCTTTATTAATACTTTGCTCATAGCGTTATGTTAAACAGCCTTTAATCTTCATTGATTAATGAACACGACAACTCTTAAAAGTATTCCTAATTTCTTTCAATAGTTCCTAGGATTATTGTGTTTAACCAAACAAACTCTTCAACTTTATGAAATTAGTATAGATAAATTATGTTGAAAATTAATACTTCCATTAAAATTGAGCACTTAATAAAGCAAGCCCTGACGTCAGTAGCTCATCTCCTTTGTCGGTATTGAGGCTATCTACAATAATTAATTCTATTAGTTTATATTTGTTCACGAAAGCTTGATAATATTAGCTGTTATTTCAAAACTGATTGAATTATAATTTGATTAAACCCGTCTGGTATTTGTATTAAGATATAATTTAATTGATTTTATGCTGGCAACGATAAGCTTGTTTAATTATTATTATTGAGGACCAGATTTATTATTAGCTTATGCCCGCAGCTCTGCCCGTGTGTATGTCGATTATCGCACTAAATAGTAACCTATAATATATTTTCATGTATATTAGCTATATTACTGTAAATTTGACTGATCGTGGGAGAGCCACGCTTCAGCATGCATAGGCCGGAGTGATACCACGGCCTCACAGAAAACCGGTGTGAAACAGCGCCTGCGCTGTGTTTCACTGAGTGAGTGAGGATACCGGAGGCCCATAATCCAACCCTTCCCCTAATCCCCCTTCCCATTCCCCAAGGGCGGCAACGTACTTGTGACGCCTCTGGTGTTGCGGGTGTCCATGGGCGGCGGTAATCGTTTATCATCAGGCGATACGTCTGCTCGTTTGCCCCCTATATAACATAAAAAAAATCATAGAAATCCGTTCAGTTCTTTTACGTTTTAGAGTAACAAACCTCCATGCATCCTAACAAATATTGGTATTTAGAATATTATTAATACATAGCACATAGTTTGATATCGAGAAGGACACCGTAGGCCGCCCTAGTGTAAAAAGGTTTTATCTCTAATTTCGTTTTAACTCCATAAACGATACTTAAATGGACTATCCAACACAAATATTTTTATAATCAGAACCAGTAATTCCTAAGATTAGCGCGTTTAACCAAACAAAGGAACTCCTTAGCTTCATACTATTAGTACAGGATAATGATTGTTTCGAAATATATACGAACCAGGGTGACGTGAAATCAAAACGAATCACTAAAAAACTGGCATAGCGAAATCACTCCTATTTTATCTAGAACAAACAAATCGATGACGCCAGCAGTTACAAGGACATTGAACCGTGATAGTCAATATTAAGTAGCTTGGATCCTTTTTTTTTAACGCGGGGAATGCTTTTCGCTCCATACACTGGACTGTACTTTTGTAGGCTTTCTTCTTTCTTGTGTGTCTTCTTTATTTACTTACCTGAATATAGTTCTCTGCTTAGAAAATAGTTTTTGGCTAGTATATCTCTCTGGCCAGTTTGGTTGAGCTTGTGTCAAATTTTCCTTCTCTGCAGTGCTGTTGCCATGCTTCTTAGTCGGTTCTTAGGGCAACCAGGGAATGAATACAGGCGGTCGAACACTCAGTACTCTTGAATCATCACCGCACTCTATCTAAATAATTGAAAGCGAGGTGTCAGTTTGTAATTTCAAATTACAAGCTTTTCACTAAATGCATATGAAAGTTTATAGGTACATCAATTTAATTTTTTTTTTCTGTATGTTTGTTCGGCTGGAACGGCTGGACCGGCTATGACGAAAGTTTCTTTAACTAGCTTCGTTTCACGACGTTTCCCGCGGTCATTGTTGTAAATAGGCTTGGGGCTCAGCTAGTACAAATAAAGTGTATAGATACGCTGGTGTGACTCATTAGCACAACTAGATATGCGCCAAACTCGTTCGTAATCAAATATTCATTAAGCGCTTAGTTTATCTAGTTTAAGATGGAACTGAATTATTAGTAGTATATAACAGGTCCGGTACTTAATATATTACTGATTTTCTACAGTCCTACAAAGTAAAAGAGGATCTCCGACTTACTATGAAATATAGAAAATGAGGTACTTAACGTATATATTTTTATGATTGATAATTTTTACTCCCATCATCGCAATCCACTGTTGGACATATGTCTCTCGGCTATCCCATCCAGCTCCTGCCAGCCATGTTATACTATGCTATAGCATTCGACTAATGGATATCTTATATAAGATATATATATAAGATATCCATCAGTCAGTTCCTAGATTAATTCGTACTAAATAGTTACCTTCAGTCTATACAACCAGTGCTGAAATACGAATAATCCTTTGAGTACTAGCCGTCTCGTCGCCATGAAACACGCAACACACATATTATACATACATCAAGCTTGCACGCAACGCAATCAAATATTCATTAAGTACTGTGATTATCACAGCTCAATGGAGCATTTTGTAGGGAAATAGCTCGCCGTAATTAGTAGGGTTCTTTCGAAGGGTGTTCATGTTACCTATCAGACATGTTTCGGCAGCCATCAAATTAGACAGTTAATAACTAGGAAATTATTAACTCAAGTTTAATGTTAAAGGTCTCAGGATTCATATTTATTATTTTATGGTTTTCTTGAAATTTATCATGTTTATTGTTACTAAGAGCTATGTTGCACAAGAGATTATTGGGGCGCATTTGCAATAATCATCTTTGATCCGGGCTTGGATGCATCGTTTAGTAGAAAAAGTACGCGGCAGTCTTTCTCATTGCAGAAGTTTTGAGGAGGTAGTATACAACATCCAGTGACATATTGAAGACCCAATGTTTTGATTGTTCAGATATTTTATTTAATAACAATAATAATGATTTATTGATCAAAAATAGTTACCACAGTAAAACATAATAAACCCAATGATATTTTACAATATTGTTGGTTAAAGTTCTGTTGGTTTTACGAAATTGCAGTTTCAAAAATTTGAAACTTGTCCCTTAAACTAGGCAATGCCTGTATCTTAAGAGACAATTTTCAGCTATACGTTGTCCCAATAGTGATTTTCGTTGGGCTTTGAGACAATAAAGGCACTGAGTTGATTATAATATATGATTACCGTATGTACAAAATGTGCAAATATTAAATTTTTCATATGAACATATTTCAGAGTTTATTTCTTAAACTATTTAATTTGACTATGCCCCTCTCTTTAACAGTTCTCATTTTGTTTATTAAACACCTTCAAAGTACATTATGAGCCTTTAAAAGTTATAAATCTGTATATTTTTTGAATTATCTATAAAACAGTTTGAACGATTCGCTACACAGTTATTGCATTAATTCTGACCCATAGTCTTCTCCGTCATTTGTTGTGCATTTATCAAAGTATGCGGAATTCTGTCTGGTTTAACTCCCGTTGAATAGAGTCGCGTCTCAATTGTACGAGGTGAGTTCAGATATCTGCAGCCATGTTTATATAATGACCCACTGTGACTAACAGTCATTACGACTGAAATCAAACAGCCTTACTACTGTTAACTTTATATAAACATTGACTGAATTGAAATTGAATCATTGTATTACGTTTGGTTATGGAACACTGGAGATTCTACCATCTTCCATATATCCATTCAAGTCCAATTACGAATCAGAAATAACTCGGAACAAATTTGTTCGCCGAAGAATAATATGCATCATAGTACTTTTAAAATTTCTAGTTTTACCAAGTTATTATTTAGATAGCGAATTCCCCGCCATGATTTCATGGCTTATTTAACGCATACGGCATAATTTTAATGTTTGTTAACACTAAATATTGTTTTGAAAATTGTTTTAAGTTTATTATAATAAAAATCGTATTGTAATTTTCCCAAGTGGTCTTAAAAATGAATTTCACCCTCCTCTTTTTTTACCTGATAATACTAGGTATAAACCGAAATTATAACGTTTTTGTACAGAAATAATCTAATGCATAAACGAATGAAAATTGTTTCTGATCTTATTTGATCACTGCGTTTTCGCGTTTGTCGCAAATTTTATTATAAAGGCAACATACGTAGTTATTCAATTTAAGCGTTTTACACAAAAGACCCATTCGTTATTGATAACTCATTTTCTGCGAAGCCCACGTACCTGTTGTATATAGTCGGCTGTATAATATCATCCATTGCCACAACCGACTGCCCACGTAACTGGGCAATCGATTGTGACTGATCTAGGGCTATGAAATTATTCCTGTACTGTTTTTATGGATGGAATATAATGACAGCAGTTAAGTGAGAGAACTGACTGGATAGAGTAGCTTCTCATACCTTTTTTCTGCAGGCTGATGTTAGGCTTCTTGAGAACTGATCTAGCGTCTGGTAGTAACGGTTGAGTATGTCCGCAAAAAGAGGCTTGGCTTAGCCCTCATCTGGCAAATCTCTCCGAAGGTAAAAATTTAATGTTGACCGTTTGAGAGGCTATTTAAGTTTACCGAAAGGTTTTCACACATAGATCTTCTGGAGGTGGAAAAGGAGTAAATTATGTAATTTCTTACCGGTTCTTCTCCATAGGGATAACTTTTGGATAACTAGAGTCATTAATGTAGAAGAAAAACCCTACTAACATGGAATAAAAACATTTCGATTCCTTACAACAGACTTATTTGTGAATTTATGTACTCCAGAATCCAGAGAAAACACGCCAAAAGTCCTGTGAAAACTTATGTTTTTTTACGGCCTACGGCATTAAGTCCATCTTTGTACTAGTATTGTGCATAAAGTATAAATAAAAATAGAAAAAAAAGGATGACTTGGTTATTACGCATTTCTAGATGTATTTCAAAATTTCTCTCGAAACTAATCGTTACGACGAAAGTAAACGTTATATTCTGAAAATAGAATAAGACCTTAACTACAATTGGCTCCTCGCCATGGTACACTTTTCGATTAGATTTTCCTGATTCGTCGATGAATACCGATAGAGCTAAATGCACGTCAATTTATGGAAGAATTGGATGTTGATGAGGTGAGCTGGTAGCAATCTATAGTTTACGAGTGTTTTTAACCCATTGCAGTTGTGTTTGTTTATCTATTTAAATTTTCTTATGTTTACAAAGTTGAAAAGGAAATATTCAAATCCTAAAAACAGTCGTCATAGGAAATTTTGTCACTTGATTTCTTATTATTATTTTTTTTTTTTTTTTTATATATTTAAACTGCCAAAATGACTCTGCCCTGCCTGATGGAAAGCATGAGCAGAATCCAAGAGTGGTGGTCACCATCCTCAATGCGAAAAAGAACAATGCAGCATGGTGACCCACACTATGGCGGCCTGGGGGGAAAGGGGATGGTAGGGGGATAGGGGGCGTTGGATTGGGGTATGGGCCTCCGGTATCCTCACTCACTCGATGAAACAGCGTAAGCGCTGTTTCACACCGGTTTTCTGTGAGGCCGTGGTATCACTCCGGTCGAGCCGGCCCATTCATGCCGAAGCGTGGCTCTCCCACGGTATTGGCGGTTCGATTCGGGATGTT
Organism: Hyphantria cunea; assembly: GCA_003709505.1. NCBI lineage: Eukaryota > Metazoa > Arthropoda > Insecta > Lepidoptera > Erebidae > Hyphantria > Hyphantria cunea. The sequence continues at coordinate 157,451 of PKRV01001710.1, read as the reverse complement.
TGGCGTTTTGCCGACTAAGCTTAATGCTTTTAGTATCGATAGAAAGTTTCACATTGTTACATAGTTGTGGATATTGCAAAAACTATTTGACTACCAACTTATGAATAAATTTTATTTCATAAACTGCAAAAGGCGATATCAGCGTTTTTGTTTGCGATCTATATATTTGTTTACATCATCAATTGCAACCGGTTTTGAAAATGAAAACTCGGGATAATTCGTGTAAGAAAAACTATTTGCCCTTTCAATAGTTGCTTGTGCCAAAAAGACCAATTCAAAATGAAACAAACAACATCACAACAAAGACGAGCGTGTCATGAGATTAAGTGTAACGAGAAGTCTTTTGTGTCGTAGTTGTAGTACATGAAAGAACGAGGGGTCACAATTCATACAAATATAGCTTTTGTTGTTATAACAATAGAGTCGTTGTTTGTGTACAATGGACTAACCCGTTAAGTTAACGCCAGGGTTGCCTCACTTTTAAAGTTATTGACGTTTATATTTTGCTTAGATGGATTCGCAAACCACGAAAAGGTACTGCGAAATTAAAAAGATAAAGTTTCCGTCCTACTGCGTGGTACTGAGCAAGATTAAAATTTTTTTTTGATGAATTGCAAGTTATGGTAGCCGCTTATTGCACTAGGGTGGTTAGTGAATTATTTCAATTTCTATTTCTTTAAGGTCACGATTTGTAAATAAATGAAAGCGTTACTATGCCAAATTTGTTTGGTTGGCTGTATGGTACAAAAAGATTTTTGCTTCTGCAATATTGTATTTTGTGGGCTCTGTTTGACTCTTTGATAATGGTAATAAAAGGTAATTCTTTTTTTAACCATAAAATCTTCATTAACCCACTTCACTTAACCTGTGATGGTATGCTGGGCAAAACGCACTTGCCTTTCTAGTGACTTATATTGAATAAACGAATAATATTCAAAAGTATCAGTGTGTTTTGGTTCTTATTAACCTCCTACAGTGTAAACTATGAAGACAGGCTACTCTTATCGCTTGTGCCATCATCAGCTTTGCTGATCCGATATCGCAACACTCAATAAAAATTTTCATCTAGGAAGTTACTTGTGTGCATAAGTAACTTCCTACTCAAAGCATGAAAAAAGTCAAATATTTTAATTTTAGTTTTGACTAGCTGACTCGTGAAACTTTGTCCGTGTGAATTGCCCCGTATTTAAAAAAAAAACTGTCGCAGTCTATGGATTGTTGCGTGGTGTTTTATAGCCTATAGTATTTGATCCACAACCGGCTTGCCAACTATTTTTGAAATATAATCAGGATTTTATTTGTCATAACCAAGTTTTCTACAGCAAGCAAACAGGAAAAAGTTTGCTTTTTTCGTCGTATCGTACATTTATTCCGAGAAGGGTTTTAATGATACTTTCGCTTTGGTCAAATGACTGGTTGGTGTGGTCAAATGAGGCCGCTGAATGCCCAGCGATGAACATTAAATGTTTAAGGAACGAATAATGTATAAAAATTATTGCAATAATGATATTTTGATAAAATTTTATATTAGCAATTTGTATTCAGTTGTTGATTAGTATGCCAAATAGCAAACTACGAGTATACATATACGAAAGCGGTTATTGAAAATTACCACAATTGACGTATGGATATTGACGGGTGTGTTCGTCTAGTGGTTAGTGACTCTGCTAACGAGCAGGTCTTGGGTTCTATTCCGATGAAGGACAAATATTTGTGTGATGAACACATTTATTTGTTATGTAATTGTAATTTATCTTTAATATGATGTACCTATTTAGAAATATTTTAGTGTATTTATGAGCTGTTTGGTTATTATAGTACAGACTATGCCTAGTTTGGAACTGAAAGACGTATGACGATAGTATTTTCTTTGACTTAACTCATTACGAGCCAAATTTAATTAGGTTTTTAAAATATAAAACTTATCCGATCTGTATTTCTAGACTTATAATTTGCTGAAACCTCTTGAACTTTAAAATTATTTTCTAGTCTATACGAAACCATTGTTATGTACTACTTACTCATCAATAACTTATAAAAACACTATCTAATGAAGTATATTCTCTTTGTTTCAGTAAGCCTGGCATGGAGAAGGCAAAGGCTTACATAAAGAGCTCACTGGCTTCTAAGCCGGCGTCGCCGTCAGCGCCTGCAAAGCCACCAGCGCAGGACGATGTGCGCGTGTGCTTCGTGTGCGGCGGCGCCGGATTTAGTGATCAGTACACCGTCAGGGTCAAGCCTGACACGCAGGTAACGACATTCCACAACGGATCTCTTTGTTCACACCCCATAAGACAATTATCGCTCCAGGAATACATCCTGTGTCACTGGAACTTTACAGGTATTCATGAAACAGGCACTAAGATAATCTAGACGTAAAAAGAACAATTTGCGAATTTGCGTATTGACTCATAGGTGGATGCTGTGGCATGGGGACCGCTGGAATACTAAGCCAACCGCGCAGTCCATAGAGCAACAAAGGTCGGCTGACCGGAAGGGAGTAGCCATAGCGTGTTATCCCGAAACTAAAACAGTCTTGTCATTTTTTGTGGGGGTAAATCTTACTCACATTTTACAATCACATAAAAACAATCACCTGTTACCACGAACTCACACTTAACAATTAAAACTAAAGATTCATAATTTCACGTACAAACAAATTGTGTAATGCCACACAAAGACATTATGTAACAGAGTAATGCATAGGCCCATTTGGGCTTATACTTTAACAGAGGGAAAGGACTGCGTTAACTTCTTCCTACCGTGTTGCTCTATGGTACAGTCTGTTCAATACCAGTAATTATTAAAATAGGGAAGTTAATAACTTAAAATTGAGTACAAATATGATGTGCCAACCAGAATCCAATGCCGAGGCATAAGCTAATATCTATTGAATTATAGCTTTTACTAAATTTCCTCTTACTTTATGAAGAAATAACAGTTACTATGTTAATTACCAATGTAATTAAATGCGAAACAAGTGTTCCATCGATATTTTTAATTGAAAGTATACGTGTAAATAGTTTTTCTTTCAATTTTTTTCACTAGAAAATTGGTTTTTAAAGAAAAATAGGAAAAACTAGGGGTGGATTAGGAACAGTTCTCACGTGTTGCTGGCTTTTACAAGCGGCGCGCCCGCGTGTATGCCGGTTATCGCGCTAAATAGTAGTCCTTCCTCAAGAATTAAAGTATCTACATGCTTAATTTCATTAATATCGGTGTATCAGATTACCCATGAAAGCACAAAACACAATCAGAGTTACTTCCGAATTCATAATATTACTTGCGACCCCGCCCCGGCTTCGCACGGGAGTTTTTGAAATTCGTGGTTTTCTGCTAATATAAAATGCATGTATTACACACAAAAAGCTTCCTATTGAATCACTCTGTTTCTCAAAACTGCAGTTAAATCCTTTAAGTAGTTTAAAAAAATCTAAGCGAACAGACAGCGGAAGCGACTTCATTTTATACTATGTAAAAAGCACACATTTTTGTATTAATGTGAGTAAAAGCTCAATTCGGAAATTCTTTTCTTAACATTACGAGAGAAAAGTAATATTAGGGCTTTTAAAAAAAATAAAAATACTGTTCTGTTTTTCATAGAAGAAATATCACACGGTGTCGTGAATGATCGTAAACACTTTGTGTTTATTGTATATCTATTAAATTGCCGATTGTCACTGGTGCAGAGACAGTTGAGCTATCGACCCCGTTCTGATGAATATTAATGGATATTTCATTCGACTAGACACAATTGAGGCGCTCATAGCCCAGTTGCACTCGGTGATTAGCAACAATCATCGAGGGTAAGCAACGATGGCGCGGTCAGTACCTGGATGGGTGACCGCTGGTGGCATGTTACCATGAGCGTCTCCGTGATTCGGAGGTCACGTTAAGCACTCGGTCCCGGTTGTTATCATACGACAACAGTCGTGAAGCTTAGTTGGAGGCCTTCGGGCGGCTTAAAAACATCCAACGGCAAGATTTACGTAGCCACAACGTATTCTTGCCAGTCCCCAACCCGCACTTGGCCAGCGTGGGGACGTATGGCCTTAACCCTCTCCAGAGAGGAGACCCGAGCCCAGCAGTGGGACATTATGGGTTGTTGTTTTAGACACAATTCGTACTAAAACTACGTACGTTCTACATAAACAGTATTGTACTTTTTAAATGCATGTAGAATGGTATATCGATATCAATGTCATAATGGTCCTGGACCACACTAAAATACTACAATACTGAAGCATCAGTCTCGTTTCTGTATCCTCAATTTATCTTCTCCTTTAAACCCCTGAGAAGAATTAATTATTTGATGCACAAATATCGTATCGTATCGACGAACTAAATGTCTTAGGCATTCTTTCTTTGTCAGTCGACCGATTGGGCGATGCAGAGAAACGATTAGGTAGGTGCACTTAATGCAAATGATAAATTGTAGTGGTTTTAATAAATGCTATCTTTTTATAGACATCTAAGTGCGTATTCTCAATGGAAGTTGACTGGGGAGAGATCTCTACCCTATAAACTACAAAAACACAACATGATTCATGATTGTTTATTGTTCACAAAAAAGGTTACAACTTGAAATAAAGTTGATTTATTGGACAAACTAATTGCTATTTCGTCCAGAGAAGTTTTTTTCGTGAACGCTTTACAGTTTTGTGTAGCTTAGTAGAATGAATGAGGAATTGAGTAATTGTAATATATGTATACATCAATGATACAGTCATACATATACCTACGTGTACATATATCTACTGACTGACTGACTACTTTATCAACCTGTAAACACCCACAGTTAGGTACCTAAATCCTACTAATTATATAAACGCGAAAGTTTGTATGGATGGATGTTTGTTACTCTTTCACGTAAAAATTACTCAATTGATCTGGATGAAACTTTACAGCAATACCGCTGATACATCAGAATAACACATAGGCTACTATTTGCCGCGATAACCGACATATACGCGGTCGGAACCGCGGGCATAAACTAGTAAGTAGTAAATACACAAACGTAACCACTGGAATTAGTAAATACAAGTCTGTATTTACAGAAAATGTTGCAATAATGATGATGTTATCATGACTCAAAATAAATAAATCTTAAACTTTTCATCCTTGAATTTCGCCTGATAACAACAAACACTCCATCTATCATTCAGAAACGATGTCTTGACGTGACAATGACATCTCACCCAATTCGCGATCATTACCAGGAGTCGTGTGTTCAGTTCCGCAACCGGTTCGAACCGCCCGCCAATTGACTGCACGCTTGAAACGATTGACATTTGACACCCAATCATGTCCCCTTGGAGTGTGCTGTATAAATATTTTATATATGTATTTAGATTTTTTGTTATTTGTCATGCAAAGAATTATAAAAGGTTTTTTTATGGTATAGGGGTCAGACAAATTATTTATCTAATGCTTAGTATCAGGGGTCACAGCACATTTTTGTATGGCCCTCCGAAAACCATTTGAATTACCAAAGATTTGTTCACATCACGTCAACAGCATTTAAAAGTTACTGCTAGATATAGGGCTTTAAGGAGGCTTTGACCTACTATACCACGCTGGCCAGATGGTTTGGTATTTTTTCTTCTCTTCGCACTGATGTTGACCTATGTAGTTTGCTTCGTTACTCGGTTCTTACGACACCCTCGGATAAATCTTTATGCACCTTTTTTTCTTGACGATATGGCAAATCCCTTCGAATCTCCGGCTCCTCGGGGACTGAGGAGCCAGGTATGCGGTGATTCCACTAAAAACCACCCCGACGGCCGGTATCAGGCGCCCTGCTCTGAAGAGGATCCGGATCATGTTATTTCAGGTCCCCCTCAGGAATGTCGCCGCGTCTATAGACTCTATCCTGGAAGAAGCCTGGGCTTCCCCCTGCCTGTCGGCTCAGCCGTTATATATTGCGGCCTGGCTGCTGCTGCTTTTGCGAGCCCCTATTGCTGTCCGCATCTATTAATCAACTACCAGAGGACCTCACTCTCTGGCAGCTTGCAATTACCTTATAAGATTTCTACGCCACCCGAAAGTTGACTGGAAGAGAATGACCCGGGTATTAAGTCCGCCGATATGCATCTTTAGTATACTTTAGATTGACTGCCTCGGTGGCGCGGTGTTAGGGTACGCGACTGCTGTCCATGAGGTCTCGTGTTCGAATCCTGGGTCGGACCAAATGTTTGTATGATCTGCAAATATTTGTTTCGGAGTTTGGGTGTTTTCTATGTATAATATGTATGTATTTACAAAAAAAATGTATTTATGTATTCATATCAGTTGTCCAGTACCCATAATACAAGCTCTGTTTAGTTTGGGACTAGATGGCGTTGTGTGTTAGATGTCCGAAATATTTATTTATTATATTTATTTAGTGCATAAAGTTAATAAATAAATAAAATAAACAGAAGCGATGACACTCCGTAGTCTTCATCCGCCACCATACGGATATTTGATCAAGACCAGTTTTTTGGGGGCGTGTGAATTCACTTCGGTCGATTCGACCCTCTTGTGCCAACATCAACATAACAGATAACACTTTTTTATAAATTCTTTTACGAAGCCATTTACAGCTACTTGCATCACCAAAACACATAAACGGTATAATAACCACGTTACACGTAATGTATTCAGTTAATACGACTCATAATCAAACATTTAATTTATTAAACCATTTATTTACATATAAATTACCCTCATTTGAATACATAAATTGTTTTAAATTAGTTGTATTTTATTTACTACAAAGTCTCTTTGATATGAGCTTTGTGGTTTTTTTATTCGCTTCTGTGACATCATTGTATTTTTTGATTTTCATTGACTGTATCAACGTTTATGTGACCCACGGGAGATGCAAAACAGAAGTGATGAATTCACTAATAAAATATTTCCTAAACAAACTAATGAACCCAACCTAAATAATATTTTGCGTTCATTCGATTAATGTTAACAATTTGATAAGCAATTGTGTGTTCAGTAATTTGTTTTTGTTATTATTTTCTTTACTAGCTGAGCCCCGCGTTACCCGCGTTTGTTATTGTGACCGCGGGTAAGGCCGCGGGGCGATGCTGGTCCAAAAAAGTAGCCTAAGTTACTTCTTATGTCATAAGCTATCGGCCAGTAAAGTCCCGTCGAAATCGGCCTATCGGTTCCAGAGATTACGCGGAACAAACTGACAGATAGACAGACAAAAAAAACATGTTGTTTTGGTATATGTACCGTGTATATATTTAGTAAAAAATAGTTATTTTAATATTACATACCGACATTCCAATTTTATTTATTTGTATAGACTAGCGGCCCAAAAGACTTCGTTCTATCAAAAGTTATTGGCCTATCTTAGTCCAATAGAAAAATAAAAAAGTGTTATTTTACTATTTTCCTCGCAATTTTTACATTTTTTCTCCGTCCAAACGATACGAGCAGCGTTATACTTATATATTTCGATATACGAGTTAGTAAAAACACTTTAAAATTTGTTCTGCAATTTTGTGTTTGTTATTCGAAGCGAAGAGCCAACTTCAGTAAAGTTTCTTTCTCAACGTTTCTAAATAAAGTACTTAGAGCCGCAGTTAATTTTGTTAAGTTTTTATTTCTATAAATATAATACCTTTACCATTGTATTTCAATAGTACTTTGAAAACTGTAGCAGTACTCCACTGAGACCTTTTATTTATCTAATTTTTAGCTATCTCGTTTAAAATTTATTGATATAGTAAATATGAACGCGAACGAAAGATCAAACAAAATGCTTTATTCTTTGTACATGTATTCATCGTCAGTCATCAATAGCCTTTAATAGTCCACTGCTAGACTGCGTAGAAACAAGATTTTAGCTTTTAAAATGAGTCAGTAAATAGTTTGTGTCAAGAAGAGAGAAGTGAGAGTGGCCGTGTGAGAAGAGAGAAGTCTGTGTTCTCTCTCTTGGTAGTTGTTATACTACGTAGTTTGCGCTATCAATAGAGATTGTGACACTGTATTCTGATTCCATCACCGCACATATAAAGCCAACATCAGCAAATGTTATTAATACCCAATATTTTTTTAATATATACGAAATTTACAAATGTAATTAAAGCCTCCCTTCATTGGGCTGATATTAACGTACCCGGTGGCCCCTCCGCTAGTCACATTCAAAATTTAATAAAATATATCCCAAAAGGGACAACGAACAGCGACAGTGAATTTTTCTGATAGAATTTTATAAATTGACGGGAAATTTTTACGTTCTGCTTTTATACTTTTATTTTATGGCATGGGCGGCAAACGAGCAGACGTATCGCCTGATGGTAAGCGATTACTGCCGCCTATGGACACTCGCAACATCAGAGGCGTCACAAATGCGTTGTCGGCATTTGGGGAATGGGGATGGGGGAGGGATTGGAGTATGGGCTTCCGGTATCTTCATTCAATCGGTGAAACAGCTCAGACGCTGTGCCACACCGATTTTCTATGAGGCCGTATTATCACTTCGATCGAGCCGGCCCATGCATGCCGAAGCGTTTATCTCTTGCGCTATTTATTAAATGTGCCATAATTGAATTTTTCCAAAAATGATGGGCACCATTTTTAAATATTGGCTAACAAGGCATATACATACATACTGTATATGACTGCCTATTTAGTCTAGCTTATTATTATATATAGCGAATTATAGTTTTTTAATCTAAAATATGATCTTTATTGATACGATAATTTTGTACGCGATCTTTACCGCGGCTCATTAGTGAGATTAAGGGCCAGTTTCACCACTCAGTTACGGGAGTTATCAATCAGTAACTTATCTGTTAACATTTTAGATACAGATGTATATTTATCAGTATCGTTTATCTTTAAAATAGGTTTACATGTCAGAAAATCATTTAAAATTTTATCAGGAACTATTGACACTGGGCTTAGGCCCAGTGTCAATAGTTCCTGATAAAATTTTAAGCCTCGGGTGAAGAGGAGTGCAAAACAAAAGTAACACAATCTGTTCATCATTCATATTGTTCCCACTCTATCAGTCATACGTCTTCCAAATTTAAATTATTTATATACCAATATTAGAGGTTCGCAAGTTAATTTCATTTTATTAAAGTGCAAGTGTAAATTTTTTGAAGATACATTTTTACATTACTGTAAGATTCTGTTAGAGCCAATGACGTAAGCCGCCTGAAGCCTTTCGACGCAAATCCTAGGTAGGATTCTAAAATGACAATCGCAGTGCCTAAACTCTAAAGGATTACAGTAACTTCAACGGTATTATATTAAGAAAGGGTTGGTTCAGATAAAATAGAAGTTAAATGGAAAAGTCAGAAATTAAAACGACTGGCCTTATTTCCTTAGGATATTTTGTAAATGTGTACGTTATATACCACTTTATTTTTGTTTCATGGTCAGATTAACTTTTTCATATTAATAATATTATATCCGCATATTATTTCTTGTATTATGGGGACTAGACAATTGATGTAAATACACATTTACTTTTTTTGTAAATACATACATATTATGTCATATTATAGATAAAAAACATCCAAACTCCGACACAAATATTTTCAGATTATACAAACGTTTGATCCGACCCGGGAATCGAACCCGATATCTCAAGCGCAGCAGTCGCATCACTGTCACTGCGCCACCGAGGCAGTCAAAGAATTTTTCTAGGGAAGATGATTGAGCCTTTGCTCTGTGCTCTTAAGTGTAGGTAAAGTTGTTTAAGTTGGAAATAGTTATTATACAATACAATGAGGCTCTTATAATCATGTTTGTTTAAAAGCCTTAAATGATTTTTATATCTAATATCAATAAAGATTAAAAATAAAAAGATCAACTAATGATTATTTTGCAACACACGTTTTTTTTATATTGGAATAGGGGGCAAACTAGCAGACATATCGCCTGACTGTAAGCGATTACTACCGCCCATGGATACTCGCAACACCAGAGGCGTAAAAAGTGCGTAGCCGACCTTTGGGGGAGGGGTTGGAATATATATCTCCGGCATCCTCACTCACTTAAGTGAAATACAGCGCTGTTTCACGCCGGTATTCTGTGAGGCCGTAGCTTCCCCACGGTAATCCTCGTATTTTTATGGATTTCATCCCCGATTGTGTCATTCTTTCATAATTTAATCTGCACTGACACTAAGAAAATACGTAACTTGTTTTTCCCTATAAGAAAAAAACTAAAATATGCTATTTCGACATTTTTATAAGATGAAACATGTCCCTGAAAGAATAACAATTTCTTTTTATTATTGCTATATACATACGTAGTCATCCCGTACTAAAAAGTGTATATGTATTTATATCAGTTGACTAGTACCCATAACACAAGCTCTGCTTACCTTGGTACTAGATGGCATTGTGTGATGTCTATAACATTTATTATTATTATTACGTCCAAAAACAGGTATATAGATGATAAAAACTCTTTATTTACACATTTTATTACACCATATATTATAAGACACCATAAAAAATGTCGCAATGATCTTGACGCATATCGCATGGGCTGGCCGGTACTACTGTTGCACGGGAGGCCCAGCAGTGGGACACAGCAGGCTGACAAAAAAAATATAAATTGTCTCGCGAGGGACTTTACCAACATACATAAATCGGACACAAAGAACATCTAGATTCAGAACAACAATTTAATGATCACATAAAGTGTTGTTCCATGTGGGATTTGAACTCACAACACTTGGTGCAGTAGAAAGCGGCGTGATGACTCCTTAAATCACTAGGCCGACTGTGCAGTCATATTAAATACTTATTCGTAAACACTTGTATTTTTAATAGTTCTTACTTGCTTTTTCAAGTTGTATTACTGAACTAGAATTCTTTCAAAGCTGAGGAGGACCCCGTTTTATAGATCCGATCCTGGTTTTATAAGAAATCTCGGAAGATTCGTGAACTTTCCCGAAAAATCTCATAATAACCCAATGTCGCCTCTTTAGAATCTTCTAGACGTTTCTAGATGGCCAAAGTTTTCTTGAATGTTTGGTTAGTTACTAAGCTAATCCTTTATATGGACAACGCATCCTTGGTTCATTAACATCAACAGCCTTTAATTAGTCCAGTGCTGTATGTAGACCTCTCTTTACCATATTATGTGAGACGTGCGGTGTCGTGATAAAAGGCTCTGAAACAGTACAAATATTCTCGTATATTTTCCGACGAACCCACATTACTGAGGGATTAAGGTCGGCTGCTTACTGAACTACGTTAAAGGACAAGTTTTCACTAAGGGTCTTGTGTGAGTTTGTTTGACATCGACTTGATCGTCACAGTGACTACGTTCAACGTTGCGATTGCCCCGCATTGAACTCGTCAATTCAACCAATGAACGAAATATTCAAACACTCAGAATGAAATCTTATTCTGAATTCGTATAAAAATTTATACAATATGCCAAATTTTAACGTTTCAACCACGCTATGTGTCAGTGGTATACACAAATGTTATTTCGTGAAGGTAACTAAAATACATTTTCATCTGAAAAAACACAAATTCATACTACTTATCTAGAGAACTGCCACATTCCATAATGAATGGTAGTGAAACGAGTCAAGCCTTCGAGTAAGAAAGTTAGGTACTATTGATTAAAGACTCATTTGAAAATTCTTTAATATCTAGGTTTTAACCTGGTAGGAGCATTTATGCCAGAAGTGAAGCATCTTAAAGAGTGTTTCTCTAAAAGGAACGTAAATACGTATAATTAGCACAATCATGAATATGAACCCACGCATTAAAGTTCCTCAGTGTTTGACAGCTACTCGTGATTTCCAAGCGATGTGATATTTTCCGCTGTACAACATAAATAGCTTATAAACACTGACGCCTCATTCCCATGAGTTAATCGACCATCAATACGTCGATATCTCGTGTTCCCATAAAATATTCCCATACGTCGACGGGCGAATGAAGAAATTTTAATAATTTAGCGGAACAAACGCATTGTGTTCATTCTGTGTAATTGTTTTATAGTTGTAATGTTATACATATATATATTAAATTAAAATCTTCATAACAGATAAAAGGTTTAAGTTTTTGGGATCTTAAAGTAACTTACATAATCGAAGTCCGTCAAATCTGCTTCTTTCAATTTCATCAAATTATAAAAGTATAACCTGATAGTCTTCGAGTACGTTTACGTTACGTTTTTCACTAAATTAAAGACTTTCATAATAGCCCAGAAATTTGTTGAGTCCAAATTTTATTGAAAAAAAAAACTGAGGCGATTCATAGTAACATAGAAAAAAAAACTGTAAAGTGTGTAGGGAGTTGATATAGATTTTTTAAGAGGAGAATGCTTAACATAAACTTTTTATACACAGTGCAATGAACCATACTTCCCGTTCCTCGGCGCCCACGCTCCACCCAATGGCTACCGCCCTGAAGGTGACGAGGAGGGCACCGTGCGATGTTGCTGCGTCTGCTACACCTTCCTCCGGCAACAATGGGAACAATATGACCGCGAGAACAAGCCACATAGCCAGCGGTTTTATTGGATGAAGAGGCTTGACGGGAAACCATTTATAGGTGAGCATTAGTAATTTTAGCGGGAGAGAAATGCTTTGATATAGATAGCCTGATCAATTGAACAGAGCCCAAAACACTAAGTGAAAATCATTTTACAATGAGACAACAACATAGATAATTTATAGCATAAATATAACAAGAAGGTTCTAGAGCTCCGTGTATATAAATAGACTACAGATACATGTGAATCGGTTCGTTCGGAGTGATAATAGGCTCTCACAGAAAATTGATGCTAAAAATTCTTTATTTTCTTTTCTGTGAGTGACTTAGATTGCTGGAGTCCGGTTTCAAAGAAACCCTCTTGTTAGATTAGGGGCACCAGCAGTGTCAGTAGTAGGCCTTAAATGTCAGCAGTGTCTTTCTGACCCTTGAGTTATAGGCGTCCATGTACAACAGTATTTACTCTTTGATGACCTGTGCCAATTTGAATTTGAACAAAATTCGGCGCGTTAAATACACTTGAACAAATATTGCAACTCCTAGATTATTAATAGTCACTAAAAAATACTGCAACCATCATTTGTTAGGTAAATTTCATCATGAAAAAATGCAATATTAAGATATAACGAAAGCTATTTTCTTATACGTACTAATAAACAATGATAACTCTGATTATTTATTAATTTTTAATTGATTTCTTTATATTACTGACATTTACTAGACTTGAAATGAACATCATCATCACATCTTTTAAATACTTTTGATTTCGTGTCTCGTAGTTCGTACGATCCAGTATAGATTGTTATTATTTAATAGATGATTTTTGTGATTGCTTTAAAGCTATATTTGTTGGCAACTATCCTTAAAGACGCATAATATCTGACACGAAATATAAGCGATTATTGTAACCCCAACGCTAAGTATAAGTCCAACATTGATTGATTAGAGCTTGTTATAGTAGGCATAGTTTATAACAGTAATTTGTAGGTTTAACACTAACGTAATTTATTATTTTGAAAATAAAATGTCCGTGTGGTGACGGATTCAGAATACAGAGTGTCACCCTATTCATCCCATGTAGACATGTAGACTAAAAGGAGCAAAAATATACCAGCTCGTCTGGCTAGCGTCGTATAAAATACCAAAACATTCTCAGTGTCAGTAGTGAACTGTTAGAGGTTCTTTATGATAATGATGCCGATAAACCGTGGGAGAGCCACGCTTCGGCACGAATGGACCGGCTCTATCGGAGTAATACTACGGCCTCACAGAAAACCGGTGTGAAATAGCGCTGTGTTTCACCGAGTAAGTGAGGATGCCGAAGGCCCATACCCTAAACCCTCTCCCCATCCCACAAAGGCCGGCAACGCACTTGTGACGCTTCTGGTGGTGCGTTTGTCCATGGGCGGCAGCAATCGCTTACCATCAGGCGATACGTCTGCTTCTTTGCCCTCAAGTCCATAAAAAAATACGTTGGAATAAAAAGTTACGGACGTGATATTTATCTAAAGTAATCTAGACTAATATCACGCTACCACCCAAAGGAGCCGAGCTTCCAATAAAGTGTTTTCCTATTGAGAAATTGATAGAAAATTGTATTCCTAATATAGAATAAATATATAAATAATTTTATATTAATATTATCGAGTAGGATAAATAGTTTATATATAATATAAGAGGGTCCTGATTTTTCCTGGGAAATCAAACATATATATAATTTGCTTCTTCAGTCTATTGTCATCTACTGTTGTTCAACTAATAGTAATAGTAATAATAATAGTTTATTTCGCAAAATAAGTTACAATTTTTCTTTAAAACTTAGATATAAAAAATGAAATAACGTTACAGAAAAATTAAACTTTTGTACATTGCTGGTTTTCAATCTAAGGCAGGCCTGTGTTATGAGAACCAGTGTTTGGTCGCGCCGTTTGTACACTATAAATAAATAATAATAAATAAATAAATATCTCGCACATCTAACACACAACACCATCTAGTCCTAAACTAAACAGAGCTTGTATTATGGGTACTAGATAACTGATATGAATACATAAATACTTTTTTTTTTTGTAAATACATACATATTATACTTAGGAAACACCAAAATTTTGAAACAAATGTTTGCAGATCATATAAACATTTGGTCCGACCCAGGATTCGAACCCGAGACCGAGACAGCAGTCACATACGTTACCACTGCACCACCGAGGCAGTCGGCATTATCAATGTGTTTTATATGTACGTAGTTTTAAACACGGCCATCGGATCAGTTGTCCTGTACAGGACTCGCGAACATTGACATTGCATTCCGATTTATTCCGAAAGGGTTCGATTTATTCGAAATGGCGCTCGTAAATCCGGTCCGTTCTATCGAGATAAATAATATTAAAACAAAGGATTGGGATAGTTCGTATTGCGGCGTGGTTTTATATCTATGTATATACTGTGCGTGAATGGATAGATGTACGATGTTGTGTGGAATCTATAAATACATTATTAGTATCACTGTGAGCCTCCTAGGATGTTATTTTCAATTTGTTTTTTTTGGGTATAGCAGCGAGGTCTGTATATCTGGGAATAACGCTATACAAATAAATGAAATTGAAGTGTCTGTTTGTAATTTCAAAATAAACAGCTTTTCATACTAAATACATATAATAGTAAAATATAAACGGTACTTAGGGCAATTTTTTTTAAGTTTATCATTTTCTTTCGGCTTATCTCGGAAACGGCTGGACCGATTTTGAAGAGACTTTCACTGGCAGGTAGCTGATGATATATGGAGTAACTAAGGCTACTTTTTACCGCGTTATTTTACATTATCTGCGGTTGTTGTACCGCGGGGTTCCAGCTTGTAACAAATATAAACTTTCTTAATCAAAATCATCAAAGCTCATCATCATCATATTACTAGTACAATGCTGGACTTAGCCTCTCCCATTGCACACCACTCTGATCCTAGGTTTGTGTTTGATCGGTTTTGGGCACCTTGCATCCACTTCCTGCCAGTAATCTTGAGCATATCGTCACTCCACCAGACTTGTGGACGTACTGCTGTGTACGCTTGCCGTTGAGGAAGGACGACTGTCAAGTCTCTTTAACACAAAGGGAGGATCCTCCGGCTAGGCGAAGTGATAATGCCTGGCTAGCCACGGATCAACGATTGATGTTACGAAGTTGTATATACGCTAATCGTCGCGAGAACTTCTATATCGCGATTCAGGATTAGTATTGGCTTCATTTCGTTCGTTACTCCGTAGTTTGGTGTATCTTCGCTAAATGGCGCTGTGACCTATTTTTTGTTGAACTGTATGTGGAAGTCACCACACCGTTTTTATACAATAACAATTTGTAAACCACTATTATCTGTTTAACGTTTCGTTTCTCAAAATTGAACCATACTGTTTATAAACATACTTAAACACACGTATTTTAGGTGATTTGAACTCAGAAGAAATATAAGTATTGAATATATTAATAAAGTTAGTGTTTAAGATATTTCTTAAATGTTTATAGATCCCCAGTCTTAGGTTACTTCTACTGTCTCGCTTTATCCTCAAATGTATCTAATTGTTAAAAACACTAACTGTAAACTATGTGTGTTCCACATAATTACTAACATTTTACCATTAAAATATAATATATATCATTATATTTGGCACAAGTGTGGTCTGCGAGAGGTTAAATAATTACAAATTGCGGTCTAGGTAATTCCTGTGAACAGTTAATTAACTGATATAATTAATGCGAAATCCAACGGTGATCAGAAATATATTTTGTTCGCTGGGAAATTTAATTAGCCGCCCGCAATTTTGATATGAATTGTTTTTGTACGAACATTTTACCTAAATAATACCGTAAAATATAATTCAGGGAAAAATATTCTTGTAATAATTCTTATCAAACGTTATTTCAAGTGTCAAAACGGTCCCGTATCAAAGCCCCACCCTGTCCCCTGGTGGATTATCTGGGAGTAGGAGGAGGGCCCGGCTTACTCCACTCTTTTGTCCCCACATCCCGTGATGACACGAAAATGTTTTTATTTGTGTATTTTTGAAGGCTTGTTATATTTTTGTTACTTGTTTTGTACTGTGCGATTCAATAGCCATCCGCTCCGGATCATATGTATATTTGATTTATTTTTATTAGAGATAACACAGATACCTGCTCCAGATATCCGGCAAACGTCGATGTTGGATATCGGGTATGCCCGTAAGCAAAGGTCACAGAAAAGGTGTATCTTGCGAAACAACATACGTTACTAGTGCGGGAGTTGTCTATTTTTAATAAAATAAACGAAAACAAGTAAAGAATTATTAAAAAAAAATCCCGACTGCGTATATTTTTTTACCTTGCTCTTTTTTTGATGTACCCAGTGTCACTCTCACGACTGAGACGAATCTATTGACATCACTCACATAAAAATACGACAAGCCGTTTAGGCTCTAGGGCGTGCCAAAGAAATAGATAGATAGATAGATAGATAGATAACTCTTTATTTGTACACCGTTTTCACAATAAACATACATACACTCGAAAAACATAACGCTTCTTTCGCAGTCAGTCTGAGAGTAGTTTTAACTTATTTGGTGAGTTTAATCACTAACATTGATGACAAACTTCGAGACCATTTAAGTTGAAATATTAAAATTTATAAAAATGTTTTGACATCAGTTGTTCAGCCCTTTTCGTCAATTCTCAGAGTCAAAATATCCAGAAAAAGTTATCAGACCATTTGTAATTACTTTGATGAGGTAGCAAATGTAAACAAAAGTAATCTATCTCGTGTACAAGGATTAATTGCATGTGATAATTTATTTGTCCACCACTTTCTGTACACAAGGAATGAGGCAATTACTCTTTTTGATCTCAATTCTTCAGAATATTAACTATTTCTTTTCTCAACCTGATCGACTAACGGTTATTCCAATAATTGCTGCTTTAATTCTCCCTCATTACTTCTTTCGCGTAACATCTCCATTCAAACTACTCTGTGCTTGATATCTATATACTTTCGTTATGTCGACCGATCTAATTAGAAAATGCTACCAGTACCTATCGTTGTCCCTAATCGCGGATGGCCTACGGCGTTTCATGTCGAAACAATACATGATCTTGTTGATTTAAAAAAATTTCTTCAATTTATATGAAAGATACACGCATTATTAGTATTTGCAAGAGCAAAAATGATTAAAATTCAAACTTATACACGTCTGATGTTCCACGGTTTCTAGAAGTTACTAGGCTTCCGTTTTTTCTACCCAACTGCGAAAGAAGGAGAGTTATGTTTTTCGAGTGTGTATGTATGTATATTTCTTTGATACGACCAAGAGCCTAAACTGCTTGTCGTATTTTTATGTAAGTGGCGTCAATAGATTCGTCTTCGTCGTAAGTGTGACACTGGATACATAAAAAAAACTTCAGTTCTTTCTATCTTCTCAGTTTTTCAATGAATTTAATAAAGATGGCAGATATTGACGGAGTCGGGGGTTTGTTTTTTAATAATTCGTTACTTGTTTTATGGAACTATTGCACACTGATATACGTACTTATCCTTTCTCTGTGGTGTCCCTCTTGCCAGAACATCCATGTCAATTAGTAGAAGCAGTTAGTTACTGGTACACGATAGTTAATACACTTCTGCCTCCCTGTTCAGGGATATAGGTATAGGTGCGTGCATGAGCAAGGATCATCTCAACACCGGTTAAGACGAACATGAAGCCCTCACGTGTTCCTAAGCATATTTCTCGGAAACAATTGTTGGCCAATGTGAATGGCACGCAACAATACCAATTGTTACGTCGCGGTCGACGCTTGTGTTGTTTTGCTGAGTACCTACGTGTATGAGTACAAACTACTGCTTATATACAACGTGCCCCTAAAGTGTACAGCCATGTTATAGGTACGTTACGTATATACCACCTAACAAACAGGATGTTTGTTTTTTTATCTAGAAAAAGTTCCAATTGTAATATAGTAGGCCTATGACCAGATGTGATACTATTTGTATTTATTATATACAGAGGCGCTCATAGTCTAGTTGCATTCGGTGATTAGAAACAATCACCGAGGGTAAGTAATCACGTCGCGGTCAGTACCTAGATTGGTGACCGCTGGTGGCATGTTACCATGAGCGTCTCCGTGATTCGGAGGTCACGTTAAGCAGTCGTGAAGATTAGTTGGAGGCCTTTGAACGGCTTAAAAACATCCAACGGCAAGATTACATAGCCACAACGTAGTCTTGCCAGTCCCCAACCCGCACTTGGCCAACGTGGAGACGTATGGCCTTAACCCTCTCCTGAGAAGACCCGAGCCCAGCAGTGGGACATTATGGGTTGTTGATTGATTGATATACAGATTTCGTTCATAAATAAGCTCACTTAAGCTCTTTCTTATTCAATTAAACATACATATCTATCTGTATATTTTTATTTATTTTTATTTATTTGTCTTTATTGTATACACATACGAGTAGTAAGAAACGGTACAATAGGAACAGTCACAAAGTATGTATAACAAATGGCGGTCTTATCGCTCTCGGCGATTTCTTCCAGACAACCATAACACGGATATGTGTGTATAATATGTATGTACATTTTTACAAAAAAAGTTTGAAGTATTCTACCAGTCCTTCATAGTGAAAGCTCTGTTTAGTGTGAGACTACATGGCGGGTTGTGTCAGATTTTCGAAATATTTATTTATTTATTATATCCATCTCTCTTATCCTATTATGCGAATGTTATCTTTATTGTTATAAATAATTTTACTGCCTCGTTGGCGCAGTGGTAGCGTATGCCACTGCTGTGCTTGATGGCTCGGGTTTTATTCCCGGGTCGGACCCAATCTTTGTACGACCTACAAATGTGTGTTTTGGAGTTCGGGTGTTTTCTATGTACATATAATAAGTGTGTATTTATAAAAATAAAATTATATATATATCCGTGGTCTAGTACCTATAAACTAGCTCTGCTTAGCTTGGGACTAGATGCCGGTGTATGTTAGATGTCCGATGTATTTATTTATTTGATTTATTACAGTTTTATCTTCAGATTTATAGAATGGTTTCCATGTTAAGAATACGCGCATTTTAGACGGGTTTTCATTTGTTGTGTTGTATCTATGTCTAAACGAATACATTTTGAACAGGCAGTATCCGATAAAGATATATATTATCCCATTTACATTCTTATTTTACTTGGTACATTATAATCATGCATCTGTAATAAGTATCGTTGAAAGTATAACTGTCACTTGAAAATAGACCTAATTTGTAATACAATAACGTAGTTATTTAGACCAAAAGAAACCACTATATGGCACTAGAGTTGCCCAACCATCGATAGTTTCGCTATGGATATTTGCCTCGAAAACTAGTTACAATACCGATAGTGCTATCGATAGTATGAATATAATCAATTCTATAGATAGTATTGATATCACAAATTGAGTAATACATTTTATTGGTGGCAATAGTATAGATACTATTATATAGATACTATTATATAATAATAGTATCGATACTATCGATAGTATCGTTATAATAAATCAAAAAACTATCAATACTATCGATAGTTTTGAATTATTGATAGTATTTCGCTACCGATAGTTTAGTAACCGACGATAGTATCATTTCCACATTATAGCTAATTTTACAAATATTGTTAAATCATTCTCACTCACTGTGGCAGTTGTAGTAAACTTAACGTCAACGTAAGCGTTGTGTAACTGTTACCCTCAAGGCTGGTAGCTGATTGGTTTTTCATGATGGGTAAGCTAATGATTGTTGGAAGACAATGCTATCGCAGTTTATTAAACTATCGATAGTGTGAGCTAATGATACTGTCAATACTACCGATAGTATTACTCCTAAACATATGCTAGTCTTCAATAGTATCGATACTATCTATAGTATCAATAGTATCGGAGCTAATACATTCGATACCATCGATACTATTTTTGTATTACAAAACTATTGGCCTGTAACACATATGTACTATCGATACTATCGAAAACATCGATAGTATCCATAGGCTATCGATGCTATTGAAATGACATCAACTATCGATAGTTTAGCGATAGTCGCCTATCGAAAGACAACTCTATATGGCACATGACGTACGTAGGTACGTACACCTCGGTGCGATGCGCGACAGCTCGCGGAATGGAATTAGACGTCCAAACTATGCATACCAAAAGGGGTTCGCATACGTCTGCAGCGGAATATGAACTTCACACATTTTCACACACGGGCCGTCGAATTCCAAACTAGACAGATCCTTTGCTGTGGTAACTAAACATACTTATTTTTTTTGGTAAAGGCAATTCCCGCATTAGGAATATTTAGTCGGGCCATAAATACTGTTACAATTAAAAATAAACAAAATATTACTTTTGAATTTGGAATCTGTTTTTATACGATTGTTTATTGTGGTTTCTTATTTTTGCGCCTAACTACTGTAGCACTTGTGGTATGATTGGTCCACAAGTTTAAAGTCGTTCAGCGTGCTATGAAGAGGGCTATGAGCGGCGTTTCTCTAAGGGATCGCATCAGAAACGAGGTGATCCGACAAAGAACCAGGTTCATCGACATAGCCCACAGGATTAGCAATCTGAAGTGGTAGTAGCTGGCCATATTTGCCCTAGAACTGATAATTGTTGGGGCAAACGGGTGACATTATGGCTTGTTGATGACATTTAATAGTATATTCGCAGTATTTTTTATTATTTTATGGTATAAGGGGCAAACGAGCAGACGTATCGCCTGATGGTAAACAATTACCGCCGCTCATGGTCACCCATAACACCAGAAGTGTCATAAGTGCGTTGCCGGCCTTTGGGGGATAGGGAGGGGGATAGGGTGAGGGATTGGGGTATGGGTCTCCGGTATCTTCACTCACTCGGTGAAACATAGTGCAAGCGCTGTTTCACATCGGTTTTCTGTGAGGCCGTGGTATCAAAAACCCAGCAGCTGAAATAACCCAGTTCCTAATATTATCACAAAATCCGTTCTCATAGGAATTCGCTCGTGTCCTGCATGTCACATGTCAAACGTTGATGAAAGATGAATCACGGCGCAGACGGGAGTCGGCACTCTTTGATGTTACATAAATAGCGGCGGAGATCGCTCCGTCTGTTAAATGTAGGGCTACCATATGCGTTCAACGTACCTATTATTTATCTTTCGTACTCCCATACTTTGTGGAATACAGTGATATTATGACATGTATTGAAAATAATTTCTCACTGATTTCCACTGCGCTGAATATTGTTTGTTCGAACCCCAAATGGGACAACATTTTGTGTGATCCACAAATTGTTGTTCTAAATTTAGGTGTTCTTTGTGTTCATTTCATAAATGTTTGCAAAGTCCCCCGAGACACATAATGTATATTTCAGATGCGAAAGTTGTCTTTTAAAATGAGAAAGAAATGATAATTAGAGTTGAAGTACCTGGATGACCAAGCTTTGCTCGGTATTTATATTCTTTGTAAGTTTTCCTAATTCAAATTCAAAATCATTTAAGTTAAATTAAAGCTATAGGTAAAAATCCTAGAGCGACACAAACAGACACCACAGATGTACTGTATTATCAAGAAATATAAGCTAATTCTATCCTAAGGAATCCTAGCAAGGTCGATTTATCGTCCCCGAAACCCACTGCATACAAAATTTCGTGATAATCGTTGGAGCCGTTTCCGAGATTCTGATGATATACAAAAATATATTATTAATTTTTGTATAAATATATTGTATATTTCAACAAAAATTGCTCGATTAAAGGTATTATATATAATGTTTATGAATGTAGCTCCTTGTCCGTAACCGTGGAGATTAGATTGTCACCCAAGAAGGGGCATTGTGTGATGAGGAAAATATTTTTTCAGTCTTCGGGAGTAATACATACTAAGTATATACTATCTTTAGTATTGTATTTATTATTGCTAGTGGTCGCCCTGTGATCGAAATTCAACCGATTTTATTTCTCTTTTTGCTTTCCGCACTCCAAATCCTATGAACTTTGACTGTGCAAAATTTTATACTCCTCCGTTCTAACAATTGTCGTGAAAAGATTTACAAAGTTTTTGCTTCATGGTATAAGTATTATACATGGAACCACATTACATCCTCTTCCTGACGAGTGATCGAAATAGGAACATTTTGTGTGTGCTGTTATTTGTACGTTGGCCATACCTGAGTTGGCAAATATTTGTAACACCTGTCGTTTCCTTTTGCTTCGTCAACCCTATCCAATAATCCCACAGAAAAAAAGTAGCTTAACTATTAGGTTATCCCAATTCAAACGGACATCTGCCGAATATGTACAAATATAACTATTTACAATAAAGAAATAAACATTTTGGGCTACGGGACAGCCTCGGTTTGCAACAGTAGTGGGCCGGCCCGAACGGTTCATAACACAGCGTTAAACGTAAAAGTTTTGGCAGTCTATATATATTTTATTATTATGTTTGTATATTCCACCGTATGCATGAGGTGGTCAATAGATTCGTTATAATGGTTCGCGTAACATAGGCTACATATATCAAAGTTTGAACGAGCAGTCCTGTCAGGTTTTTAAACTTTTTCTTGTTACTGACATTATTTACAATTCTACTAAAAACACGCAATGAATAAAATCACACAGAATCTGGTTCACACTTTATCTAGAGTGAGTGATAGAGGGCGAAACAGCTGAAACCGTATAATGTAATCGGATTTTACTGAACATGAAAACGGATCATATTTCACGGATTACTAAAATATAAATTAATTTCGGAATTATTTGTTAGTGTAAAGCATTACAATTACTCTTAATAATTCATATCTTGAACAAATTAAACTTTCAATTTTATACATAAATGATTCACTTACGCCTTTAATTTATTGATTCTAGAAGCTGGAAACAATTTATCTTTACATAGTATAAAATGAAATCGCTTCCGCTGTCTGTTCGCTGCTTCTTCTTAAGCCTACAGTCGTCCACTGCTGAAGAAAAACCTTTCCCAAAGAGCGCCAACCATCGATGTCTGTTCACTTACATCTTTGTTGGTTTTGATAGACTATATCCGCACTTAGCCTCTTGATCGGACCGTTGTACGCAGGTTTGTCATCTTCTTACTCCATTACTCCAACCATCCCAGATCATCACAGAAGCTTAGCAGCTTTTTGAGATCACTATAGTTTCTAGAGTGAGATTGATTCGAGTATGTCTACCCGTTGATCTGCCATACTTCTATATTTTGTGAGAACGTGCTGCGATGTTTCTTCTGCCTGTATGCATCCCCTGCACAGAGGGCTGTCTTTTGCGCCTTTAGTGAATAGGTGATTGTTTAGGGGACATGCTCAGTCAGAATACCTGTGACCTTCCTGAGATCATCCCTCTTTAGTCCAATCAGTTTGCGGACTAGCCTTTTTGATGCTACCGGAACTGCATTTTTTGTTTGCCTGCATGTTTCGCCTTGTTTCGATTGCAACTTTTAAAGTACTTAACGGATTTTAATACATTTATCAGTAATAGAATGATTTAAGAGGAACGTAAATATTCGTAATACATGCAGATTCAGATTTTTACCGTGGGATAGCCACGCTTCGGCATGAATGGGCCGGCTCGACCGGAGTGATTCCACGGCCTCACAGAAAACCGGTGTGAAACAGCGCTTACGCTGTGTTTCATCGAGTGAGTGAGGATACCGGAGGCCCATTCCCCAATCCAACGCCCCCTATCCCCCTCACTATCCCCCTTCCCCCCAGGCCGCCATAGTGTGGGTCACCATACTGCATTGTTCTTTTTCGCATTGAGGATGGTGACCACCACTCTTGGATTCTGCTCATGCTTTCCATTAGGCAGGGCAGTCATTTTGGCAGCTTAAATATATAAAAAAAAAAGATTATTAAAGAACAAATCCGAGAATTCGAAAACCTTCATGCGAAGCCAGGCTAGGTAGCTAGTAAAAAATAAGGGAATAGCTGGTCGCCTATTAAATATAAATTAGCTGTCAATTAAAATACATGTGATGTGCCAAACTTTGTGATAACGCAGCAACCCAGATTTCATCGAATCAGTGTCTGTATATAAAAGTGAAGTTCTATTATAACAAGAGCCGGTTCAAACTGGTTGTTATGTTGAATTTTGTATTCACTACACGAGACATGACTAATAGACGTAATTGTCTTTTAAAGGTGACCGCTCACTAAGCGTTTGGAACACGAAGGTTTCATAAAAACTAGCCATGCTTTGAACAGGTTCACGATATGTTGAAAACGAAATGAAAAATGTAATCAGACGTTATTTATAATGTACTTATGATTTGCCCCTGGAATCTGATCGGCAACCAGCACTTTTTGACTTAAAAAACTAGAAATGTCTATTTCGCTACGTTATTACGTATATTATGAAAGCGGGTGCGAGGGGTATGACGGCTAAATCTCTGTGTAACCTTTTTTTTTACGTGTGGAAACCGAGGAGGTCCTTCACCCCACCGGGGTTTGCGGCGGGGCAGTGTGTCGGATTCGAACCGACTAAAACCACACGGTGTGCCACTCTGCGTCTAAGACGGGAGGGATCCGGGAACTGGTTTCTTACGCCATCCGGACCCCTTCCAGCGAAATCTCTCTGTAACCTGTTTTTAAGTTCATATCAAACATGGG
Source organism: Hyphantria cunea (assembly GCA_003709505.1). Classification (NCBI taxonomy): domain Eukaryota; kingdom Metazoa; phylum Arthropoda; class Insecta; order Lepidoptera; family Erebidae; genus Hyphantria; species Hyphantria cunea. The sequence goes on along the minus strand of PKRV01001710.1, from coordinate 132,323 downwards.
TAGCCAGAGCGGGTAACACAGGTGGCACAGCAGACAGTGGAGGTGAACAACTCCCTAAATCTACTCCCGACTCGCAAGCACTGTCGTCGCGTGTTACTCTCATCTATCTCGCGATGAAACCGACGTCCGTACTTTAAAATCATGGTAGGCTAAGAAAAAGGTATATACAACACTACAACAATTGCACACAACTATAAGTATAGAGCTCATAAGTTCTATAGCTCACTCAGAAGCTAGAGTTGGTACCGTGTTGAGTGTTACATGTACACACAACTTAGTATAGACTAAGTTCTATGGCTCACTCAGAAAGTAGAGTTGGTACCGTGTTGAGTGATACATGTGCGCCAAGCTTTACTGTACACTAATGGGCGCGGTGTGTTCAAACTTGTTACTTTTAGTTAGTTCCTTGTTTAATGAGTTAGCCTTTTGTTGCGTCCGTGTTAGCTAAATGTTGTTCAACATTCACTTCACTAGCCATGTTTTTGTACAGTACACTTAACCTTTTCCAGTCACCAAGTGCTGTGCCCAAGAGGGTATTGTAACTCGGAACTCCAAATTTTAAAAGCTGGGAAATCTATAAACATCAATAAATTTCAGTGTCTGTTTGTAATTTCCACCAAATGCACAAGGAAAAGTATATGCGGTAATTACATCAAAAAATCATTTTTTGAAATTTTCGTCTGTCTGTCTGTTTGTTTGTTCTGGAAAATCTCTGAAACGGTTGTACCGATTAGAGCCGATGTTATAAGAAGAAACTTGGTTTAGTTAGATTTAATTTTTATAAAAAAAATGTGGTACGTGAATACAAAATTAAAAGCAATGAAATGTGCACAATATTCGATTTAAATGTGACAAGACCTACGAATTCTCTTGTATTTAATAGTTATACTTTCACATTGAGTTTTTTTATAATGGCAATTAGTTCTCACTTGTTCGTTTTGCATGCAACAGTCACTGTACGCCGTTGAACATATGACCAATATATAATTTGAAATTTCTGCATTTATTTTAACCTCAGACACCTAAAGTCGTTAATATTCTAGTGACTTATAGGATTACGGTCCAGTGTCATTCATAAATATCCATGAAAAACTCGCTACTGGCCAATCGGTCGTCGTAAAACAAACAAATATACAGAAGGTCAAGTGCGTTTAAATCTCAAATAGTGTGTAAACAACCGCGTTTGCCTCATCCTCAGAGATGAGATTGTGATATTCCATCTTAAATAAGAAGCAAGGATATATGAAATAGAAAAACTAGGCCAATAGAATGCAATATGTAGATTGCTGTTGCCTCAACTGCGATACGTCTCCTACTAATATATTATCGTGGCAGAGCCACGTTTCGGCACGAATGGGCCGGCTCGACCAGAGTGATACCACGGCTTCACAGAAAACCGGTGTGAAAAAGCGCACACGCTGTTTAGCATATACTTCCTCTCTTGGTAGCAGTGGATTTCTTGTGATTAAGAAGATGATGATGATGATAATTAAAATTGCATCATCTTATATAAAGTCATTGATACTTTATATTAATAGGTTTGCTTGTACTTGACACGTTGCGCCGTGTGTCCAGTCGGTCAGCTGATCATGCGAGCGCATGGCACTTTCACTGCGCGCGGTGTCGAGGTCGCCTCGTGCGCTCTCATTCATGACTGCAGGCAGATGACCGTGTTTAGGACAATTTCACACTGTTACCCTGATATAGTGTACTGAAGTGTTTAGATAATTGCCGTGTTCATTATCATGACGTATGCCGTATTTCCTCTGGTTGAGACGTTGTTTTTTTTGTATAATTGTCCAGGAGTAAATACATACACACAGCATTTCGTTTTTCATTTTGGATTCATACGAATCCTAGAGACGAAATGCGTATGTTAAACAGAAAACTGCTAGTAATGAAACATTTATTAAATAGTACAAGCATCTGGTTTTACTCATAATTATATTTTGGGGATACCCGAGTGAGACCTTGAAAAGGGAAAGGGGTTTTTTTCAAAGAGTGAAACATATCTACTGCTCAAACTAGTTCAGTATTTGCAACCAACATTGGACTGCATTCGAATAGTCCAGTTCTGTCAAGGTCTTTTCTTTAGACAGTTGCTGTAATATTAATTTCAAATTCTAAATTAAGTCTTTTTAACCCACAAATAATAATGTTTCAGGCGCTGATATGTCATTCCAAGGCGAGTACGCGGCGCAGGTGCTAGGCTTGTCGGGCGAGGCTCGCGACGAGTCAGGCGCGTCGCCTCGGCCCACGTCACGGCCGCTTTATCCCCACGACGCGCCCGCGCCGCACACCCCGCACGCCCCACACACCCCTCAAGCGCCCCACACACCACACACCCCCCACCCGCCACCTTCGAGCCCGTTCCGCAAGGAAGACAAGGAGACCAACCACATAAACAAATTTAATGTAAGTCAAGGATACAATACTTTTATAATCGATCACTCGCTTCATCATAAATAAGCCATCATAACTTTAAACATAGCTTTAAGACAAAATCTTCAATATCAACTCTAGAGGCTATCTTATATCTGGTATTTCGTCCCTAATAAGAATGCTGGGTGCTTCTTGTATCGAAAGTGCCGTATGCAACAACTTTGGAGTACCTACAAGATGATTAGATTATTACTTTACCATGATTTCGTTGATAGGATTCGTATCTGAACTGCCTGATCTGAACAAAGCTTAGATATTTAAAGCATTTTGTGAGCTTTGTCTTATAATTATAATATTTAATTAATTTTGGAATTCCTCCATATTTGTTTTTACCGTTTGGTCAAACTCTCTCCTCGTCTCCTTCATTAGCGATATAAAGCCTCGTGGAAAATGTTATAACAATTTTATTATTGTTACCGACTGTAGAGAGAAGAGACTAGAGACCTGCTTATTTAGTTCAGCATCTTTGACACCGGTCCTATATCCTGGCCCTTGTCCTGTCTGAATGACCGATTCATCAACAACCTGCATAATCCGCTGGGGTGCAAAGTTGAAATTTTGGCAGTTGGTGCTTTTTATGTTTTGAGCACCCACTGACTTTTGGAAATCTCACCACTAATAAATAAATATATATCCTCATATATCTCACACGCGGCCGTTCGATCCCAAACTTGGCAGAGCCTGTGCTACGGAAGCCGGACTTTTGATAAGCATGCTTATACAAATCCATTTTTTTATGATATAAGGGGCAAACGAGCAGACATATCGCCTGATGGTATGCGATTACCGCCGCCCCTCCCATGGCGGTCCGGATGACGTAAGAAAGCGGTTCTCGGACCGGAGAGATCACACCGCCCCGCCGCAAACCCCGGGTGGGGTGAAGGCCCGAGGGGGTTTCCACAAGTAAAAAAAATAAAATAAATGGGCTTCCGGTATTATCACTCACTCGATGAAACACAGCGCAAGCGCTGTTTCACACCGGTCTTCTGTGAGGCCGTGCTGTCCACTCCGGTCGAGCCGGGCTAGTCAGTCGAAGCGTGGCTCTCCCACAGTAGATACCTAATACCCTAATATATCTAAATAAATACATATTTTAGGCAAATAAAAGATAAATAATAGTAATTTAAAGTTTTCGTATCGGCTTGTATCTAATGTAACAACTTGAATATTTCAGCAACGGTACGTAGCGGGCAACGGTGGAGTTGAAGAAGAAGGTGTACTGGACCTCCGCGCGCGAGACCCTTCCATCATCTCCGTGGGCTCTCAACATTCGGGCGCGAGCGAACCCGCCGGATATTTGGACGCTGTTAGGTAAAAGGTTTTAATACATTAGTAACTTAGTCTTAGATTTCCTCAGTGGCCCAGCGGTAGCGTAAGCGACTGCTGTGCCTGAGTTCTCGGGTTCGATCCCCGGATTGGAACAAATATTTGTATGATCTGCAAGTATTTGTTTCGGAGTTTGGCTGTTTTCTATGTATAATATGTATGTCCTTACAAAAAAATTATTGATGTATTTATATCAGTTGTCTATTACCCATAATACAAGGTCTGTTTAGTTTGGGACTAGATGGCGTTGTATGTTAATGGTCCGAAATATTTATTATTGCAATTTTCAACAATAGATAGAGTGATCCAAGAGGAAGGTTTACATGTGTAATACATGCATATTATGGTAGGGGACATTCGAGAATCTCAAAAATTGTCGTGCGAAGTCGGGGCATCCGGGCCAGGACGCTACTAGTAATAGTATGAATTCGGAAGTAACTTTGATTGTCTTTTGTGTTTTCATGGGTAAATAGATACAGGAATTTCAATGAATTCTATTTGAACATAAAATAACTAGCCCATACTACTGTCCCATGCAACTTTGTCTCTCCTTTGTTGACTAAACGATGTTAAAATTGTTGTTAAAAACCCAAAAATCGGTTACATAATATCCGAATTCATCGTGAAAAAGAACGAGACACGACAATTATGTACAACTAGCTGACTCCTGCAATCCCGACTGCGTCTTCTATTGCCCATGCGTGATGTTACAAAGCATGAACAAATTAATTTACCATAGAAGGCTATAGTCAGCCTACCTAAATAGACAGACATGCTCTCGCGGACTTTTTTTTAGGCATTTAAAGAGGAACAATTCTTTCATCCATTGTTTTTGTGAAGCTTTAACCGTTTACGCAGCAGACGCAATGTTAGCTCTCCTAAGGAATAATTTTCCCCCGTTTCTGCAACATGTTTCATCGACACTCCGCTCCTTTTGTTTGCAGCGTGATGATAGCCTGTAGCCTTTCTGTATATCTAATCTGGCAATATAATAGTAAAATAATTTTTCAAATCGGACCGATACTTCCTGAGGTTCTGTTTAGTTGAACGCTCTTCTTAAGCCTTAAAATATGAATATGCAATGGTATTATTATAATTTTGCCAAGTAGTTTACAATTTCCTGTAATGACGATGACTGCAAGGATAGTAATTGCAATGCAGTGTTCAGGATACGTTTCTCAGTGTTCAGAGACAGTGTCACCACCCCTGTGCATCTCGCGGGTATCGTAGAAGCCGACTAAGGGAGCAAGCTACCAGGAGAACATCAACATATACTTACCCGTCTAACCAGCGTGGTATAGCCAGCCAGAAGACCAATGACAGTATTCGTGTTGTCGTTGTTTTGTTTGCGAGGCTGGAGGCCCAATGATGCAGAAGCGTCTCGATATACCGCCCTAGTGTGGGTCACCATGCTGCATTGTTGCATTCACAATGGCTATGGTGAACACTACTCTTGGACACAGCTCATGTCTTCCACCAGGCAGAGTAGTTACTTTGTCAGGCTCAAATATGAGAAAATCTAAGAAATTGCTCACTGTCCAGCAGTCGTGTGTCGTCCAGTTTGTGTGATCCATAAACTGTTGTGATGAGTCTGGATGTTCTTTGTGTCGATTTCATGTATGTTTGTAAAGTCCCCCGCGACACAAGAATTATATAACTAATGCGGAAGTTGCCTTTTAAAAATAATAATAATTTAGTGAAAATCTGTTATAGATAGTTCAACTCATCTGTGCGCTCGGCGCTATGTTTGAGTAAGCCTTGTATATATACAGTGACTGTGTGTGCGTGACAAGAGGTACAGTGAAACATAAAATATAATATAATACAGTTATTTGAAAAATAAAAAAAGTACAACTTGGTGACAATCAGTAACTATTGTAAATTAAAATAGTTTAGATTATTTAGTTTTTAAGGTTATTGTAACCTGCTGCGCTGTTAGATGATAATTATTTGTATGAAAAAACCACTTAATTTGTTAAATGCATGTTTATTGAACTATTAACCTGTATCTCTATTAGAAGAATCAAATGATGATTATTCGGATTCGCTACTTTCATCAAGATTCATTATTAATGCAGATTGTATGTCCAAATGTCGTATTCTTTTTTTTTTACGTGTCGACAAGTATTACGCCACATCTCTTCATCAATTTGAGTTAAACGTCCACTTATTATGCCCGTCAAATTTTGTTTGATGTTATGCGAAGCAATATATTTTTTTTAAAATTCCCCACACTTATTCTATGGGGTTAAGTTCAGGATGATATGATGGTAGGCGAAGAACTTTTATGCGATATGACTGAAGTATGTCATCAAACTTATAAGAAATATGTTTTTTTAATTTTTGTTATCCAATCATACAGTTCTATTTACTTCATACTAGCTGAGACCCGCGTTGTTACCCGCGGTTACAACAACAGACGCGGTTAACGTCGCGGCAAAAGTGAAACAAAAAAGAAATGTCTACGTCTATGTCCGTGTCCGTCTCCTTATTCTAAGCTACCTCTCCACCAATTTTCAACCAAATCGATTCAGCCGTTCTTGAGTTGTAGATAGTGTAACTAACATGACTTTATTATATATATATAGATGTGTATTGTAAGCAATATTTTTTCTGTCAATCATTTTTGCATTTCAACATTTTTCAACAACAACTCGGTCATTTTCAACATTGTGGTATGACGCATTATCAAGCACAGTCAGTTGGAAGATTCGGTAGCAGATATTATTTTAGCCACTTTTCATAGTTCATGTTTGAGTGGTTATCACCGGGAACACCACTTGCTTTGCATGTCAGTAGTGCGTTAGATACGAAACCTTGTTCTGAACCAGCATACACAATGATAATGCTTTGCATTTTCGACAGTTTTTTCTTTAACTGTGGTCCAGCTTTATTACCCGATTTTTTGTATGCACATGATTGGTTAAGACATAGCTCTCATCTGTATATCAGATACACCGATTTTCTTTACGGTATTTGAGTAAATTTTTAAGGTAGTGAAATCTAATTTTTTCAAATTTGACATTTATAATTACGTCTCTATAAATACGTCTGTTATTCACAGTTTTTCGTTATTTGTTTCCCAACTTTAACAAAAACTGTACGCAGAGTCGAAATACTTCTACTATAATTGTGTTAGATGTCCCAAATATTTATTTATAATTAAGTTTTTGTTGAAATACTCTTTTCAACTTTACTAAGGTGGATAGCTGGTGATGTTCTAAATGATAATATTGAATATTTAAACGTATACTATCAACGTTAAAGTTGTTTGATTACAACTTCTTTACAGGTGTTTTGCGCTTTTTATACTTAGATTTAAATTTGGAGAGAATTTCACTTTCTTTTCCTTCAGCCAATACCATTGTTGTTCTCTTTCGCACACCATTCAAATTTTCACTCAATTTCGATATTAAAATTGGACGTGCAAACTGGATCATTTACTAGTTGCAATAAATCGGTGGCGTCCTCTTTCAGAAAATCGTATACTTTGGCAATGGTTTCACGAGTCTAAAAGAAAAATAATACGTTAATGTTAAAAATAATAGATTTTTTAAAGAATAAGCAAGAAATCAGCACATAAAACATTAATAAAACTTACCCGACTCCTTAAACATTTTCACCGTGAAGAACTAGATATTTTCCTTAGCGACTGTACCCGTGCATAAAAGCGTTAAAAACAGGCGTTGCGCGGACGAGGCATCTCTCTCAACCCAGTTGAGTTGAACTATCTGTAATTGAACTTACCAATAGAACCTTCAATAAGAATACCAAGATTGGAAGAGAAAGATGAAACGTCAAGTAACAACATGTAGACGCTTAATTCATTCAATCTGTCGTCGGCCCATTAGCTCAGTTGGTTAGAGCGTCGTGCTAATAACGCGAAGGTCGCGGGTTCGATCCCCTCATGGGCCACAGTTACTTTTTGTCGTTTTTTGTTTTGTATTTTTTTACACGAATTGTTTTTACTAAATTATTTAGTTATTTTTTTACAATAATACTGGCTTGATATCAAATGTCAAATTATGTTGAACCTAGCTTTAGAGTCAAAATTAATAAATATGTATCCCTTCTACTCTCAGATTATAAAATAAAGCGAGATGGAACGTAATTATGAAATAATACGACGCTGTTTTTATTCTAATTTTATTTAAAAGACTATCATCACATTATATCAACAGCATTTTACAGTCCACTGCTGGTCGTAGGCATCTCCATAGAAAGAAGTTTTTGACCTACCACGCTGACCAATGCTAAATATGGCCTCGACTTATATAATTGGTGAAGGGGTAAAACAACATTAATGTGTCGAAATCAAGTGTGATAATCATCACGATTTAAAATCAGATAGTGATATTATCATAATCGGGTGATATGCGTTGGCACGCAGATAAACCCGTACCAATATATTCGTCTGTAATCATGACGAACGGAAAATATTCACACCCATTTTTGTTTGTGACATTTTGATAAGATATCTTAAAAGGTGTTGGGTGATCATAAAAAGCTATTAGTGTATAATTTCGAAATTAGGCGAGACAGGGCTTTGTGTTGCTTTAATACTAGCTTTAGCCCACGGCTTTCCCTGCGTGTTTCGGATATCGCGGAAAAAGGAGCCTATGTCCTTCGTCTGGAATCGAAGTCTATCAATAGTAAATTTCATGAAAATCGATGCAGTGGTGTAGCTGTCAAAGTATAACAGACACCCGCTTATTTAACTGTTTTGAATGGACCGAGTTGTTATAATTTTTATGCCACGGGTAAAATTTTATTTTTTGACAGTTACTTTTGAGTTGATAATATTGGTATGAAGCTATGGTAACTGGTCCGCTAATAAACAAACGGATATGTTTGAAAACTGACTGCTGCGACAGATTTTGCTTGGTCAAAAGTTATTTTATTGGCCTGTCGCAGTCCAATAGAAAATAATAAATAACAATAATAAAAAAAATTATTTTACGTTGTTTCTCTTCATAAGAACCTTCCTCGTGCCTTAACTAAAATACATATAAAAAAAAATTAACCGAATTGGTCGAGCTGTTCTCGAGTTTTGCGCTTAGCAACACATTTGGCGATTCATTTTTTAAAGTTAAACTTCTTTTGGCGCGTTAGGGAAAAATGATGAGAGTAAATGTTTACGATGCTCGCCCACACCGTCACGAAGAACCGACACCCCGAAGTTAGCTATGGTCAACATTTTAGTTTTTCTAATTTCCATCTTGTTACGCCAAAGAAGTATAACTTCTAAAGCGTGTACATAAATACACACACAGTTTTTTATTTATATAGATAATATCAAAAAGGGGTACAAGTTGGGGACTTTAAACATACATGAAACGGACACAAAGTACACCCAGACTCGGAACAACAATTTATGGATCACACAAAGTGTTGTCCCTTGTAGGATTTGAACCCACAACACACACAGTTTTTGCTTCACGTATTAATATATTCATAGATATGATTGTGTCGTCCGCAGGTCGACAGTGTCTGTGTACTCGGGGAATTCGAACTCGAGTTCGGACCGCGACATCCTGGACCTGTCGATGCCGGACAAGAACTCGATGACGGAGGTGTGCTACGTGTGCGGCGACGAGTACAAGCGCGGCACGCTCTACAACCTGCACACCAAGGAGCCCAAGGACAAATCGGTAACTAGCCAACACGCTTTATTTACTATACTTCTTTGTTACTTGCCTCAAAAATAGAGCGATATCGGAAACAGCATACTGTGAGCATCTTACCCATCACCTCAATCCGCTCGCATCCGGATTGCTTAGTAGCGCCAATGTGGGAGAGCCAAGCTTCGACTTGAATGGGCCGGCTCGACCGGATTAATACCACGGCCCCACAGAAAACCGGTGTGGAACAGCGCTTGCGGTGTGTTTCACCGAGTGAGTGAGGATACTTGAGGCCCATACCCCAGCATTCAATTGGATTCCGCTCATGCTTTCCATCAGGCAGGGTAGTCTTTGGTAGGCCCATGCATAAAAAAACAAGGTTAAAAATACACCCACCACAGCTTAAGTTAGGATTTCAAATCATTTATGTGTAAAAATTCATATATTAAATACATACTTCCTTACTTTTTTTTATCAAGTGAGCAATGGCTTACTGATTAGAATTCACATACCTCAGTGTGACGTTCTAGGTAAATCCTTTAAACATGTATCAATTTGTCGACGGTGACGTCGATATTATACTAATTTACAAAATTAATTCAATAGGAGCGTCTTTCATCTTTTATTTCTTCAGCACGAGCACGGATCTCCTCGATCGTAAAAATATCACGAAACACCAGTGTGGGAGAACGTGCGTCGTATCCCTCCAACTCTAAAGCAGGATCTTCCGACCAGGCGATTGAATATTGCCTAACGGGCCGGTTGGACCGGTTGATGTTGGGAAGTTGTATATATACTAATCGGCACGAGAACTTCTATATCGCGATTCGGGATTAGTAGTTACTCCGTGTAGTTCATTACTTTCTAGTTCGATGTATCTTCGGTAGATGGCGGAGTATTATGTTTCTGCTGTGTAGATATGTAGAAGTAGCCACACCCGTTTTAAACAACCATTTCGTTGCATTGATTCTGTGGCGTCATAGGGCGAATTTTTGAAATGTTTCAATTAAAGTTACCATTAAAAATTCGAAAGTATCTCTGACCGTCTGTTTGTTAGACTTTTAAGGTTAAGTTACTGCACCGATTTCAATGAAATCTGGCATGGAGAGACTTTGAGTGTTAAGAAACGACGTAGGGTACTCGTACTACGATAACCGACATACAAGGCATGGAGTCGGCGCGCAAAAGCTAGTTATGAATAAATACTTCTCTTAATCAGACAAGAGCTTGAAAAGCAATAAATTCCACAGGGTAAATTATGTTCTTCAATATTTGTCGACACCACGCGGCACAAACAATTCATATCCAACGATAAACATCGCTGATGTGGCTAATTAACCGCTATGAACCCGTCACAGAAGCGAACACAAGTCAACAAACATTCAACCGATAACCTTTCGCTGTAACGCTTTGTACAAATAGGAAGTGAAAAACACTACAGCCAACTTTCTCTAATCTATTTCTAATTTCTGTGTTTATTACGTCGTAAAGATTATGATTGTTGATAATAACCCTGGGTGAGGGTTGGTCTGTCAGTGATCATCATTTCTTCCTTTTTATTTTAATGATGCTGGAGAATAAATCAGCCTATGGATCATTAGATGGAAGTAGGTATCGTCTTGGAAATCCGCAACTATTGTCCTAAACCACTCTTCCAGAATCAGCCAACAATAAATAAATAAATATTTTCTGACAATTATCACACAACGCCATGTAGTCTCAAACTAAGCAAAGCTTGTGCTATGGGTACTAGACAACTGATATAAATACATAAATATTTATATAGAAAAAACCCAAACTTCGAAACAAATATTTGCAGATCACACAAACATATGGCCCGACTCGGGAAACGAACCCGAGACGCATGACCAGTACTCACAAATCAATAGAAACAATCAACAAATCGACCATAGAATCACTCTGAATGAATTCTTTTACATTTTTTTTACACAAAAGCTACCCATGCCCTCATCCAAAGATTGCCTGTAGAAATTGCTTTTTAGCGATAAGCCCGTCATTTGTACATAGGCATTAAATCGTAGTGCTCCTACATGTAAATTGTATTAACTGGTGTATAAAAAAGTTTGTTCTATTGTAGAATAGAAACTAACAAGTCCGTATGATTTGAAAGTCGGAACTTATCAGACTACTGACAAACCTACTTAAAAACATACATATTGTAGATAAATTACACCCAGACACTGTACAAATGATTGTGCTAAACACGTGTGACTGATTGAGAATCGAACCCACGACCTTGACTGAGAAGTCAAGATCGCTATACACTAACAGGTCTGTCTTATATAAACATTCTAAGTTTGGAAACTTAGACTTAAACTAGTTTTACATCGGTACTAAGTCACTAAACTAATATTTCTTTCTCTATTTCTTTCTATTTTTAATTCTCTTATTTTTTTTTAAATCCTTTACAATTAGATTGTTAATTGACAGAACAAAGCTTACTTTTAGTGAAATTAGTTTAGACAGTTTTCAAGCAACCGAATCAGAACCAATGTCTACATTATGTTAAGGTTTAAATTTAAAAGAAAATATGTCAATAAGTTATAAACAAAATGATCAAGTAAATTAAAGAATTTACAATGTGGTTTTATGGTTAAAGCCGTTAATACTAGCTAAGTTTATATCCTACTAATATTATAAACGCGAAAGTTTGTAAGTATGGATGGATGTTTGTTGCTCTTTCACGTAAAAACTACTCAACGGATTTGGATGAAACTTTACAGTAATATAGCTTATACATCAGAATAACACATAGGCTACAATTTATAAAGATACAATTGACACAATATCTTTGTAAAGCGGGTAACACCGCGGGGCTCAGCTAGTTAATCTATAAAAAAAAAAAAAATTAGATTCGTAGTACTAAATTTCTTTAAATACTTTACACTTCCTTCATAACTCTTCAATAGTCATTGAATAATCCTTCAATGACGTTCGTTAAATTTTATCATGATGATAATTGTTGTGTCGTATTTTGTAATGTATGGAAATAAATGAGCCGCGTGAAGATGGTAAGGAGTGTTAACCCTTCAGTCCAGTTTGTTTTCACTATTCTATCGAATATTCTTGATACACAACTAGTTACCAATAAAGAAAGTCTCAAACCGCCTGGTTGCCATTGAAGAAGTAATTTTTTTGTTTTTTTTTTATGATATAGTGGGCAAACGAGTGGCCGTATCGCCTGATGATGAGCGATTACCGCCTCCCATAGAAACCCCCAACACTAGAGGCGTCACAAATGTGTTGCCAGTGATGGGAAGGGAATGGTGGGACGTGTAGGGGTATGGGCCTCCGATATCACTCGGTGAAACAACGCAACTCTGTTTGACACCGGTTTTCTGTAAGGCCCATTCATACCGAAGCGTGGTTCTCCCATGGTAAAGTTCATCCCGATGATAGTAATATCATCAGCCATAGGCCTCTCCTTTGTAATGTGGTTTTGTCCTACTATACCACCCTGGTCAAACGGATTGGTAAAGTTTGCTTCAAGTTTTCTTTCTCTTTGCAATGATGTTTCTCCCTTAGACAGCTCTATATCGGCTCGGCTCTACACTTATAATGAATAGGAGTGGTGACACACACTATTCTTAAAATTACAGTCGGTAAATGAAGGGAGTAATAGAGTAAATTTATATTGTGACAGTTTTGTAAGGACCCACTATACATACATACATGTTACGATAGCGTTCACGTTTGACCGATAGGTGAGTGTCCAAAGCTAGCTAAGATAACCTCGGTGAGAACGCAGTTCCGTTACTAATTATTATTTTATTGTGCTATTCCATTTTGTCATGTTCCACTTCGGTAACATTATCTACTCTACCTACTCTGTATGTGTGGCCTTGATTTTTTTTTAATTTACTGCTCTAGTTATGAGCCATCATGCGTTCTTGAATGATAAGTCATACTCAGCTATGTTACATGTTGTTTAAAAAAGTCGTAAATGAATATCACCAACGATATGGGAGCAAGTATTGAACCTTGCGAAACGCCTGCTGTTACGCGTATCTATACTTAATATATAAAGCTGAAGAGTTTGTTTGTTTGCTTGAATGCGCTAATCTCAAAAATACTGACATGATTTTAAAAATTGTTTTAGTGTTAGATAGCCCAAGGAAGTCTATAGGAGCACCAATGAAGAATGATACAAAACGGCGGAAAAATTATTACACTACGGGCCATTGGAAACGTAGACGATGTTGCGTGGGTCAGCTTGTGTTGTTATATCATAAACCATTGATCTCTGTGTTCGGCTCAATCGACAAATTCGAGTTAAACCATTGTAATCTATCAACGCGTGAACATATTAATCAAGTTTTTTTAAAGAATTACATTTTTTTTCTTTTTTTTTTATATATTTAAGCTGCCAAAATGACTCTGCCTTGCTTGATGGAAAGCATGAGCAGAATCCAAGAGTGGTGGTCACCATCCTCAATGCGAAAAAGAACAATGCAGCATGGTGACCCACACTATGGCGGCCTGGGGGGTAAGGCGATGGTGAGGGGGATAGGGGGCGTTGGATTGGGGTATGGGCCTCCGGTATCCTCACTCACTCGATGAAACACAGCGTAAGCGCTGTTTCACACCGGTTTTCTGTGAGTCCGTGGTATCACTCCGGTCGAGCCGGCCCATTCATGCCGAAGCGTGGCTCTCCCACGGTAAATCATGATGACACGGTAAAACATGATCGACTTTATCAAACGCCTTTTGAAAATCATTAAAAATAGAGCTGACTTCAGTGTGGTTATCCATATTTCGAAGGAGTGCTTTTTAAAACATTATTAGTAGTTGAAAATTACATAACGCGAACGAAGCCCCAAACAAACCCAAAAAGAAATATAAAATCGCCAAGTATATCAAACCTTATCGCTGTAATATTTAGATATCAGATTAACTATTTTTTATCAACATAAGTGTACATAAGTAAGTTGTAACTTTAATTATCTATCCTTAATATATCACGCAGGTAAGTGCGACGATTATAAAGGATTTAACGGCCTAATGCGATGTTTATGTAGATATAACTATAGATAGCGTGCGTTCAATGACTTGCCTTATACCTATCTAAAATGTATTATCTAAGTCGTGTAGAGCGTATTAAATTGTAGTTTCTAGACAAGTTAACAGATTTGATCAATATCCAAACATGTACAAACTAACGGGCAGGTCACTCGTCCGTGCGGTGATGGGCGTCACCACTCCTATTCATCCCGTGGGTGTCGTAAGAGACGACTGATGGACAAAGTTCTCTGAGTATATCACTGCAAAGGGAAGAAGAACTTCCAACAAACACTATATACCAACCCATCTGGCTCGCGTGATATAATAGTCCGAACCTCCGGCCTAAGGAAATGCCTACACAACGCCATCTATTTCCAAGCTGAGTAGAGAGAATAGAGGCGTTAGATATTGTAGAAACAAATTTGGCGCGAAATACTTGCATCTTGGCTAATGGGGCTGAGTTGAGTGTACTAATTTGCACTTATAAGAAAAAACATGACTGACCTTATCTTCTACCCCATGTAGTAGCCTCGACTGTATAAATACGTAGGTGGGTGATGTCACAGCTCATCTCTTCGGTTTTATAAATAATAGCAATAAATTGAATATCTGAATATCTCCCGGGGGTTATCGTGGTCAGGGGGCCGGGTCAGAGGTGGGGGGTATCAGCCAGTGGAAAATATCTGAGTGTTGTGTTGTAGACCTTGCGATCCCGGGTAAAGGTTATCGCGAGATGTTGTGGGCCGAGGAAGGGAAATAGCCAAGTCGTTTGATTGTTGGGTGCTCATTCTTGATTTACTATAAAAATACTTTAGATTAACGATTCTTTGCATTGGTTGTATTCGATAGTTTGAAGTTAAGAGCTACTTAACCACCTAAAAAAAACAATGTACGGCAAGTTAACGGACACTTAATCCAAATATGTATTCAAAATCAAAACTTAGGTGTATATAATTGTTAATGAGAAAAGATGAATTAGCAATTGTTTATTTCATTGTGATCATTTTTTTAAATTAAAATATGAACCTGACAAAATGAGTCTTCTCTACCTGACGGAAAGCGTCAGCAGAGTACTGAAGACTACTGCTTACCGTACACATTGCGAATGGAGAAAATGAAACAATGCAGCTTCTGAGATACTACTGCATCATTAAATCTTTATAAATGGATTACCTACTATATCCCAGACGGTAACACAGATGAAATTTGTGAATTCATTGACCATAGATCTTGTCTCTTCAATTTTATATACTAGTTTAAATTAAACATACGTAATCATTGGTCTGCATCACAATGTTACCTTAATCTAAATCGAATGTATTGTCACGGAATCTCTTAACTATTTTTAATATACAAATCAACTCGATAACTTATCACATTACGTCCGAGATATTATGGAGTCACACCACTGTCTGTTACGAGGATCTAGAGATAGAAAACCCAGCTTAAATGATTATCCTTATCGTTTGAGGATTATAAGATTGTTGTTATAGCTAGCTAAACCACATGAAAAGGAACTGTGCTGGTGTATTTGCCTACTGATAAACTATTTTTTTTTATGGAATTGGGGGCAAACGCGCTGACTTATGGTAAGCGATTACCGCCGCACATTGACACGCGTAACACCAGAGGCGTCACATAAGTGCGTTGCCGGCCTTGGGGGATGGGGAGGGGGATGAGGGGAAGGGTTGGATTATGGGCCTCCGGTATTTCATTCACTGGGTGAAATACAGCGCAGGCGATGTTACACACCGGTTTTCTGTGAGGCCCTGGTATCACTCCAGTCGAGCCGGCTCATGCATTCCGAAGCGTGACTCTCCCACGGCCTCCCTATCATCACCTCTAATAGTAGAGATGGGTCGTACTAGGTAAATCAGATATCCAGATGGCGTAAGAAAGCGGTTCCCGGATCTCTCCCGTCTCAGGCGCAGAATGGCACATGGTGTGATTTTAGTCCGTTCCATTCCGACACACCGCCCTGCCGCAAACCTTGGTGGGGTAAAGGCCCGAGGGGGTTTCCACACGTATAGTAGGTATACCTTTCCTAATCTTAAGCAATACCTAATCCACATAATCTTCCTAATCTCATAACATTCGATTTTATGTTTTATGAATACGAAGATTAGGTGGAACAGGTGGATTATACACATCAACTAAACGGAATTAGGTGCAGTCTAATCTCGTAGAAACTTAATGCTCGCATCTGTTCTAATAAATACGACTCATCGCTATCTGATAGTAAACTGCTGGACATATGTTTATCTTTAAACAGAAGGTTTCGGCCTGTTATACGAAGTAGACCAGATGGGTTGGTATAGTTTGTTTATAAGATTCGCTTCTCTTTGGCGATGTTTACAAAGGACGTGTAGTTTTTTACCGTAGTCGGTTTTTACAAAACCCATGCGATGAATAGGAGTGACGACAATCCGAATGATATAGTTTTTATTAAAAAAAACTTGTGTAAAGCAATCCTAAACCCAAAATCAAGGCAGCAATATACATAAAAATAAGTAATTCACTAATGTTACAAGAATTGTTGCCATTTTGGTCTGAATTATATTGTAAAGAAAATATTTTATTTATTGTAATGATATTTATTAACTAACTTAGCTTGTGCACTACCGATGAGTACTTAATAAACATCAGTCGTTCCACTCATGCTGAGATACGATATTTTGTATATATTTATATTATTCTTTGATATTTTTAATGCTTTTGCGCTCAAGTTGAGCGTATTAGCTGCCGTGACGATATACAGATTCTCATCGCTTAACCTTTTTTCTTGTGCGGAAATCCCCTCGTGTACCACCAACTGGTGGTTATGTCGGACTCGAACCGACGAAAAACCGCACTCCATCTCGGATACTAGAAGCCGGGGAACCAGGCGTACCCTCTGAAGGAGATCCCTGGAACCCCGACGTACCTCGGGTGACCCACTGCCTGTAGGTGGCCCCCTCCTGTGTGGGAACACATATGTTCACGTTACTATCCCTCTAGACAGAAGGCCTCATCTGTCACTCTCAGGCTTGCGCTTATCGGAGGAGGACGGAGATCGTTCTGCGATCTCCGACGCCCGAGTCGCCTGCGGTACGTGGCCCTTTCCCAGGCCTGGCGGGTCGGTAGAGTTCTAATTCTCTTCCGGTCCCGCTCCGCCGTTTCCTCTCATCGCTTAGCCTAATGTAAATTATTTGTTAAAATACTTATATGATATAAAGAAGAGTTAAAAGGAATTTTATATCTATTTTATATAAACTGATGAAACTGAAAGTAATGAGGTCACGTAGACGTATCTTATTTCCGGCTCCAAAATCAATGGTTAAGTGACACTGGTATGATCAGTGCATTAAAATCCGCTGAGCAAGATCTGTGTGACTGACTAAGACACCCTGAGATCAACGCACAGCCCAAACTGCTGAACTTAGAATTCTGTAATTTTGCATAAAGGTTAAGTTCAAAGTCGCTCAGCGTGCAATGGAGAGGTATATGCTCGGCGTTTCTCTAAGGGATCGCATTAGAAACGAGGTGATCCGACAAAGAACCAGGGTCATCGACGTAGCCCACAGGATTAGCAAGCTGAAGTGGCAGTGGGCTGGCCACATTTGCCGAAGAACCGATAACCGTTGGGGTAAACGAGTTCTTGAGTGGAGACCGCGTCTCGGCAAACGTAGTGTAGGACGTCCACAGGCCAGGTGGAGCGATGATTTGCGCAGGACGGCTGGCAGGAGCTGGATGCGAGAAGCCATAGATCGAACTAAGTGGCGTGAAATTGGAGAGGCCTATGTCCAGCAGTGGACTGCGATAGGCTGATGATGATGATGATGCATATAGGTTCTTTATATCACATAAGTGAGCACTAAGAAAGGAATTTTGGAAATGCNTAGGCTGATGATGATGATGATGCATATAGGTTCTTTATATCACATAAGTGAGCACTAAGAAAGGAATTTTGGAAATGCCATCCCTAAGGGCATAAAATAGGAGACGAAAATATCTACTTCTGCTCGAGCGAAGCCGCGGGCTAAAGCTCATACTATCTAAAGATAAACTTACACTTCTATATGATAAAAAGTAATTTAAAATTGTGTTACGTTCAAGAGACTTGTTTAAATATGTAAAGCTAATTAAAAAGAAAGATTAAATAGAAAAAATGGCCAAATGAGCACAAAAAGCGATGAAGTTGCATTATCTTAGCCCATTTATATATAGGTGCTTTTGTCCATTGTTAATAATAATAATATAAATTTATTACAATTGTTCAGACAGACATTTTAACACATAACGCCTTCTAGTCCCAAGCTAAACAGAGCTTGTGTTATGGGTTCTAAGTACCTACAGTTGTCTAGACAACTGTTAAAAACAAATATATACTCTTTTTTTTATGTAAATACGTACATTGTTCATGTTATCACTCTTTATGACCTAACTAATTAACAATATTATATTTTATTTCTATAAGATAAGCTCAGATAATGGTTGTAACCAGTAATAATTGGACATATAGTGACTACAATGATTCGTCTACGTTCAAAATGTCGATGATGCATTCGTCGAGGTTACGAGGACGACATCTTTTACCGTGCAATATTATGTATGTATTGCCTCATATTCATGGTTATTTTGTTTTCCGTCTTGTCTTGCGTATGTGAAACAAATAGTTTTTTTTTGTGTCCAAAAATTGACTGCATTTATAACATAACTCCATCCATAACGTGGGTGTCTTAAAAATCGACTGCGGTAGATAACATAGCTTTGTAAAGAGAAATTCTGTCTCTCTCATTTTAAAAAGCTAGCAACGCACTTGTGACGCCTCTGATGTTACGGGTGTCCATGGGCGGCGTTAGTCACGTACCATCAGGCGATACGTCTGATCGTTTTTAAGGTGGCTTTTTGGGATTGGTGTAGGGGTATATGGGTCTCCGGTATCTTCACTCACACGGTGAAACACTTGTTTCTTTGTTTGTTTTACCAGGCCATTTCCTCACTTAGCCCCTTGATTGGACCGTTGTAGGTGAGTTTGTCATCTTCCTACTCCAACCATCCTAGATTATCCTAGAAGCTCGGCAGCCTTTTTAGGTCACTACATGCTCCCGGGAGTGATGTTGATTGGAGGATGTCCGCCCGTTGATCCGCAGATCCGACTCATTTATTCCGAAGTGTGGCTCTAAAAAAAAGAAAGAAATCTTGAAACAAACTCCATACCGTGCTATCTGGCCAGCGTGTGATATAGTAGGACGAAACGTCCTTTCTGAGGAAAAAGAGCCTTTGTTCAGCAATGGACTGTTAAGAGTTGTTGATAACCCACTTTAATAATGTTCTTATAAAAAACTGTTTGACAAGTAATTAGGTCGAGATAGCGCCATGCCATGCTTTTTATCTTACCATTATCAATATTTTTTAGAATAATGAGTTACACTTTCCTCGTTATTTATATAAATAGTTTGTCTGTACACGTGTATATATGTATAGAAATCACAAAGTTATGTTGTCTTTCACATGCCTTGTAAACAATTTTGTGAAATGAATAAGTTCACAAACGTTTTCATGTTAATTAAGTCTACCGACACTATATAAATCAATAATACTCTAAGACTTCTTCAAAATAATAATGTTTCAAACTGAAATATAATATAAGTATTGAACCAACAGCGTAGAAGTATCGACCATACACACACAACAGGAAATCCCTAAGGCGAAAACCTTGAAATTTATATTGTAAACACCCACTTGTAAAGGCAAAGAAAATATTTAAAAAACCCCCAAAGGGTAGATGCAATGATAGATAAATGATTTTACGAATTTTCGTCTTTTCATCATCATTATCATTAGCCTGTAATAATCCATTGCAGGACTGTTATATAGGTCTCCTTAGCAAACTTATAAACATCATATAGAAAATAATCCTTGCGACTGACGCCTTGGGCAGTAAAAAGTATTCATATAAAACACGAGTGAATTTGAAAAACATTAACTACTAGCTGACAAGGCGAACTTTGTACTGTATGATTCATTTCCGCGAAAATATTCTGAATTACCGAAAAACTAATTTTATTAAGCCCGTCTTAGCTTCCCGCAGTGCCGCAGTGTATACGACTAAGCGGACTAAGAAAATATAACACCTCCAGCTTTCTTTTATTTTTTCCATACAAACCTTGTCCTGATGAACACAAACACAAAAATAATTATCCAATTTCTCGCAGTCCATCAAAAGTTTATTTGCGCGTATATACATTTTTGTGATTCATTTTTATTTACATAGATTTGCATTAGTTTATATCGTGTTGATCTTGCACCGCCTTTATCATTATTTACAGTTGAACCCCTACACTTTGAGCACCCATTAAGCACTCGCAGACATAATTAATATTATATAAAGTTATCGACTGTGATTAACTGCCATACAAAACCTATTTTGGGATATTCATGTAGGTATACAGATCAACATATGTCTAATTTATAAGTGTTTAAGCTAGAATTCTATAATAGAATCATGTTCAATCTATCGAAGTTTTCATCATCATCAGGCTATCGCAGTCCACTGCTGGACATAGGCCTCTCCTATTGCATGCCACTTCGTTTGGTTCGATCCTCGCCTTCTCACATCCAGCTCTTGCCAGCCATCTTGCGCAGATAATCTCTCCCACCTGACATGTGGACGTCTTACACTACGTCGGAAGAAGTGTAAGGACGTCTTCATTAATTAAAAAATCGGTAGCGCTTTGCTTATTATTCGTTTTTGACTTATGGGGGTAGTTTTATATTGAAACCATTATTATTGGCAATAAATATAGGAGATGCAACAGATAACAGAGAAAGGTTATATATAAAGCGCATCATAATTTAGATCGTTTTGTCTTGTATACCTACTCTTCGAATATCATATCAACCTAGTTTAGGTTGATATGATATTCTCAGGAAAATTATTTTTTTTCAAGAGGAAAGTTTTCTTTTATTCCTTCCTACCATCTGATACACAATTACATTTTTTAAACCAGAATCGAAAGGACATTTAACCACATTAAAACCTTGTTGTTACTTATTAGAGTTATTAGCACACTAAATGATATTGGTCAAAGGATATAGGAATATTATAAATGTGAAAGTTTGTGAGGATGTTTGTTACTCTTTTACGCAAAAACTCCTCAACAGATTTGGATGAAACTTTACAGTAATATAGCTGATACATCAGAATAACACATAGCCTACTATTTGCCGCGGTAACCAACATACACGCGGGCATAGCCACGGGCATAAACTAGTCCTTAATAAAAAACAACACAAATCATCTAACTGTTTTCAAGTAAGCTTAAATAACGTAAAGTATATTTTTTATTTACAAACCACATGTAAACAGTCAATTCACAGGGTGTAAGGTTATCAATTACAACCTATAAATATGTTTGATTGCCTAAACTTGTATGTATTAGCCAATTTTATATATCGTGTTGCCAGACAGTACAATCGACATGTCGTGTTGCTATTACGACAGTACAAATGCCCTAACACAATTAGAAACTACGTTCTAATGTAAAGCCTACAACTCGATATTGTACTGAACTTGAATATTTATATCTTATCCCAATGTAAATAACTCTATTAGAACTCTTAACAATTTAAATAATTGACGATAGGTACAACCATAGCCTCTACATCCGATAATTCTGTTTGTGCCACTTAGCACAGTGCCACACCCACTTTTAGCGAGGCTGTCTTTATACGTGGACAGTTTGATTGTCGTTAGCTGTTTTGTATCTCCAACGGTAGACGGTAAGTAGTTATTATTTATTTCAAGCCTCAGAAGCGCGGAAGCTTCTGAGAGCTCCTCTAAAGTTTCTCGATGAGATTCGTCGAGAAGGAGTACAGAGTAATCACTAGAACAGAGTAGTAAGTAACTTGTCGATTGACAAGTCTGTTGAATAATCTGTCGTTTAAAACAATCAACTAATATAAAAAAACTTTATCGACTAGCCTAATTTGTTATTCAAAATACTAACTTCTATGTTATAGATTCGAAAACTTGAAAGAAACTATATGAAACCGACTCGCCAGTGTGGTAAAATCAACAACCCATAATGTCACACTGCTGGGCTCGAGTCTCCTCTCAAGAGAGGGTTAATAACTACTATTACTTTCGTTTAGTTGGAGGCCTTGGGCGGCTTAGAAACATCCAACGGTAAGAATACGTAGCCACAACGTAGTCTTGCCAGTTCCCAACCCGCACTTGGCCAATGTGGGGACGTATAGCCTTAACCCAGCGTCGTATATTAGGCCAAAACCTTGCTAAAGAGAGATCTATGTTCAGCAAAGGACTGTTAAGGCTGTAGATGTGATATTTTTATCTATTGCAATAACATCTTAAGAATATTCTCCTTGTATTTCAGAATAAGCAAGCGTATTTCCCTATATTCGGCGAGCAACACCCTCGGCCGCCCCGGTCGCGGCCCAAAGATGCTCAAGGAACTGTTCGGGCGTGCGCAGCCTGCCATCACCATCTTGTGCAGCAATGGAACACCTATCAGGTCAGTCTTTATGTTCTTTTGTTACTTTTGTATAGTTCAGTGTCTGCGGTTCTGAATATGGAAAATATTTGGATAAAAAGTTCGGTTTTACACACGTATGTATTTCGAGAATAGATGACCAGTTTCAGACCCGACAGAATCACGCGTTATGGGGCGAAACCTGTGTTTCAAGAGATATGCAAATTGCATTGTAAATATTATTTGTTGATTCATATATTACAATCGATTAATTATTTTTTAGAGACTAGAAACCCTTCAACATTTTCACGAAATGTATAAATTGCCATGTCTGTCAAATCCCTCATTTAGCTGCCCCATTTCAGCTCTGGTTACAAAAACTTTTACTAAACTAAGTTTTATGTATACGACGCTAGTTGGGAAAATTTTGATATCGATTAGAATTCAAGAAATTAAGAGATTTCTCTATATCGAGGCAAACAGCTACATTTAGTGTTAAATGACACGCCGTAGTGACAACAACAATCATAGACTACGGGCCCGTATCGTAAATTGATGAGTCATGTGAACCACCAGGAAACCTATTTAGAAAAATACAGGGGCATAAAACAGTAACATTAAGTATAGCAAGCTAAAGTAAACTGTCCAACTGAGTACAGGTGAAGGAGAGGGGTAGCAACCCTCGAGTTTTCTCCCGTGTCACATGATTTTTATACGGGTTTGGATTTAAAGAGTTATTGAAATTGTATGGAACCGATTAAGTCATTTTTCATACAAATTTACTAGCTTTTCCCCGCATCTCCGCCCTCGTTTAGGTAAGTTATCGCGGTACAGAGTAGCCTATGTTCTTTCTCAAGAATCAAAGTAACTCCATTCCAAATTGCATTGAAATCGTCACAGTGGTTTAGCCGTGAAAACATAGCAGACAGACAAAGTTAATTACGAATTTTTAATATAAGTACGGATATATATCCTGGGCATAAAATGTATTTTACATGCGCCGTTTGAATTATAACTGACCTGTTGGTGAAGCTGTAGTGATCCTAATAGCCGAGCATCAGGTCGAGGATGATTCTGACCTAGTATTGAACAAGTGTCTTTCTTTAGAGTCCCGAGTGTAATTTATTCGTAATACGTGGGTATTAGGAAACCAAAGGATGTTTATCAGAATAGTAATTGCGGTTAAGGGTTTGCAGGGGGGCGTTGTGTCGGAATCGCACCGACTAATACCACACGGTGTGCCACTCTGCGCCTGAGACGGGAGGAATCCGGAAACCGCTTTCTTACGTCATCCGAACCTCTCCCAGTGCCTGTCCGCACTGAAGTAGGCGCCGTCATCTGATGGTAAAAAACTTTCAATTTAGGCGACGTACGGCAAACGCGTAACGTCGCCCCCTCGCGGCTGGCCTGTGAAGCGGATGGAGTGTGGCCGCCCACCCGCGGCCACACTCAGGACGACATGAGGCGTTGGTAGGCGCGGCTCCGCCGCTCGGTTCGCCGGCGGCGGATCGGGTCCGAGTGGAGATCGTCCTCCCGGGCCTTCTCCGCCGCCTCCTTCTGCGAGATGACTTCCTCGCGACCGCGGTAGAACTGCTCTCGCTACCGGCCATGGAGCGTAGTGACTAGTTCAACCTTCGAATCCAGTTCGCCCTCAGGGTTACGGAGGGCCGATACCAGTCACTGCGTTTAAGAGTGATATTTAGATAAAACCCGTTGGACTAGTAAGTAAGTAGTAGTTGACCTCAAATAATCTTGGGAAATAATAAAGCCTAGGAATATGATATTGAGTTAGGGTTTAGGTCCAGACAGCCATGTGTCGGGCAGCTCCGGTTGCGTACGTGTAGAAAGAAACAAGAGATTGTATAACTATCTCCTTCGCCACTCATTGAAAGAACGAGACAACAATAATCGTGTTTGTGTGTAATCGATATGTAAATATTTTATAATACTATATTTACTCTAGCTGTTTAGTTTGTCCAATCCATTAGCTTGCGTTATGTACTCATCAGTATTGATGATAAATTATTAGAGATTTAAATGTCTAGAGTTCACAAAATATTACCTAATGTGACATGACGAATGCTCATCTCACCTACGTCTAGATATTGACAGAAATTGACCCAAGAAATGAGGGCAAATAAATGTATAAATAATACACATATAATAATAATACAGCTCAGAACAATGTGTAACAATTACGTCTTTTGTTACATCTTATACTTAATTATTTTAGTTCAAAACTTGCACATATTTCAAGCCAAGTAGCAAGGTCAAAGAAATTATGCATAATTGCCATGTCAGAATACATTATTATATTCACTTTTAATAGTTAACATCTCTTGTAATCTAATTACCATCAATACAGTGAGCCCTCAAGTATATATTAAGGCGTATTGTCACTAAACCTCGTGTCTCTTCTATCGGAATAAAAATAAGCACAAAGTAGTTATGAGTTGATAACATTCAAAATTTCGGTTCACAGGTCAAAAGTTGAATGTTAATAACAACATGATTATAATACAAAAGTTATGCTCTTAACTGTTAAGTTATATAAAAACATAAGGTCACTGGGTCGTGTCGGTTTTGACGAAAGATGATTCCAACTTTGAGATTATGTCATTTGTCCCGGTATATTTTCATTTTGTGTTTGGGATTAAGAATATTGCACTGCATGTGATTTAAGTGATCGCTTCGCCGCGGAGCCGCTTCCTACTACGCCAAGTGTTGTGGGCTCAAATCTTCTTCACTTTGTGATCCACAAACTTTTGCTCTACGTGTGAGTGTTCATAGTATCCGTTTTGTCTTCTTAAAAAAGAAATATGGATGAAAATACTGAGTTTCATCGCTACCATTCATCCTGTTGGTGTCGTAAGAACCGACAAAGGGAGCAAATTTCATAGACAGCACTACAAAGAGAAGAAAAACTTGAAGCAACTTCTACACCATATGGCAGGCCAGCGTGTGGTATAGTTAGCCAAAACCTCCTTTCTAAGTAGAAGCCCTTGTCCATGTGATATTTTCACGAATGCTGTAGAGTACCAGCTATTTTTAGTTTGAAACCTGTGGTTTTATACGGGTTTTCTGACTTACTCCTCCACTTCTTTCAATGAATATATATGGGTATATGGAATTACTCGTGGTGTCATTGTAGTCTTTGCAGCAGTAGAATCTTAGATACTGATAATTGGTATTTTATGTTTTTAAGATCAATATAAAATAGTACGATATCTTAATGCTCACAAAATAATGAAACGTACTTATAGATTTAGTGAAATTGTTAATGATGATACTTTTAATGTTAAAGGTCTTGTACGAAATGAGAGGCTTGATTTGGAAGACTTATTGTTAATGGTAGTAAGTACCCAATATACACGTATGAAGTTTATTAATTAATACTGCCTTATACTTACTCCATGTATGTAAGGAAACATTTCAAAAAACAAAATGATCCTGAGCATCGCGTGAATAAATCACAAAATACCATTACCTTTTTTCCTATTGTCGTTAATTAAATCTATTCTTCATCATTATTAAGTTCAGTTTTTGTTATTATAAAAATTAATAATTATCATCATCGACAATTTTTCTTGATAGATTCAACCTAAATCACAAGAATAAAACGACATCCGATTTGCTTAATGACGGATTAATTGCCGTCTTAGGTAATAAATAAATTTAATAAAAACGTCATAATTTAATTATAACACAGATTATTCAAACAATTCACTGAAAGACGTTTTGTAGTTATTGAATGTTGATTATATCTGAGATCATAGTTGAATTATTTATGAAGGAGAGTCATTAACGAACGATTTGAATGCCAATTAAATCGTGGCTGATACAACGAAGTACCGAAAAGATTATCGATCAACGAAACAGGGTTTTTTCCAATTAATTAATTGGAAATGTGTTGCTGTTGTCACTAATTGGACAAGTTTGAAAATACAAATAAGGTGTTGATATACATGTACGATAATTTTGTTTCGCTGTCGGTGATAGCTAGATTTGCTTCTAAACTTTTGCATATCAAAAATGCTCTTTTTGTTTCATATATATATTTACATTTATCATGTTATATTTATGGGTCAGGCTCGCTCCCATGTGCCGAAACAGTCAGCAAGGCTCGTCCGAAGCGATTCATAGGCCTTCACAAAAGATAATGTTATGTAATTTTTTATGGAGATCCATATGTGCCACACGCCCACCACTGAAACTCCTGTAAACCACGATCAGCAATGACTCACGAACAGACCAAATTATCACACTCGAGGACGTTCTAAGGAAAAAATGTAATGGTAGCCCGCAAATAAATTGATCATAAGAAAACTGTAGGAGTTGAAAATATAATAAGTTCACTTCCCTCCTTAGCAAAGCGGGAGACAGAATGAAGTAAAAATTATGATAATGATTTGTATTACGATAAAATATTCAAATAAACGCTTAAAAGTTTGTAATGCAAAACATATTTAAACGTAACCTAAGAATAAGCTGCCCTCATTATTTTATTAAAGAATATATTTGGTGTAAGCAAATGTTTGAAGAATTTACACAATAGACAGATTTGAAACTTTCACAAGAACGTCATCTATGTAAACGTTTAATATTGAAATGTTTGAAGATATAATCGTTGATGTTGACTACTGGTTGACCTAGAAACGATAAGAGCTTGGCTCCTAGGCAGTCGCGCGCGAGACTTGCGGACGCGCAAACGTCCCCACCTCCAAACTTGAGTGCCTTGCCCACGTTGTCATTTGATGATAACCATACACCGAATCCAAGTGATTACCGATAACCTATCGTCTGATAAATAATGTAGATGTGGTGTGATCATGTGCTTTCTGGTGTGACTGTGTCGAAGTACATGTGAAATTTGATATAGTGTTTCTGTGGAATAGTGTGGATTATATGTGACATGCTGGTTCGGATGTGTGGAAATGAAGACAGATCGCCGGTGAACTGTAAGGTAATATGAATGTCTTATCTTCCGTCGTTTGAGTCGGTTTTAGAAATCACATGATTAGACGTAGACGATAAATATATTGCTATATTTATAAATGTTCTTACCTAAAATTTAAAATAAAATATAAGCTCTTGAGACCATTGCTTATCCATTGTTTTGTTCTAAAAAGTCAATTAAAAATTAAAATCAAATTTTTGATTCAAAGGCAGTAAAAGTACAATATGCATCGTGTATGCAAAATGATAAGACTGATAACAGCTTGCCAACAATAGCGCCACGACTAATCTAAATAATATACAGAAAATCTGACATTCATAAGATCCTTTTTAAATTGAGATATGCCTAAATGTATTTAAAGTTGAAATTCTATAATAAAAATTTATTGCATACATGCATAATAGTTCCTTGTTCTCACAGTTCAGACTCACATCACAGACTTGCTGTCTAGTTAGACCGGATGTCGTACATTTTACAAACGCTAATAAAGAATGAAAGTATTGATTAAGCATTACGACTTTAATCCGATCTTGGTAGTCATGTATCTTGTTTTTTTTTTTGTAATTTATCCAATTATAGTCCTGCACTTGTAACAGATTAAGAATACAGAGTATCAGGACCCATGTTCATCCCATGGGTACTGTAAGAACCGACTAAGGGGCAGCAAAGTAAAGAGAAGGAAAACTTAAGCGAAACCGGCTAGACGTTAGAGTGGTATAATATACCAAAACCTTCTCTCTAAGAAGAGACTATGAATGTATTATAGTAAATTGGATATAATAAATTCAGTACTACACTTTGGGATATCAACCATCGTATGGTATATTACAACATCTATCTTACAAAAGGAAGATTTAATTCCCCCACAATCAATGTTTAGCATTTTAAAACAGTTTCTGACCTTCGCAACGGTCATATTCGTATGACTCCGCGATCGGGGTTGCGAGTTCATATTTTCAATATTGTGTATCTTAACCAAGTCGTCAACTATCAATAGAGTGCAACTGATTCCGTCACTCCTTAGGGTCAGTACAGTTTACTTTTAAAACAAGATAATGAAATATCAACATTTATTTTAAACGCAATACGACCTAATATATTTCGCTTTCTTCAATTGATTTTGGAATGATTTTGTTTTGGAGAACTATAAAAGATCCATTTCAATGCTTCAATTCTTTTTTGTCAGATCAGTAAAACACGAAACTTAAGTCCAAACTTAATGTTTAATAAAACAAGACGTTTCATACAGTTTTAATTCTGTTTATCAGGGTCGTATAATGATGTTATATCGCGTATAACTTTCATCACTGAATACTGAGTAATTATAATAAAGAGCATTTACTATTTTAGTTTTATGATTACCCCGACGTATTGTTTACATTTTTCAAAACATTTAAAATTGATCACTGATGATTCAACTAATCATGTCACGCCGTCGAGTTTTAAGCTCGATTGATATAAAAGTTAGTAAAACTCACTAATAGTCATCTCTATTCTGTGTATACTTTCATTGCAGTCATATTTGATCTTCACCAAACACAATAGCACGAAAAATGTTTTATCACCACAAACAGTTTTAACAGTAGTTGTTAGGTTTTTTTATATTTGTTTTGCAGTTGCCTCACAGTTTGCATGCACATTAGCAACTCTGTACGTCAATTTACTTTAAATACTTTCGTTATTTAGCGTTGACACTTTACAAGCTAACCAGTACCTACTGGTTGATACTTGTAACTTGTTTACTGATTATTTTGTCTTATTGCAAGACTCCGACTGAAAAAAAGTTGCCAAATACTTCTCGTATCAACTGACAACTTTTGTATGAAAATAGAAAGTAATATTAATTTTGCAACAAGATAAATTAATTTTCAAAGTAATAAAGATCCACGCTCATTTCAGTATGAACGAGCCGATTCGGGCGCGGCCGTACTACCTTCTCACAGAAGACCAACCTAAAATTACAGTAAATATAAATAAATAAATATTTCGGACATCTAACACACAACGCCATCTAGTCCCAAACTAAGCAGAGCTTGTATTATGGGTACTAGACAACAGATATGAATACGTAAATACTTTTTTTTTAAATACATACATATTAAACATAGAAAACATCCAAACTCCGAAACAAATATTTGCAGCATTTAGTCCGACCCAGGATTCGAACCCGAGACCTCATTAACAGCAGTCGCATACGCTACCACTGCGCCACCGAGGCAGTATTAGTGTTGTCGTGTTCCGTTGGCGAGTGCGAGACCGGAGGCCCAACGATGCAGAATCATCATACTTAGCCGCCATAGTGGTAGGTCACCATGCTTCATCGTTGCATTGTCTGAATTCGCAATGAGTATGGTGACCACTACTCTTGGATTCTGCTAATGCTTTCCATCAGGCAGATTAAAATCTTAAACGAGA
The DNA here is from genome assembly GCA_003709505.1 of Hyphantria cunea. Classification (NCBI taxonomy): domain Eukaryota; kingdom Metazoa; phylum Arthropoda; class Insecta; order Lepidoptera; family Erebidae; genus Hyphantria; species Hyphantria cunea. Next base: position 102,066 of record PKRV01001710.1, on the reverse strand, counting down.
TCATTAGCAATAGGTTTAAAGCCTCTTTTCGTTATTAATGAATAATTTTGAATTAAGTTGACACGACTTGATTTTTATAAACGACAAACCAGTTTTATTATATTACTAATCAACGTATTATCAGATATTGCTGTATTTTAATTATTTCTCTCGACGTTACTCACTTTATACCAGACTACATATCTTGTCCAAAGTTAGAAGAAATCCACAAAATTATATTGACGTACAGTATACATTACATGCACAGGTGCACAGGTGGTAGATAAGATCAGAAGTGTTCTGCGAAGTCATTAAATGTATAGTTACGTAATTTTTTTACATTAATCTAATCGACATCTATTTGTTTACGTTATTGCTTATTAGTCGAAAGATTGGGGCGATAATACCATTAAAAGTGTTCTAGTGATTTTGATCGTTAGATATCAGGAGCAGGAGTAAGTCTAAAATTCTGGATGAACTAGCGGATCCCATGGAGGAATATTGGCAAGGAATTCTATGTACACTCTTTGGAGATTATGTCCGCTTATTAGCCTATTGCATATAGAATATTGGCATATTTTTATGCAGTCTACTTATAAAGTTAATTTTCCGTGTTTAAGAATCCAATATCCAAGCTATGTTTAGTTTAGAGCTAGGAAACTATCGCTATTCCACAAAAAATTGCTGTCCGTGACTGTCAAAATATCCTAGAGAAAAATTTCCCTGGGAAAAGTCCTCCTAGAAATATGATGTTATGTTATTGTACCGTTGCATTTCATTGAGCGACTGAGGTTGCCGGAGGATCCTCTTGATTCCGGTTCTAAGACCTGCTACTTGTAGTAGTTGTGTAGCAGTAATCATCCACCACACTATCAGGTGATTTCTTTGCTCTGTTGTCTTAACATAACATTGAGTCACGCGTATTTCCCAGACACACCTATAAATAAAATATTAAACTCACTAGCAATTAATGTATTATTATCAAATTTTTTGTGACCATATTCGTCCTCTGATAAAAATTTGTCTCCAAACTTTTTTAGTAATTATTATTACATATTACATATTCATCAAAATTGTACTATTATGGTCAATTTCAAACGTTTAAATTTAACATTTTGCATATAAATAACTTATAACTATAGCTGCCTATTAATTTTCCGTGCCAAGGTTTGTGAATCGATATAATAATGACATTTGATTTCATTTTTATTTTAAATGTTCATCTTTTGTATTTATTATTAACATGCATTTCAAAATTACCATTAAAATAGATTCTGTTAGAAGTCTTCATTAGCTTCTAAATTGTTTTATGTTGCACTTAAAATGTATGATGTGTATGATTAAGCCTTTCGGCTTTAACGTACATATCATGCTTATAGTTTGGATACCACTGCAAGACCGTGGTAAATTCTTGTTATTTTTCAGTTTCATAACTTTCACGTAAAGAATTAATAAAATATTCATGATTAATAATAAAATAGCTTGTTCAAAATTACTTCATCGGTTTTATATCCATAGCCACCTGACATTAAGGTATATAATTCTGTTGTATACAGAGAACTATATACGTACCTGATGCCAAATGTTACATTTTATACGCGACTGCTTTAAGATATGCTCGTATTTTTATCTTTTAATATGGTCTCGCCAAAGGGACTCTCCTCCGCCTGATGGAAAGCGTAAGCTCTACTCCTTTAAGAATATTTTAATGCTAAATTCATTTATAAATTATAATATTTTTTTTTATTTTATTTGTGTAGTGTTAAGCTAGCCCAAGTGTTTGTTGACCAGCTGTATACATAAAACAATATAGGTTTATGTACTCAGGTGTGTGTGGAGGAACAAGTAAAGTCGCTCCAAACACAACTCATAGGTGATCATGTCTGGCTAACCTCGCCCCCATAGTCCATCTTGAAAACTTGTTAACTTGGGAACCTTAATAATCCCGGGAATATTCTGACGACCTAAACTATTTCAACAATCATCTTTCATAAAAGAAATGTTGCTAAGCGCAACACTTGAGAATGGTTCAACGAATTCGGATATTTTTTATAAAATAATAATACGTGAACGAAATAAAAATGAATGTTACTAAAATAATTCTGTTTTTTCTATTAACTTTTGACATAACGAAGACTGTCCGAATTAAATAATAAATATATCGAACATTTGACACACATCGCTATCTACCTTCAAACTAATCAGAGCTTGCATTATGAAAGCTAGATTGACTGATAGAATACATGAATACATTTTTCGTAAATACATTCATTCTCTATCAGATCACACGAACATTTGGTCCTACCCGGGACCACATAGCTGTTACAAACGCTAACACTGTACTACCGAGGTAGTTAGTTAAACTATGGACTATTTATTTATTTAAATCTTTATGCACAAAATTGGCAAAGGCGGACTTTGCTCTATAGAAAATCTGAATACCTACAAAAATAATATAATTCAGATATTTTATGGTTTCACAGTAGTTTGTCATTGCCGCTTACATTATTTGTTCAACTGTTGTTATTCACGAGTTCTGACCCTGTGTGGTGTTTGTGTATTGGTGTAGACATTTGTTTGTTTGTTGACAATAACCAGCAAAAGAAAGGGTTTCGGACTGAACTGCGTTTTAGCCATTTCATATACATTTAATGTTACATTTAATGTTTACTTCGTGTATGTAGTCATTCATCATTATCTCAGCCGAAAGACGTCCACTGATTTAAATAGCACTCCCCCTTTATATAGTAAGCAGTCTTGGACTGCCCGCATCTCTGCCTATTGCCTGTGACCTTGTATGTAGTTGTTAACTAAAATTAATACTACGCTCTCACCCAAGACCAGCCTAAAGTGACACCATTCGTGCTGTCGTGTTTCTTTGGTGAGTGCAACACTGGAGGCCCAATGATGCACAAGCATCTCAATAAGCCGCCATGTTGTAGATCACTATGCTGCATTATGGCATTGTCTGCATTCGCAATGTGAATGGCGATGGTGGTAAAATGAAAACGCTGTTCTCTTACATACTACAAATTGAGGAAATAAATAATTAATAGTTTAAAATCTGTGTTATCAACTATCTTAACGATTGAAGATCTTAAATGTTGTAAAGTTTAAATCAATTTATGTCTATTTAAAACGTTTGACACAGTAACTTGATTATCTCGTTAAGTTCGTTTATGAAACGCACTTGTTGTGGATACTTTAGCAGCGTGCAATGTAAAGTTCTGGAATTGCTGATTATTATCTAAGTACTCTGTCCATGTTGTGACGGATTAAGAATACGGATTGTCACCACACCTTGTGAGTATCATAAGAGGTGATGGTGGTGGTGACGAACTTTGATGTTTGGCATATTTTTGTTACATTTCATTGAGTGGAATTACCGGGGTACCAACAATTGTGGCAGGAACAGTCAACGATACAATTATTGGAGAAATGTTCTTGTGTTCTCACTATCACACACACTTGAACGTCTGAGTACGAGTAATCAGGTCATTTAAACATAAGTTTTTGATAAAATATAGAATAAATGGAGGCGTATGTTTCATTATACACTTGTGTTACAAGTGCATTATTGTATGAATGTACAAATACTGTTATCTTTTAGCAAAACTAAGAGCATTTGTTTTACCATTTTCTGCCTAGTCTCAATCTTATCAGATTATAATATTGTAGTTGGTAATATTCTGTCATTCTCAGTCCAAATTAAGATGATGCAAAAATATGATTTTTATAATTGGCTTAGATATTTTTTGCATAATAAGGTCTAATCAAAAGTTGTTTACAAAATAACCAGATTTCTATCTAAAGTTGTTTATTGCCAAATGTATTCAGTAAGCTGCCATGGTGTGAGTCACCAGGCTGCATTGTCTGCATTCGCAATGAGTATGGTGACCACTACTCTTGAATTCAGCTCACGCTTTCCACCAGGCAGATTAGAGTCACTATAGCAGGCTCATAAATAAATAAATGAGACCCTTGTCGAATCGCACAAATTTGTAAGTGGTCTCTACCTTTTGGAGTGTGCATTATAAATCTCTCCGATTTACGTATGTGCCGTCTGAAAAAGGTTGTACCGCGAAGACACATTTAAAGTACGAGTAGACTGACATAAACCTTTTCCATATAGAACATACTGGGATCCCAAACCTCATTAGGAAAAGGACAATAAGCTAATTTAAAAAAAAAAACTCCTATGCAAGCACTTAATCGAGTAATCATACGCCAAAATGCCTTACATCATTTTGGAAAAGAGCTGATCCTCGTACAATGCTGGACCAATATTAACTAAATATAGCTAAGAACCACCGTAACGAAACAGCTTTCAAATGGAAAATTGCTTCGAAATCGGTCTATCTGACACACACACAGAGAGACAGACAGACAGACATCGACGTCAGACTTATAACACACCTCTTTTTGCGTCGGGGGTTAAAATATACTGGATTTTAGAGTGTCGAATAGGAACATCCTATTTCTATTTTTTGTCTGTGATTATTAACATTATATTCCGGATACTTCTGTTATCATCTTTTATCGCTTTTGACCAGTTTGTTTAGTTGATAACGAGTCAATGGACTTAAGCTTTGGGTTAGTTATCAAATATCAATATATATTGTATGTGAAGCATATAAACACATTTTTAGTAGCATAGAAACAAATAGTAATAGGTGATCCGACGATCTGATGAAGCAGTTGAACGAGGGCGGCAAGACCGATTCTTGTAGAAAGCCTATATCCAGCTGTGAACGTTTTTCAGCTGATATAATAGGAGCACGGGGAATTGATAGTGATTACCTCTATGTGTACACTCAACAGTCGGGAATACGTTGCCCTCTTTTGAGCCGCTATGGACATGATCAGAGTTTTTGGCTCCGGCAACATCACTCGGTGAATAGAAACAAATTAATTACTTATTAACAGTCCACTGCCAGACATAATTTCTACTTACCAAGGTTTTGGCCTGGTATAGTTCATTACAGGGTTTTTTCTGAGGCCGTGGTACAACACCGGTCCAACCAGGCCATACTTACCCGAAGTATGGCTCTCGATAAATAATGTCATAGTTACAGAAACACCCATCACAGATGAATAATCAACTGTATAAATATTGGTTTATTCCAATTTATTCAGTTGATCTATAAAGTTTTCCGGCATTTGTTAGCTCTTATTTGTAGCTGGTACTATTTGTTTTGTATCTGAATGTTATTAATCTATTTAGTGTGTCTATATATTTAGAAAAAAGATACGTAAGTTGATCACAATATACAATACGTATGAGAAATTTGATCACAATAGACTTTGGCTTTGCCTAGATTGGAATCAGACTTTCTTGTGGGAGCAGGGTCCAATTTGTTATTAAAAAAAAATTATTCCTAGTAGATACTACTCTTTTTGGATATTGAGTACAGTGTGTCATTTCATATACGGTATTCGTTTCATATATTTATGTCATTTATAGATAAATAACACTTAGACACTGACCTATAGACGCAATACCCGGCACTTAAAAACTGCAAGATGTTTCTTATCTTAATCTAGTGTACTAAATATTGTAGTATTATAAATATATGTTGCTTAATCTTAATTGTTACATCATACATTATTGAGTTTATAGAGGTATCATAAATTTGATATCGCTAGTAAAATGTTTTAGATCGAACAAAGTCTAAAGTCACACAGCTGGTACACCTATATGTAATGGTCAGTTTGTTTAGTCATACTTTTTGAGTATGGTAACGGATTATGAACAGAGTTTGGGGTTATGGGCCTCCAATATCCTCACTCGGTGAAACACAGCGCAAGCACTGTTTCACACCGGTTTTCTGTGAGGCCGTGGTACCACTCCGGTCGAGCCAGCCCATTCTAGCCGAAACGTGACCCTCTCACGGTAAAAAAAATGAACTGGAATGGCTTCGGATGGCCGTGTCCTGAGTACCGGTATTTTGTTTTTGGTTAATTTTCTAAAAGTGAATTTTAGCTAGATCAATTTATCGTCCCAAAAACTGCATACAAAATTTCATTAAAATCGTTGCAGCCGTTTTCGAGACTCAGATTATAGATATATATACCTCATAATCCTCCGTTTGATTAATTTCGTAAAAAATGGTACAAAGTTTTTCCTTGACGTATTAATATGTAGGTGTGTGTGTAAGTTCAAAGTACGAGTTTTTCGTTTAGGACAATCTCTTTCATGCGACCTGCGGATGAACTGTAATCATTTTAAGCATTAGATAAGAACGTAGCCAATGATATCTATGTTTATCATATCACACAAAATTATGAATGTTTCAGTGTTTGACTTATTGGTTGTCTAAATAAAATAAATAAATACACGATATGATATATACATCTATAAATATTTTACGGGGCAATGACCGTACATATGACGCGGTCACCATTTAACACACACAAGGTCAATTTATAACAACTATTTATTCAAAAACTTTAACAATATTATAACATAATAAAATAAGGCAATATTGTTAGCCTACAACTAATTATTACAGATAAAACTGTAATTTGAAAACAAAAAATATTATAAAACCAATTAGAACTAATAAGTGTTGAATAAGTAAGTATACCTTAACTGTTTATTTCAAAAATAACATAACTTTGCGCTATTTCTGTGAATTTCGGCAAGCTACAATTATAAATGTCTATTTTCGTAACAATAACGTTATTAAACCTTATGGTACTCGACAAAGGGTCAAATTTATGTTAATTATAACTCAATGCACTTTCAGCAAGCACAGGGCATAAATCATTCCACATTTCATATAATTAGTTTAAAGATCATTTTGTGTGCAACTAATAAATAGCATGAAATCAAGTAATTTCTATTTTTAGCGAGCTGTGTACATGACCCTTATAAATATATTTATAAACTAATTATATTTCTTTACGGAGGTTTTGCTTTATTTGAGATAAGACCATGCCGTTACCGTAACTGATATTGTATTGTATCATATCTTTGTGTAAAATATATAAGTAATATGAGCTTAATTACGCTCATACATACATATACATACACATATTTGTTAATGTGTAGGAAATTATCATATTTAGGACTTTAATAAAAATTTCCAACCCCATAACTGTATGTATGTATCCCATAACTGGGATAATTAGCACTCCATAACTGTGCAGTTTTGAAATAACTAAATAACTTTTTACCTTGTAAAACCAATTTGTGGATCAAATTGTAGCCTATAGTATGCTTAGCCTTTTTATATGGAATAGGGACAAACGAGGAATCGTATCGCCTGGTGGTAAGCGACTACGCACATGGACACCCGCAACTCCATAGGCGTCACAAGTGCGTTGGCGGCCTTGAGGAGGAGGAGGAGGCCTTGATGGAGGGGGGGGACGAGGGTTGGATTATAGGCATCCGGTAACGGTAAAAAACAGCGCAGGCGCTGTTTCCCACCGGTTTTCTGAGGCCTTGGTATCACTCTGGTCGAGCCGGCCCGGCCGAAACGTTGCTCTCCCACGGTAAGCGGTAGCCTTTAAAAGAAGTAGTTCCTACCGCAGAGACCGGCAACCCACTTGTAGCTCCCGAGTTAAAGATCCCTGAACGTTGATAATCACTTATCATCCGTGCAAGCCAACATTTGTCCTCCATATCTATATATAACCGGGTTAAAGTAGCACATCTCCCTGAGACCCGTCTGGTCACAATAGAAATCAATCATGCTGTAATCAGTACCTCAACTTGAACCTAAGTATAAATCACTTGTCAAGTAAACATTGCAATAAATTGCGAAATAATAAAGAAAACAAAACTATTAAACATACAGTACATAATTATATCAACACCCCTGACCTGGTGAAGACAGAGTAGAGTCAGGACAGTGCACTAAAAAAAGTGTCGTCGCTTGATAATGGTTGACCTGGACTGACACCTAGATATTATCACGACGTTGACATAATATATTCGCTAAATATGTTATATGAGTCAGGACTACTGAGTTTAGACATTACTATATGTGTTCACTTTGATCTTAGCCAAAAAGCCGAGAAGCGATATCGATATTATCTTGTCTGTATATTAGTCGCAGCTCGGAACTTGGAAGTTAGGGTCTTAGTCTTGCCTCGAACTTAGAACTTAGAACACGTAAAGCCGTCGGTCCTGCGCTTGATCTATCCCGGCCGGATTACCGTCCCATTCAATTATCTTCTTCGTAGTTGGCTGGTCTCCGTTGAGACTGGCCACCGTGGCCGAAATCGGCTTAGATTTCTGATAGCCTAATACTATGGAATAACATATACTAGTACAGAAGTGACTCTATATACATTGATATGTAAATATGTACTCTCAGTGAACTGAGATAGAGCACAAAGTTACTTATTTTATGTTCTCGCTCGAATGTTCAATTTTGTTGCAGTACTTCGACATGTCTGTCGCTGGATAACCTACCTACCTAAGTTAACAACTTTTCTAGCTAAATGAACTTCTGTTTAATGACCTATTTAATTTTAGGGTTATTTATTTCTCTAATGGTCTTTATTGACATATTATGGTTAAAGACAAGAATTCTGTTACTTGAATTATCTATCTGTGCTAATAACTCGGTCACACCGCTATCAGCGTTTAGTTTTCATTATTCATAAGACCTTTTACCTAACCTCTGCTACTATCGTTATTTCATACTAAATAACGAGAGTTTTATCATCTATTTGTTGGGGATTTGACAAAGGAGTGTTGATTTGATCTGCTAGATGTCCCAATTCCTACTAGTCCAATGTACAAGTACTTTTCAAACGCCCTTATGATAATTCCTTAGAATTGTTTAAAGAACAGTTGGTTAAAAAAAACTCAGATGTGCTATATATAAATATTAAAAAAGAGTGATAAAAGTGAAATTTAAACAAAAGCATACTAAGCTCTAAGTTTGTTTGATAAAGACATAAAGCTTAATAAGTTAAACCTTTTTTTCATTGTTTTTCACCAAGTGATTGGGAGTTACATTAGACAAAAAACTGTTTCCTACTTCTGAAGTGATGACCCAATTGTTCGTTTGCTTCCATAAAACCCCATAATCAAACCATAATTAAAGAAACCAACCAACTCCGAATGGTTCCATTCCAGAATTCCAGATATCCGTGGGAGAGCCACGCTTCGGCATGAATGGGCCGGCTCGACCGGAGTAATACCACGGCCTCACAGAAAACCGGTGTGAAACAGCGCTTACGCTGTGTTTCATCGAGTGAGTGAGGATACCGAAGGCCCATACCCCAATCCAATGCCCTCTATCCCCCTCACCATCCCCCTTCCCCCCAGGCCGCCATAGTGTGGGTCACCGTGCTGCATTGTTCTTTTTCGCATTGAGGATGGTGACCACCACTCTTGGATTCTGCTCATGCTTTCCATCAGGCAGGGCAGAGTCATTTTGGCAGCTTAAATATATATATATAAAAAAAAAAAAAGAAAGTCACAGACTGAAAAATCAACAACAAAAATATTTCGAACATCTGATGTACAACGTCATCTAGTGCCAAACTAAGCAGAGCTATTAGACAACTGAACAAATACATACATACTTTTTTTTGTTAATTCATAGTTTGGGTTTGGAGGTTTTGAGATTGGAGTTTAGATATTTATGTATACTATGTATACATAAATATCCAAACTCCAAAACAAACACTTGCAAATCAGTACAGCATTCACCACTGCGCAACCGAAGCAGTCAAAGAAACAAAATTGTATTTGCAAAAATGAAAACGTTGGTTCTTTTAACTGCATATGTATTAATGTTCCTAGCTAATTCTACTCTCGTGATATTATCTTCTAATATTCTTAGATATCTGAGATGATGCGTTGTGAGAAGCACGTGCACAGAGTCACGCACACTCACCCCGGGGTTATCATCACCAGAGCAGGTCGGGTCGCTTGTACGATACGATGCAAACGTCTAGCTACCTCAATAAAACCATGTTATTACTATTAGGTTAGGAGAAAATACGTACATGTGGTGTGGAAGTTAAAATATAAATTCTTTATTTCCCGTAATTGATTTCTAACATGTAGCAGCTAGGATTGCATGCAATAACTGATCCGTGTGGTTATTAAGAATATGTAGTGTCACACCCTTAGTTAAGAGCCGACTAAGGGACAAAATACGTAGGACACCAACACTACGACGAGGAAGAAAGCTTAGACAAACCCTATACTAACCCGTCTAGACGGCGTAGTATAGTAGGCCAAAACTTATTTGCTATGGAGTATCATATGTCCACATACGACTTTCGAAGGCTGTTAAAAACTTATAGCAATTAACACTGTGCAAATGACTAACCAGCATCATCATCAGACACAGAACAACGTGCGAACAAATTGTCCTGGGCGTGAATGCAACCCACGCGACGTCGATCTCCATAGTCAGGGAGACTGACCTCTAAACCGAAAGTCTCTTCGTCTACGAGTATACTAATATTATGATGAGTGAGTTTGTGAGATTGTAGGGGGAATCACTGTGTCTACGGAACCCTTTTAGACAAAATCTTTTACCAGTAGAAAGACACATTATTTGTGGTTATTATATATTAACCCGAAAAATGAAGACTTTCATGGTAGTCTGATTTTGCTGTAAATGTTAACGCCTAACGAAGTGGGCACGAGTCAGTTAATGAAACGTTAAAAATAGTGTTAGTAAAATTATAAAGAGAAAACATTTCACGAAAGAAGTCCCGAAATGGCTAGTTTGACCTTTTCTGGGCTCAAATATATTATTCCTTGTAACTCGGTTGTTATTTGAGTCCGTGGCATGTACACATTAATTCACCGTACGGGAACTGACATTACTTTAAATACACACGTCTATTGATAAGGTGATAAGATTTTTGCTCGCGTTGTAGCGACCGAGCACTGATTCATCGCAGTTATTAAAATATACTGTTTGATATCGCTAAGCGAGTTTATACCTATAAACATGTATACAAAAAAAAATATTGGTTTATACTTAAAAATCTCAAAGTTCCAAGATATTTCGCGTTAATTTTTTTTTCATTCCATTCTATAATATATGTAAGCACGATGTTCATAATATTTGTACTGCCACCGAAGCAGATAAAAAAAATATATATATCATACCTGTCTACAGGGATGTATCTGTAGTTTTTCATAAGTAATACAAAAATAAATCAACATTCAGCGTCTTCTATTTTTGGAAGCCAATCTATAAAACCGACTTGGTTTGTTTTACATGGCCATCTCCGCACTTAGCCTCTTGATTGGGCCATTGGACGTGAGTTTGTCGTCTTCTTACTCCAACCATCTTAGATCATCTGCAACCTTTTCAGGTCACTACATGTTTCTGGGAGTGATGTTGATTGGAGGATGTCCACCCGTTGATCTGTCACACTACTATATTCCGTGAGAACGTGCTGCGGTGTTTCTTCTGCCTCCATAAATTCTTTGCACAGTGGGTTTTCTCTTGCGCCTATAGTGAATAGGTGATTGTTTAGGCGACAATGCCCTGTCAGGATACCTGCGACTTTACTGAGATCGTCCCTTTGTAGTCTAATCAGGTTGCGGGCTAGTCTTCTTGCTTTACACTGACTAAGGAACTAGCAAATTTCAAAAATGCAATATCCGATTATAGTATCATTGGAGTCCTCGTTATCACACTGAATATTTATCAAAATATTTTTGAAGTCAAGATAATTCAACACTGATATAATCACACCCAGTTTTATCTTGCTAATCAGTTTAATAAGCTGGCCTGGTTCATAAAAATAGCAAAATAAAGAATACGAATTGTTGCATAGTCTGCATTCGTAATGAATATGGTGGCTCTTGGATTCTGCTTCTGCTTTCCATCAGAATAGAAGAATCACTTTAGTAGGCCCATACATGAAAAAGGAATTATTAAACGCAATGGCCTGCAAATTGACAAGATAGGAACTGAAATCCGTCGGAAGTATTAATGTTATCTGTGATTACTACCCGATAAATGATATTATCTGTACGTTATTTTCGTTGATATAGATACCTACTTTTACAGTATTTACCTACCCAGTTTATACTTTATATCATTACTCATACTCGTGTTGGCATATCTTAAGTACCTATATCTATAGAAAACAAAATTACTGTTGCATTTCTTATTTTGTTAGGTGAAGTACATGATCGCAAATTACACGTTCGATCCAGTAAATACGTTTAAAAATGCACTGATTAACAAGTATATCCTTTCTGCTATCACGCTGTCTTTTGCGTTACAGGCATGCATGGCTAAATTTGTGCATACCTCGGGTTCAGAAAGGTAAAAGCAGCATGGATTATCGACAAATAGAGAAGCTAATAACCTAAATTATCTTTCTGTTGGAAGGTGGAAATGATTGAAAACAATAGTCTTCTGTTATACTAAAATCTCCCGAAACAGTACATCCTTAGTAAAACCGACAACCATTCTGAAAATTACAAAATGTTACTCTTATTGTTACAGATGCGTGCGGTGCCGGCGAACGAGCGAGTGTACACACTTCGCACGCGTCCTCCCTCCCTGCTCCCCCCTTCCCCCTTGAGCCTGGCCAGTTCAGGTGACAAGTCATCTCTGGCGGCCCACACTCACTCTCCCTCCTTAGAACGTCCGGCGAGCCAGCCGTCTGCGCCGCCGACGACAGCTAGCTTTGTCTGTTATGTATGCGGAGTTAGCGCACCTAGTTCACAATTAAGGCTCGTGTATTGTTGTCCAAACCCTGAGAGAGAACCGTATTATCCTTTTATAACGACGCTGAAGCCTCATTCGGATGCCAGTCCTATAAGTCCGCAAGGTAAGAACCGAAACTTGAGCTATTTTACAAATCATACAACAAAACGTGAAATTAAATAGCGTTGTGTTTGTTAAATAATTGAGAAACTATTAGTCCGTAAATAGTTATCAAGTATTGATGTTGTACTTACAGGTATGGTCCAAATTTGTGCGTCGTGTTATAAAAGCATTCCTCATAAGTATCCTGCATACGGCGAGAACGGGGAACCGAATGCCGCGCACAATAATTCACATACCAACAATATTAGGTGAGTTTTTAGAAATGTAGAAGTAAGCATTTTCTAGCATTAATCATCATCTAGCATGACACAAGGATGGAAATTTGCTTACCTTGAAGGAGTTAGGAAGCCGAACTTCATCTATATGTTGCGAGAATATAAAACCGGCGATAAAGCGTATAACAATACTTCATTACTTCTCGGAAGAGCAGACTTCTTTCTCATGAAAATCTACTGCATGGAAGGCATCGTAATTTACGCCGCGGTTCCTACTCTGCTAACCGTTGTAGGTTCAATTCCCACATGTGTCAACACTTTGCGTGAACCAGAAGCTATTGTTCTGAATCTGTTTTTTTGTGGTTTGTCTGTAAAAAAACTATCATGATATATGATATATTCCCAGTGTGGGAGTTACCTTTTCCAAAGAAAATATCTCTGTTCTATAACTCTTCCAAAGTCAAAACTTGACGCCTTCAAATGCCAACTACACAATTTGGGTATGTCGACTAACAATTTCTTTATTTTCAGATTTAAGCCCTACGATATAAAGTCAAGTTCGAGTCAAGCGACCAAGCGACCCTCAAATGCGTTATCGAGTAGTCCACAGAATCAAGTTGTCTCCGGCGAAAATGGCATGGGATTATTTAGGTCAGTACTTTGGTAATATTTGCTTTGAGACTATTTCTGGATGCGTATGAGGATAAAAAGAAAACCCTTAGTTCGGATGTATGTCTAGACAACATTTTTTATTGCTTTTCATAAATACATGGCTTGGGTATTCCACTTCATGAGCCAATGAGGGGTAAAATGAACGTTCGAAAGATGCGACCTAGTTTATATTCAAGAACATAGTAGACAGACAGCTTTAGTAACTTATCTCGACGATAATGGAATAACTACATATCAGTAGCCTAATACTTGTAATTATAAAAAATAAAAAAATTGCGGCCCGGCCTGGCTTCACACGAAAGTCATTGAAATTCTATAAAATGCACATGTGACACTTATAAACCTTCTTTTTAAATGACTTTATATATTAAAAACCGTTAAGTAGTTTAATAGGTCTTAGCGAACAGACAGCGGAAGCGATTTCATTTTATATTTTAAAATGATATAATTTATTAGGATGTTGATTCTTTTTTATTTTTTTTTTATATTTAAACTGCCAAAATGACTCTGCCCTGCCTGATGGAAAGCATGAGCAGAATCCAAGAGTGGTGGTCACCATCCTCAATGCGAAAAAGAACAATGCAGCATGGTGACCCACACTATGGCGGCCTGGGGGGAAGGGGGATGGTGAGGGGGATAGGGGGCGTTTGGATTGGGGTATGGGCCTCCGGTATCCTCACTCACTCGATGAAAAACAGCGTAAGCGCTGTTTCACACCGGTTTTCTGTGAGGCCGTGGTATCACTCCGGTCGAGCCGGCCCATTCGTGCCGAAGCGTGGCTCTCCCACGGTATTCAAAGCAGACGGGTTTTTATATGTGATATTTTGTTCCACAGATGCTACGTGTGCGCGGGCCTGTTCCAGCAGCACTCGATGGAGTGGCTGTCGACGACGGCGGAGTACATGAACTCGCACGCCATGCACTTCCCGTGCCTGGCGGGGGGAGGCGGCGCGGCGCGCGGCGGCCGCGTGCTGGCCTGCAGCCGCTGCGTGCGCCACCTGTCGCGCCAGTGGGAGCTCATGGACGCCGAGCGGGTGCCGCTCGAGCACAGGAGGTGAGTAGCCCCAGCCCCTCCCCGTGCTGTGTGGAGTTTGAGTGTTTTCTGTGTATAGTATTTACATAAAAAATATGTATATTTATATCACTTGTCTAGCATCCATAGTACAAGATCTGCTTAGTTGTTACCGTTGTGTTAGATGTCCAAATAAAAATATTCACTGCACTCGTCACCTGTCATATTTTGACTCGACTCTTTCGAATATGTGCTGCCAACCGTGAGTTCATTGCGCCTATAATAGGCCTATGATGAACCCACATTATCGTTAGGTTGCCTAGAATAGATTGCTTTTGGCAATAAGGCCGCCCTTTGTACATTATATTATATAATAAATAAATAAATAAATAAATATTTCGGACATCTAACACACAACGCCATCTAGTCCCAAACTAAGCAGAGCTTGTATTATGGGTACTAGATAACTGATATTAATACATAAATACTTTTTTTTGTAAATAAATACATATTATACATAGAAAACACCCAAACTCCGAAACAAATATTTGTAGATCATACAAACATTTGGTCCGACCCAGGATTCGAACCCGAGACCTCATGGACAGCAGTCGCGTACGCTACCACTGCGCCACCGAGGCAATGGTCATCTTATGTGTACAAATAAAACAATGTACAAATAAAAAGCTTTCTATCTGTCTATTATGCGTTCGTTTATCAATATTATGTATGTGTGCATTTTAGAAAACAAACACACGCACCAACAGCGAGAGAGGGAAGCGCTCACACGAACGCAGTCGCACAAAGACACAAATATGAAGATTTCGATGGGGTTTATGAGGAGCATTTATGATTAAGCCTGTCGCACCAGTCCCACCAGTGATGGTGCCCTATGAAGGCTGATAGTCTCGCAGACGAGCTACTATTATTCAAGTGTTCTATATATACTTAAAACTGTTTTAATAGTACTGTGTATGTGACTTTAAACTTACAAAACATTGTTTTTGTGAAATCTACATTTTTTCTTTGTTTCTTTTAGATATAATATCCCATCGCCTCTACCTCCGAACTCGTCGGTAAACGGCGAGCGAGTGATACCAACCCCACCTTCAACCACTTCTGACCGAACGGTCGCTAGTAATAATGGTAAGTATCACACTATTTACACAACTCACTTTTTAAGCTAACTAATTTCTATTCGAGCTGGATAATTGACTTTGAGTTCCTAAAATTTTTTAGGCCCCCTAGCGACTTCCATATACGGTAACGAAACATATTACAACGCCATCTACCAAAGACACACTGAACTACCGAGTAACTACTAATCACATTGAATCACGGTATAGAAATTGTCGCTCTGATTAGCATATAAACATATAACTTTCTAATATCGAATAACTTTCCAACATCGACCGTTGCGCCGCGGCCCGCCAGGCTTGATCACCTCATCTGGTCGAAAGATCCTCCCTAGTGTTAGAGGAGGAGAAATATGACATCCGTTCCTTCATAACCCTCCCACTTCTCTCTAAAGGGAAGGGACTCGAATAGCAACACTCGGTGAGTTGTAAATTGTTGGTGTCATTTCTTGGATTACTTCTGGTTGCGAAGCAGAATTTCTACAATGAAACCGTTTATTTGCATTACAAACAAAAAGAAAGACCTTCACTACACATGCATATCGCGCGACAACAAGGTTTATTTGAGATAGGTTCGACCTAGCCGTTTGATACCTTGTGTAAACAATCTAATGTTACAACAAATATGTAGTCAAGTATTAACATACATTATATTAAATTAAGTGCAAACAAATTAAATTGTATGTACGAAAAGCGATAACAATATGTATGTATAGTGTGATCTATCTGTTACATCACCATCGACATGAACAGCCTTGTAGACGTGTGCGATGCGAATACTTCTTTTATCTCTGGATAAAGGTCCTGCGTTGGGACTTCACAGACTTTTAAGTAAGCAGTAAACGAAAATCTTGAAATTATTAATGGCATGGGCTGGCTTGACCGAGGCGATAATACCTCTCACACTGAAGACCAACCTGAAATGATAGCATTCGTTCTGTCGTGTTTCGTTGGTAAATGCGAGACTGGAGGTCCAATAATGTAGAAGTATCGCAGTAGATTGCCATAGTTATGGGTCACCATCGTGCATTGTCTGCATTCTCAATTAGTATGGTGATCACAGTTTTAGCTTTAACTGTATATTTGTTTGTAACCGTAGTTTTTTAGTTTTTCCAACTCAATATTTATTAACAGTAAAGTTTTGTTTCAGCGTGTACGTCAATATATTGTTTTCTGTGCGGTCTTCACTCGGACTTCACATTGGCGCGTATCCTGTACGGTCAGCCGCAGGGCAACGCGCCCTACTTCCCCTGCCTGTTAACGCATCAGGTACCGATAACCACTTTCTAATACGTTTGTAACTGACTTTTGTTTTTTAAAATCGCCTGATGGTAAGTGCCTCTCGCCGCCCCTTGGTCTTCTGTTACTATCAGGTTATATGTCTGTTCATTTGCCCAATACCCTTTAAATGATGTTGAAAGGGTCAACAAATTTAAGACTAGAATTTTAAACCTGAGATGCGGGGGACTTTACAAACATACAAGAAACGATACACAGTTTTTTTTAAATTGAGGATGGAACCTACACCATAAGTTGAAGTAGCAAGATGATCGCTTAAACCACTACGCCATCCGCATAATAATTATTATATACCTGTGAATGCCAATCAAGAGGTCTCGGGGAGTGTTTCTGATCATTGAAATGATAACAGCTCGGAGTTTGAAAGTTGGGCTCGGAAGCCCTAGTGCCTCGGAGAGCACGTAAAGCTATCGATCTTGCGCCTGATCTCTCCCTGATTGTGTCAGTTATTTCTTTTTTTTTTTTTTTT